>CALYLW010000058.1:1371943-1861186 GCA_944989445.1 Ampullaceana balthica
TGTTTGGGTGGATGCATTTTGACCAAAACTTAATAACCGGTCATTTTATTATCCATCCTCAGATTTTAAAGGTGTCTGGCCGTATTATATCGACTCTTTTGGGAGTCGAGAGCCCCACTTTCAGTTCTCTACTCAAATGTCAAAGGTAAGTTGTTGTTGTTTCTACATTTTTTCAAAATTTGAAACCGATTTTTAAGTTTTAAAGTTTCATCCCAAAAATGTATTAAAGTAATTCAAGTCATGAATTAAGTGCGAGTTGATAGGCAGGCGCGCCCCCCCAGTTGATAGGCAGGCGCCCAACACACACACACATGCCGGCCCCTACTTAAAATACTTGAAATAAATCATGGAAATAGTCTGTAGTTATTGCGTTTCTTTGGGATTCTGTGACTTTTTCCCGCTCGTGGATGTTTCCCTGGGGCCTGATCCTTGTTTACGACTCCGATGCAAAAAACTAATCGACTCCAGCACGAGAGGAACTACTCCGCAAAGCTCTCGTGAAAATCTGATTCCTTCACATTTCCTCGGTTTGTTTACTGTCGAAAAGTTTGTGTCACGTTGCGGGTATCATTGGGAGTTGGCGGGAAGTTAAGGTAAACATAATTACACATAGGAACACGGCAGATTTCTACTACTAGCTGCGTGAGTCCCGTCGCTTCTCGGGGATTTAGTAAACAATGATTTCAAGATGGTCCGCAACACCCTGAGGAAACATGACAGCACTGCACACAAAAGATCCATCATAATACTGAAGTCTTAGAGTAAAGTGATACTAGCGCACTTCGTGATTGATCGTTTGGAAGGTCAGTCTGGACTCGTTCTGATTTCAATGTAGGGGATATAAAAAGTGGATGATTTGGATTGTCACCACGAATTTTCATATTTAGAAATTATTACTTGTAGGGATCAAATTAGATCACTACTAATAAACTTTTAGATATTATTTCGACTATCAATCTTACGGACAAAATTTAAATTTGCATAAACACTAAGTCGTCTTTAAAGTTGTTGCTTCTACGGACAAGGTCCAGTGGTTCTTTTTGTTGTTACCACCCCCACCCCCAACTACAGTAGTTCATTTGGTTGTTACCACCCCCACCCCCAACTACAGTAGTTCATTTGGTTGTTATTTTAAAAGTCCTCAGTTGTTTGGGACTATGCTAATGTTAGACTGGGTTTGTTTAAGGTGGGACTATGCTAATGTTAGACTGGGTTTGATTAAGGTGGGACTATGCTAATGTTAGACTGGGTTTGTTTAAGGTGGGACTATGCTAATGTTAGACTGGGTTTGTTTAAGGTGGGACTATGATAATGTTAGACTGGGTTTGTTTAGGGTGGGACTATGCTAATGTTAGACTGAGTCTGTTTAAAGTGGACTATGCTAATGTTAGACTGGGTTTGTTTAAGGTGGGACTATGCTAATGTTAGACTGGGTTTGTTTAAGGTGGGACTATGATAATGTTAGACTGGGTTTGTTTAGGGTGGGACTATGCTAATGTTAGACTGAGTCTGTTTAAAGTGGACTATGCTAATGTTAGACTGGGTTTGTTTAAGGTGAGACTATGATAATGTTAGACTGGGTTTGTTTAAGGTGAGACTATGATAATGTTAGACTGGGTTTGTTTAAGGTGAGACTATGCTAATGTTAGACTGAGTCTGTTTAAAGTGGACTATGCTAATGTTAGACTGGGTTTGTTTAAGGTGAGACTATGATAATGTTAGACTGGGTTTGTTTAAGGTGAGACTATGATAATGTTAGACTGGGTTTGTTTAAAGTGGACGATGCTAATGTTAGACTGTGTCTGTTTAAAGTGGACTATGCTAATGTTAGACTGGGTTTGTTTAGGGTGGGACTATGCTAATGTTAGACTGGGTTTGTTTAAGGTGGGACAATGCTAATGTTAGACTGGGTTTGTTTAAGGTGAGACTATGATAATGTTAGACTGGGTTTGTTTAAGGTGGGACAATGCTAATGTTAGACTGGGTTTGTTTAAGGTGGGACTATGATAATGTTAGACTGGGCTTGTTTAAGGTGGGACTATGCTAATGTTAGACTGGGTTTGATTAAGGTGGGACTATGCTAATGTTAGACTGGGTTTGTTTAAGGTGGGACTATGCTAATGTTAGACTGGGTTTGTTTAAGGTGGGACTATGATAATGTTAGACTGGGTTTGTTTAGGGTGGGACTATGCTAATGTTAGACTGAGTCTGTTTAAAGTGGACTATGCTAATGTTAGACTGGGTTTGTTTAAGGTGGGACTATGCTAATGTTAGACTGGGTTTGTTTAAGGTGGGACTATGCTAATGTTAGACTGGGTTTGTTTAAGGTGGGACTATGATAATGTTAGACTGGGTTTGTTTAGGGTGGGACTATGCTAATGTTAGACTGAGTCTGTTTAAAGTGGACTATGCTAATGTTAGACTGGGTTTGTTTAAAGTGGACTATGCTAATGTTAGACTGGGTTTGTTTAAAGTGGACTATGCTAATGTTAGACTGGGTTTGTTTAAGGTGGGACTATGCTAATGTTAGACTGGGTTTGTTTAAGGTGGGACTATGATAATGTTAGACTGGGTTTGTTTAGGGTGGGACTATGCTAATGTTAGACTGAGTCTGTTTAAAGTGGACTATGCTAATGTTAGACTGGGTTTGTTTAAGGTGAGACTATGATAATGTTAGACTGGGTTTGTTTAAGGTGAGACTATGATAATGTTAGACTGGGTTTGTTTAAGGTGAGACTATGCTAATGTTAGACTGAGTCTGTTTAAAGTGGACTATGCTAATGTTAGACTGGGTTTGTTTAAGGTGAGACTATGATAATGTTAGACTGGGTTTGTTTAAGGTGAGACTATGATAATGTTAGACTGGGTTTGTTTAAAGTGGACGATGCTAATGTTAGACTGTGTCTGTTTAAAGTGGACTATGCTAATGTTAGACTGGGTTTGTTTAGGGTGGGACTATGCTAATGTTAGACTGGGCTTGTTTAAGGTGGGACTATGCTAATGTTAGACTGGGTTTGTTTAAGGTGGGACTATGCTAATGTTAGACTGGGTTTGTTTAAGGTGGGACTATGCTAATGTTAGACTGGGTTTGATTAAGGTGGGACTATGATAATGTTAGACTGTGTTTGTTTAGGGTGGGACTATGCTAATGTTAGACTGAGTCTGTTTAAAGTGGACTATGCTAATGTTAGACTGGGTTTGTTTAAGGTGGGACTATGCTAATGTTAGACTGAGTCTGTTTAAAGTGGACTATGCTAATGTTAGACTGGGTTTGCTTAAGGTGGGACTATGCTAATGTTAGACTGGGTTTGTTTAAGGTGAGACTATGATAATGTTAGACTGGGTTTGTTTAGGGTGGGACTATGCTAATGTTAGACTGGGTTTGTTTAAGTTAACGAATGTTGACTGAAGAATAAATTATGTTTGGGGAAAGTTCGGGGAAACATTTCGAGGAATTTAATTTCTAAAGGCAACATTAGGTGTGTGTGTCATGCAAGAAGGGACAGCACTGCCAATAGATAAGAATGAAATGAGCGATTCTTAATTATGTAGATTTAAACCTTAGGCCTTCCGCTGCCAATGATGGTCTAATTTTGCTATTTGCTTATATCTATCATGTGGACAGCCTAGGTGGAAATTTTATAACCTTGATAATGTTTTAATAATTGGTTAAAAAATAAAGTTAGATACAACATTTATTGGCCAATCCTTAGTATAACATTTGCTATCTAGTTAGATACAACATTAATTATCCATTCCTTGTTATGACATTAGAAGTTTAAAGTTATTTCCCATTTGTTATTTCTCATGTATTATTTCATGCAGCCCGCCTACAAAGAGGGCGCCCAGTTTATCTTGTCTAAATATTTCTCTAATGGCGATTGTTTATCTTCTAGTTATCAAGCGGCTGTTAGTGTGTGGATAATAGGACGTACAGTGTACGACAACCCGCTCGTAATAGGACGTACAGTGTAGGACCCAGAGAACATAATATGACATACAGTGTAGGACCCAGCACCTCATAGGACGTACTGTGTAGGACCCAGAGAACATAATATGACATACAGTGTAGGACTTAGCACCTCATAGGACGTACAGTGTAGGACCCAGAGAACATAATATGACATACAGTGTAGGACCCAGAGAACATAATATGACATACAGTGTAGGACCCAGCACCTCATAGGACGTACAGTGTAGGACCCAAGCACCTCATAGGACGTACAGTGTAAGACCCAAGTCCTGAGGGACATACAGTGTAGGAGCCCAGCAGCTCATAGGACGTACAGTGTAGGACCCCCCAACACCTGATAGGACAATGTAGCACAATGCTGTCGTCTAGTTGTCCGTAAAAATATGTTTACTTGATGAAAAATGTGAACAGTTAATGCTGCCGTACAAAGCTGCTCATTTAATATGTGATTAAACAGATGGTCGTTAGGGAAATCCCGAGGACTGCTTTGAAATTAATTGAGCCCCGCAATAAATTAAACAATTTTATTATTTCCTCTATATCAGTGCTTCTCAAACCTGTCAGTTCGGCGGACCGGCAAGAATTTTTTCCATAGCACCAGGGACCGGTGCACTATTTTACCTGTACTGACGTGGTAGCGAAATGTAATTCATTTTATTTTATATTTTTTTCATTTTATGTGCTTATTGCCAAACAAGTGAACGAATTCATTATTTCTAGTATTTATATTAATAGTTGCAAAGGTATGATTATAATTTCTCAGTCCTGTCTTGATAACTTCTGTGGACCGGCGGCAGATGGCCCACGGACCGGCGGCAGATGGCCCACGGACTGGCGGCAGATGGCCCACGGACCGGCGGCAGATGGCCCACAGACCGGCGGCAGATGGCTCACGGACCGGCACCGGTCCGCGGACCACCACTTTGAGTAGCACTGCTCTATATGACGTCATGACAACCGCGAAAAATTCTTCTTTTAACATGACCTCAAAACGCGTTTTCTTATTTCCCGGGCTGTGTACTTATCTCTGGTTACTTAAAAAGAATAAATAAAAGCATTTCATTATTAAAAGTGGAGTTTTGAAGTTTGATCGTGTTTTCCAATTACTCAATGTCAAATATTTTGTTAAGGTACTTTCCTTTGCTACCAGCTGATTCATTTTATAGCGTCTAATAGATCACCAGTTTATAAATGAAATAAACAAAAGTTGAAGTTCCAACGGCCCTACATTTATATGTATAAAAAGGGATAAGTGTGCAGCAATAAGACTAACATCAACCTTGTACATTAGCCATCCCAAGATGTTTATGTTGACATAATGTCTCTTCTATTACAGGCAATACATGTTGGAAGCTGTGTGCAGGCCAACACTTGAAGAGCGACTTTGTTTATCGAAGCTCTCCATGTTGTTTAAGATATAACAGAATGGGCTGCTTTAAACAAAACACAACCACACACCCACCCCCCGCAACCCAATCATGTTCCTAGACAGTGACGTGACCTGGCGATTTAAGTTTGTCGGCTCAAAGCAGCAAGACCATTATACAGGAACTATCATTCCCAGCAGACAATCAGTGACTGAAACACGACTCTATAGAAACGTTTGAGACGACGGCACTTCAATAAATTTTGTCTGTCGCCTCCATCCTTGTAACCCCCCAGTTCCAGCTCAAGACACAATCGCTGAGTAGCCCTTGTGACCAGTGAAGTTACCCTTGTGACCAGTCAAGTTACCCTTGTGACCAGTGAAGTTACCCTTGTGACCAGTCAAGTTACCCTTGTGACCAGTGAAGTTACCTCTTAATATATCGCTGAAACATCGCCAACTTTTGTACATGTACAAGAGACAAAGTGATACAAACACTGATTCTGGGCCCTCAAGATAAAGAGACGTCACTTCTAGTCAGAAAGCCGCGGGGCAACATTTGTATCTGTGACGTCATCTGTATCTCACGGTGAGATAACTCATCATCTTGTTATATTAATAAGCTACTGAGGGATTAACGCGATAACACCTCATAAAAAAAGGTCAGACATTCCAGCAGACTTTCATTTCTTCCAATCATTTTTTGATCACGTAAGACTTGACTCCGGTCAGACGTCCATCACGTGGTATCTCTGGTCCCACTGGGACGCCCTGCCCTATCCCATGATCCCTCAGCCAAACACGGGAACCCAGGGGGAGCCATCAAAAGACTAAACAATCGTCTGCCGCGTACCGGGGCCATTGTCAGTTGGATGGAAAGATAAGCCAACCGGTGGATTAACAGTTACATTGTCGTCTGCACGGCGAGAGATCACGGCAGTATTTGCATGTGTGACGTACACACCAGGATTACCGCAGGCTTGAACAACACCAAAACATCTGATTACCATTTAACGCCAGGAGTGTTACACCCGGCTCCTTAAAACCAAGTCGTACAAATAGACAAAGGGTCACAACAAATATTTTACAAAACCCACTCGAGGCGTGTGAATAGCATCCAATTTTACACACACGTCTGGTAACATCAGAAAAGGCGCATCTCAATTCTTAAACACAACCAAGTATTTTGTTAACATGGCACCCCTCTCACATCACCTCAAAGAAACCAGACGCCGACAACGACAATGTTGCTGTTGGCAAAATCAACGGCGTGCTGCTGGGCAGTGTCGTAACAACGGCTTGGCATTGGGGCAGTTGCAAAGGGCGCCGGCCTTCGCCAGTTCAAGAGGGCGCCGCTAAATCTCTAATTTTTAATTTTAATTTTAATTGATATACAGCTTTATCCTCGATTAAAAAAAAGTGAATAATTAAGAATATTTAAATATATTTCATATAAAGCTTTATAATATTTTTATTATGTTTGTGACCTTTGCGGGGCTTCTTATCATACAAATGCACATAGTCTTAATTTGGTAGGTGTGCACGCGGCCAGCATTGATGCACTGATGCAGATGTTGTGACATTTTTCGGAACTCTACAGGCATTGTACAATTGTTTATCCTCGTCAAATAGTACATGGGGAAAAAAAATCCCCAGTCTCTGAAATCAGCCTAAAGCAGCATGCGGGCACAAGAAGGTGTTCCAAAGCAAATTATGTAAGTGCTGTTTATGAGCATCTGGAAAAAATTATTTTAGTAATAATTGAAATGGAGGATAATCACTTACTTGGTGTCGCATTATATGTTGCTAAATCACTGTACCGTCAAATCAATAGTTACAAGTTAATTGTGTTTATAACTATTTGAAATTTGATATTGGAAAAAATAAACAAACTCAATTTAGCACTAAAAAAAGGCCAGTATATTTATCGATTATTTTTGTTAATATAAAGGACTTTTAAATGACTTTGAAGATCTAAGAACTAACGAAATATATAACATTTTTGCCAAAATTGAAGAAACGTGAATTGAAATGAAAAATCGAGCCCAGTTCAAATAAGGAAAGCAAAACGAAAACGAATTCCAGGAGAGCATGCTGAAAATGAAATACCTAATTATTTGGAATAATTTAATTTTTTTTGTTTTTGCCATCATTGACTCAATAATGATGCAGTTAAAAAACAGATTTGATTCTCTGAATAATATATCAGAAGACTTTAATTTTCTGACTGGCAAAGCGTTTAAATCTTTTGCAATGGCAGATTTACAATCTAAAGCTGTTCTATTATCAGGCAAATATCCTGAAATAAATAAAAAGCAATTTATAATTGAAATCAAATGCTTTAAACACAAAATTATTAAACTATTGCAAAACAAAAAAACACCCGATGACGTTTCATTTAGATATTTCAAAATGTTCTCTCTAAATGGGAATTGCAAGAATCGTAACCGAATATCGAACGAGCACTTACAATGCCAACGACAGTAGCCACTAGTCAAATAAACTGCGATGAAATAATCACTAATTTTGCAAACATTAAAGCAAGAAAAGTTACACTTTGAGCCTTTGATATAGCACACTTGGTTGTGCTGCGGCGCCGTGGCGCCTGCCGCTCCCACCATTTAAGGGCACCTACGGCGCCTACCTTTTTCAAAAGTCCAACTAACTTGTCCTTGTATAATGAATACGTAATATTAAGTTCCTGAAATGTACACAAAGTATTTTATAATAGGGGTTGTAGGGCGCCTACGGCGCCCACTTTTGTTTAGTGTCAAAAGCCCAAGTAACTTATCCTTGTATGATAAATACGAAATATTCCTGAAATGTACACAAAGTATTTATATAATTTTTTTTTACAGTGCTAATCACCACACGATTTTTTAACTGCACGTCCCGTCTGTCCTGTCTGTGACGCTACTAATTTTAGAAAGCAGCGCACCAAATTGCTGCACCAAAAAATAACTCTTTTCGAACGTCCGCATAAAATTGTGTGCTTTGAGCTTGGTTAATGTTAATCTGGAAACCAAAATGATTATGATTTTTAAGTCTATATTTTCAATTTTAGAAAAAGCAGAGTCATGTCCCTTAGCGTTACGTTACGTTACGGCATCAGCCATAATTGAGGGTATTTATATTATACTAGACTCCCCGCGGCGTAGCATACGCCGCAGACTTGATCATGGAGAGTGCAAAGAAAGTTGAGAAAGAACGGACACAAACTACAGCACGAAGAAATCAAAACAACGCGAGTGAACGTCGGTTTGGGGAGGGGGACAGGCAACTCATTGTTGGTTTCAAGACATTTGCAGCCGAAATTCGGTACACCTCTAACTTCTATGAAGTCAGCTATAAAACGATAATCGGTTTAAAATTGGAGTTACATAATCGATAATCGGTTTTCCAAAAAACAAACAAACAAAAACAACAACAACACGTAATTAACAATTAACAACCCTAAATATGACTAACCCTCGCTAGGGTCGGCCAATCACAGTTTTTGTTTAATGGATGGTAGTATTAAATGGAGGGGGCGGGTAACAAAAACCTCAGTGTGCGTGTCTTCACGTTTACTCGCTATTTTTATTTACTTAGTGCTGCTTTTTGTGTCCGTACTCTCACCCACCCCAACCGTTCTTTGCACTGTCTATGATGAGCAAGTCTGCGGCGTATGTTACGCCGCGGGTCTCTCCAGAGTTCCTTCTTTTCATTCACTCACAATCGTTTGCCCAACCCTCCGCCCCCCCCCCATTTTGACAACTGTGTCTTTCATGTAGTCTTCACCCGTCACTAAATCATTAGCGGCGTATGCTACGCCGCGGGTCAGCTAGTGTTGGCAATAAAGGGGTAAAAGAACGGGCACAAACATACATTTAAAAAATACACACACAAAAATGTTTTCACTGGGGCTTGAAACCCAGGACCTTGCCCGTATGAGGCGGACGTGATAACCAATACACTACGAATCTCACATTATTCTGTGAAGGAATAATACAAGTGAAACGCAAGGACCATTGTTGGTCTCGATACATTGGTCGACCCCAGCGAGGGTCATTCGTCATGCTCGGTTGCACATACTTGCGTGGTGTCTCGCATGGTCCCACGGAGAGAATTATTATATACTAGATGACCCGCGGCGTAGCATACGCCGCTAATGATTTAGTGACGGGTGAAGACTTCCTGAAAGACACGGTTGTCAAAATGGGGTGGGTTTGGGCAAATGACTGTGAGTAAATGAAAAGAAGGAACTCTGGAGAGACCCGCGGCGTATCACCCGTAAAAAATGACGGAAGTGTTCAGCTGAAATCTATTTATTTTGAAAAAATGCACTTTTTCAAAATCCCAACAAACTTGTCCTTGTTTGATATATACGAAATATTAAATATTCTGAAATGTACACAAAGTATTTTATAACTTCTTACATTGTTCCCTTTTTACAAAATTAAAATATCAGCGAAAACAATGACGTCATATAATTTTTTTTACAGCACATATTTAATTTGCACACCTTTTGATGCATTGGTGCAGTAATTTGGTGCGCTGCTTTCTAAAATTAGTATCTGTTGAACATACTTGCAGCTTGGTGTCTCGCAGGGTCCGACCACGAAGAGAATTATATATATATATATAGATATAATATAATATATATAGATATATATAGGAGTGGATCGGTGGAGTGTTACTTAAATTTACTTTTAATTGTGAGGTTCTATCGTTATGTGTGAGATAGTGAGTATGACACATTGACACTATAAAATAAGGGAAATTCATTTTTTTTAAAGGTCGCAAAGCTAAAACTTTTCAATTTATCAAGGGCGCCAAAAATAAATTAGCCAAGGGCGTCAAAAACTCAGCTACGCCTCTGCTGCTGGGAATAGGTCTACTTTTTAATTTAATCACGTAACTAGAGACTACTCTTGTCACGTGACCTGAGAATACCATAATACACTTTCTTCTCATTGGCCTGTCGCGCTTAAGTAGAACTATCAATGCTTTCTATCGGCCTCTAGTAGAACTATCAATGCTTTCTATCGGCTTCTAGTAGAACTATCAATGCTTTCTATCGGCTTTTAGTAGAACTATCAATGCCTTCTATCGGCTTCTAGTAGAACTATCAATGCTTTCTATCAGCTTCTAGTAGAACTATCAATGCTTTCTATCGGCTTCTAGTAGAACTATCAATGCTTTCTATCGGCTTCTAGTAGAACTATCAATGCTTTCTATCGGCTTCTAGTAGAACTATCAATCAATGCTTTCTATCGGCTTCTAGTAGAACTATCAATGCTTTCTATCGGCTTCTAGTAGAACTATCAATGCTTTCTATCGGCTTCTAGTTCAAAACTCATTCCTAAGATGCACCAATATTTAAATATAACTCCATCGATCTATCTGTTGCAAACATTAGAAATATGAGAGGTAGTATAGAAAACTTCTTTATTATGATCTTCTCGGTTTTTCTATCGTGGGATTGGCCAAGATCTATTTCGTATACTCCGATGTCCAATGATACCTTTCACAAAAACAAGAAATCTTCAAAAATTATAAGATCCATAAAGCGGTATCTGTTTGATCAAAGCATGCCATACATCTGGGACTCAGCGATGTTAACAACATCAAACAACGCATCGTGTTAGTTACCTCATGTCACTCCAAGTCAAACTGAAATATATTCATCATAATATACTATCTATCATCTTACCTCAATTTATCCTACACATCACATATCCTTAAATCATAACCCAACACATCACATATCCTAATATTATATCCCTACACATCACACATCCTTACATCATATCCCAAGACATGTGAAGTGTATGACTACTGAAGGAAAATTTCAACACAGAAAACGTGTCAACTGTTGATGAAAAGCTATTGACATTTTGTCTTGTTTAAAAACACAGCATAGGAGATAGCATTAGGAGACAGCATTTAGAGACAGTGTTATGAGACAGTATTAGGAGACAGTATTATGAGACAGTACTGGCAGACGGCACTTGGAGACATCATAGGAGAGCAGCAGGCAGCAACAGCGCATGTCAAATGAAGATGGTGAAGACCAGAAAACACCTGCTTTTGTATTGGCCACTTATCTGTAGGACACGTCTATTTCTGTAGGCATCTCTAGCTACTTTAGCCCACTAGTCTAGTCCCTATCGAACACGTCTATTTCTGTAGGCATCTCTAGCTACTTTAGCCCACTAGTCTAGTCCCTATCGAACACGTCTATTTCTGTAGGCATCTCTAGCTACTTTAGCCCACTAGTCTAGTCCCTATCGAACACGTCTATTTCTGTAGGCATCTCTAGCTACTTTAGCCCACTAGTCTAGTCCCTATCGAACACGTCTATTTCTGTAGGCATCTCTAGCTACTTTAGCCCACTAGTCTAGTCTCTATCGAACACGTCTATTTCTGTAGCATCTCTAGCCACTTTAGCCCACTAGCCTAGTCTCTATCGAACACGTCTAATACTAATAGCTTTTTATCTACTGGCGAAATGTAAACGGTCACTAATGCCTATTGCCATCTATGCGCTAGTTGTGGCGAACAATATACATGTCGTAATAGAGAACATATATATGTTGCTATCTCGCCAAATCAAGAGCAGTTTCAGCAGTCCAGGAAATAAACTGAATTAGTGAACCAGTGGTTCCTAACCTTTTGGGGTCCATGCACCCCTTCAGATGCCTAAAAAAGTTCATGCACCCCCTCATGAAACTTGTAGAAAATGCATAATAAACTGTTTATTTTAGGAACAAAACAGTTTTGACCATAGCCAACAGGGAATTCAGTGAGAGATTTGCTGCTTCTTATGATCAATCAGCGATTTAAATGGAACTGTTTTAATACTGTTTTGAACAAAGCAACTCTCATGTCATTCTCTGCATTCAACTTATTGCTTGCCTTGGTTTTAATCGTCAAAAGTGTGAAGAATCCTGCTTCACAGAGATAGGTTGTGGCAAATGAAAGGAGAGTCAGTACTGCCCTCTTGGCTAGTTTTTGGTAGGAATACAGCTGGGCGCACCAAAATTCAATCAAGGTATTGCAATTGAAGGCACTCCTCAGTACTTCTCTGGTTCTCAAATCAATCAGGTCATCTTTAGCAAGGTCACTGTCATCAATATTGTCCAAGTCACAGAGAAAAGGATTGCGAATCCAAAGGTCTTTCCTAGCAATTTCTGGACAGAAATACTCATCTAAGGACCTTTGCAATGTTGAAAGGTGCTTAGAAATTTCCCCTTTGATGTTGTAAAGCAGTGATCCCTCAGTGCTTCCTTCTGCAGCAGATATTACAACTTCATCCAAGAGTGGAAAGTTGGCCACGTTGGATTTTTCTAGTCGTCGTTGGAATAGTGGCAGTTTGTTAAGGAAGGCTTGCAATCTCTCAGTAGCATCCATTACAGTCACAGCATGTCGTTGGAGAGATGTGTTCAACTCATTCAAGATGGAGAAGATGTCAGCCAGGTATGCCAGGTAATGAATGAAATTAAATTTGGACAGTCAAACTTGTCAGCAAGGTCACTCTCTTTTTCTTGCAAGAAAATGGCAAGCTCAACTCTCAGTTCTACTAACTGAGAAAGTATCCGTCACCTGGACAACCAGCGCACCTCAGTGTGGTAGAGCAAAACTTTATGCTCAAAGCCCACCTCCTGCCAGAATAACTTGAAGAGGCAGTGGCTCAAGGCATGTGAGCAGATAAAATTTACAACTTGGCCTGCAGTAGAAAGAACTGACTTCAAGGTTGGAGTTAGAGTTTTGCATGCGAGGGCCTGACAAGGAAGGATACAGTGTGTAGTTACAATATCTGGAACTTCTTTCTTTACCAGTTCTGAAAATCCATTCTTATTACCGAGCATGGAGGGAGCACCATCTGTGCAAATTGAAGAAATTCTTGAAGTCTAGTGAAACTGGTTTTCAGTGAAGAATACCCTGACTAGCTGCAGCACATCAGCAGCTTTGGTAGTAGCTAGGAGTGGCTTACAAAAGAGAAATTCCTCCTTCAGCAATCCACTGTGAACGCTGAATGCATTATGCTACATCAGTGGAATCATCCAGCTGCATGCTAAATGGAAGAGGACTGCTTCTCATCTTGATCCAGAATGTCTGCAGCCATGTCATTAATCCTGTAATGAATAGTGTCATTGGACAAAAGGACTTTCTCAACCTGCTTCCTCTGCTGGTGACCACACACCAGTTCCACCATCTCCAGAGCATCAGGCTTCACCAAAGTTTCTCCAATGATGTGGGGCTTCTTGTTCTTTGCAATAAGATATGCAACCTTGAATGATGCCTCCAGTGCAGGTTTCTGTGACTAAGAAAATCCAAGCTTCGGCAAGGTACCTGAGGTCAAGAAGCGAGCTCTATTAGGCTTGAAGACCTCAACACTGTCCATGGAATTGGATGGATGGACTTTCTCCAAGTGCTCTCGCAGTCTAACAGGCTTCATGTTGTCATTGCACAGGATTTTTCCACAGAGGAAGCACTTAGGCTTTTGTGTTCCATCTCTCTCTGTGATGAATGAGAATCCAAACTGGAGCAATAAAAGTTTAAGGAAAAAAATCCCAACGTTTACATCCGCTGACGTATTTGATGACTAAATTAAATAATTTTTAGAAAATTGTAAAACAAGAAATTCCGAGGAACACATAGAGCGAACCGTTAATTTTGTGAAAAAGTTTTTCATTAAATTTTCGACATGCGCAGAACGATGGTTTACATTTCAGATTATCAGTTTTTCGTTCTTTTTATTGTCTTCTTTTTTTCTTCCTCTTTTTCTTTTTTTTTATTATCTGAATCGTTCATGCACCCCCTGGAACCTGCTCATGCACCCCTTGGGGGTGCATGCACCACTGGTTAGGAACCTCTGCACTAATGAGACAACCAACATTGATTGTTTTAAACCGTAGATTCAAGGAAAGGTTTTTCTGAACATTGTTTAAAGAAATAGTTTTCGCGTGGAGGTGTTAGGATTGGACTTGGAAGATGTGTGAAGAGTTCGTCAGGTAAATAGGAGTGACAATTGACACAAAAAGTAAATCACGTGACGTGTTATTCAAATAGACTCAGGTCTCGTTTGGCCAAGTCTATTACGTGTGTTCAAATAAACGTTTGAGAAACGCTTTAATTGGCTTTTTGTGTCACTTTGAATACTTAAGTACTGTCCCATAATAGTGAGGTAATGTGTAATTAAAGTGAGGTGCTGTGTCATCTCATTGAGGTACGTGTCACAGTAGTGAGGCACTCTGCCATAATAGTGAGGTACTGTGTCATCACAGTGAGGTACTGTGTTATCACAGTGAGGCAATGTGTCATCACAGTGAGGTACTGTGCATTTATTTGTTCAACTGTCTAAATCTGGAAAAACATTATGTTAACTAGCAGTAATCTATGTCATGTGTATGTGTAGATGCAGTGTGTAAATGACAAGAGGAGATTTAAGCTGTAAATAAAGATATAATGTGAAAATACAGATGTAATGTGAGAATATATTTGTAATATGTAGAAAAAGATGTCATGTGTAACTGATTGACATGTTAACTTATGCGATGACAATAAGATATCATGTCACATGTCAATAAAGTTGTAATGATGTGGGTCACCGGTTTAATAAATGTCATTGAAATAAATGAAAAATAGATGTTCATTTTAAAATCAAACTACAAAAGTGACGAATGTTCTTCTCTATGATCAACGCGGCTTTAGTTGTGGATCTTACAACATACAAGTCTAACATACAGGAAACCACTTTTTGTTTTATACCAAGGACTGAAAATATGTACAATCTCACCCCCCCCCCAACAAATATTTTAAATCTTCCGCCACCACGCGCCCACTCACCAAGCCCCCCAGCGCCACCACACGCGTGTTTATGGTTGGCTCCCTAACAGCAACGATGTGGATCCTTCAGACGACCATTAACCCACGCCAGTACAAACAAGATGAGGAACTAAAGAACTAAGCCGGGCAGACTACTCTAAAACAAACTTAGACTAAAACAAGCGAGACAACCTGAGACCCCGGGGGGGGGATGTAATGTTGCAAATTGAAAAAGTTTGGAAAAAATTCAAAAATATACTGTCATACTAGATAGATTCCTCCTACCCCTTTAAATTATTTTATTTGGCCCTAATCCTGTTACTTATCGGCTAATTTCAAGAAAAACGTTGTATTATCTCCTAGCCCCCCCTCTCCCCCATTTTTACTCCATCTACTTTCATAATCCGTATGACATCATCTATATTCTCCAACCCACGTGTGACGTCATATATATTCTCCAACCCACGTGTGACGTTATCTTTGTTCTCCAACCCACGTGTGACGTCATATATAGTCTCCAACCCACGTGTGACGTCATCTATATTCTCCAACCCACGTGTGATGTCATATATATTCTCCAACCCACATGTGACGTTATCTTTGTTCTCCAACCCACGTGTGACGTTATCTTTTTTCTCCAACCCACGTGTGAGGTTATCTTTGTTCTACAACCCACGTGTGACGTCATCTATATTCTCCAAACCACGTGTGCCGTCATCTATATTCTCCAACCCACGTGTGACGTCATCTTTATTCTCCAACCCACGTGTGACGTCATATATTCACCAACCCACGTGTGACGTCACCTATATTCTCCAACCCCAATGTGACGTCACCTATATTCTCCAACCCCAATGTGACGTCACCTATATTCTCCAACCCCAATGTGACATCACCTATATTCTCCAACCCCAATGTGACGTCACCTATATTCTCCAACCCCAATGTGACGTCACCTATATTCTCCAACCCCAATTTGATGTCACCTATATTCTCCAACCCCAATGTGACGTCACTTATATTCTCCAACCCCAATTTGACGTCACCTATATTCTCCAACCCCAATGTGACGTCACCTATATTCTCCAACCCCAATGTGACGTCACCTATATTCTCCAACCCCAATTTGACGTCACCTATATTCTCCAACCCCAATGTGACGTCACTTATATTCTCCAACCCCAATGTGACGTCACTTATATTCTCTAACACCGTGTAAAGTTATCTACTCACTCCTCCGATCCCGTGTGACGTCATGTACTCTTCTAACTTTCGGGTGCGTCATTATTCTCCCTCCCCCCCCCCTGTCTGCATTGCAGAGACGGTACCCACACCTGGCAGAACAGAGGACTCAATCAGGTGAGGGTGGGTGGGGGAGAGACTTTGTTCAGACTTACAGACGTTGTAATGTTGACTGGTATCGATGACTGGGGTCTGTTACCCGGCTGTAATGTGAGAGCTTTGCCTGAGAACAGGCCGCCGAGCTGCAGACGTAAAGAATGTAATTTGGGTGTAAGCTGAGTTACTCGATACATGGCTGGTAGGCCGGGGCAGGCAAGGGTTAATTGGTCCAACTGTCGCGGCTCTAATCTCAGCAAACCCGCAGCTTTAACGTGCCACTGAGAGATGATGAACTTTCTGGGTAGGAGAGTTTCAGTTGGGGGCTCACATTGATACAGTTGCTACAGGAGCGTTCAGCCGTCTTCAACTTTGTTTGAGAAACTTTGACGATAGAGTTAGTGATAATATGCTAGTTTGATAGAGGGGAAAAAAAAGAGGGGGGGAGGGGGTCGGCAAATTTCACGCACCCACCGGTGGTACTAAAACTTGCTCCACTATATCCGCTACTGTGAATTTTTGTGTGAAATCCCCCCCGGCCCCATGTTCATTTTAATGCCCCCACCCCCAGACATGCAAGTGTTAGTGGATCCAACAAATGTTTAAATAAACATGCAATAATTTCCTGAAGTTAATTTTAATTAAAATTTCTGATTATTGTGTCTGAAAATGACATTGCCTGCTGCCTAGTACAATAATTACCACTAAAGTGATGTCGAGGGAGTGATCCTTAAAATATTTTTTTAAAAATAATTTTAAAATGACGTCATCAGAGGGATGCTTACAATCAAATAAACATAATGACGTCATTGAAGGGAAGATAATTAAAACAAAGTGGAGATAAATTCTTGGACTTATCAGGATTGCTTGCCTGTGACATCACGTGAGAATGAGAAATGCTTGAAATAGAATTTTTCTGTTCATAAATAAAGAAGATTGCTTTCCACCTGTATAACCGCTCGCTAGAGGGCGCTTGCCGGCTGGTAGAGAAACTCAGTGCTTGCCTCAGGCTATATATACACACGTTATTGTGCAAATACTTCTCAACCAGATTCCTTCAACAGTGAAAATATATTCCCTTTAATTCCAATGCTCCAATGCAGATATAGCGTGTTTATACTATGAATTTCAACCTGTTAAATTCACTTGAAACTATTTACCACAATGTTCCCACAATTTTATTTGCGATCACATTCAACATTCGACTGCTGGAAGACACAGGCGCATTCATCAGACATTGAGAATCTTATGACTATTTACGAGGAGACCAGGTGCGACTAACAGCTATTTCAACTGACAGAATGAAACAAGCTGGCCTCGGTTGTAAAAGACAGCGCCTCCCCACAAAACTTCACCATCATAAAAGTTGAGTGGAATAAGAGAAATGTGACTGGGGGTTATGCCCTTGGCGTAATGTACTCCATCTCGGCTTGCAGCAGGGGGTGGGGGGGGAGGGGGGACAAGTGCAGATTGGAGGAAACATGAGATATTAACATCAACCTTGTTCTAGGTCTGCACCAGGCTCATAGGTCACGTGGTGGCATCTCAACAAATGGGCTATGAATAGCGATTGGGGTTGTTTTAATAATGATGCCGGAGATGGATAGGAAATGATACGAAAGAATGGCAAACAATTGTGTGGAAAACATTAAAATCGTGGGGAACCATTTAACTTTATGAGGAAACCATTTACCATTGAGAGAAATTGTTTCCCATGTGGTGAAAACATTTAACTTGGTGTTCAAAATTCTTATATAGCCATTGTGTTTATAAAATGTTTGAGCGCGTGTATTGGTGTCTATGTTGGCGCCTGTATTGGTGTGTATGTGTGTGTTGGTGTGTATGTGTGTGTTGGTGAGTGGGACGGTTGTAATGAAAGTAAATGGCTTATAAAAACATCGAAGTTGATTTCGCAGATCGCCATTCCCTCTTCTACAAAATGTGCAGCTCATTTCTTGAAGCTTTGTGGCTCAGGTAGGTAACAATCGCTTTAAGTTCGTGGCGACGTTATAACAAATAGTATCTATTTATAACGCATGTAGGACTAGGACCTGTAGCACCAAGTCCTTCTAATCGATGCTTGGCTTGTCCTTGTTAGGACTAGGACTCCCACCTTCTTTGATTAGATTCATATACACATCGTCTTTTATGTGTCTCAGCCTTATATATTTCTCCGTACACTGTGAAAAAACTATGATTTCATGTTACTTAAAAGTTGAGATAGCCATATTTAAACATTTACAGAAATACCTACCGAGCTGATATTAACCTAAGTATATCTTTTGAACTTACCATTCATTAGACCATTAATAACGCTAACCGTTGAAAAATTTACAGATTAATTTATAGTTATGCTGTTTTTATCCACTATTTATAATGTTATTGAACAAGATAAACTAATATTTCATGAAGATGGATTTATTCAAGTTGTTTTCTGGACGATACTTTTCAAGCCTCGAATGGAACATTATGGAGGACCTCTGGGAACATTGTGGAGGACCTCTGGGAACATTATGGAGGACCTCTGGGAACATTATGGAGGACCTCTGGGAACATTGTGGAGGACCTCTGGGAACATTATGGAGGACCTCTGGGAACATTATGGAGGACCTCTGGGAACATTATGGAGGACCTCTGGGAACATTGTGGAGGACCTCTGGGAACATTATGGAGGACCTCTGGGAACATTGTGGAGGACCTCTGGGAACATTATGGAGGACCTCTGGGAACATTATGGAGGACCTCTGTGAACATTGTGGAGGACCTCTGGGAACATTGTGGAGGACCTCTGGGAACATTGTGGAGGACCTCTGGGAACATTGTGGAGGACCTCTGGGAACATTATGGAGGACCTCTGGGAACATTGTGGAGGACCTCTGGGAACATTATGGAGGACCTCTGGGAACATTATGGAGGACCTCTGTGAACATTGTGGAGGACCTCTGGGAACATTGTGGAGGACCTCTGGGAACATTGTGGAGGACCTCTGGGAACATTGTGGAGGACCTCTGTCCTAATGCATTAAACACAACATTATGGAGGACCTCTGGGAACATTGTGGAGGACCTCTGGGAACATTATGGAGGACCTCTGGGAACATTGTGGAGGACCTCTGGGAACATTATGGAGGACCTCTGGGAACATTATGGAGGACCTCTGTGAACATTGTGGAGGACCTCTGGGAACATTGTGGAGGACCTCTGGGAACATTGTGGAGGACCTCTGGGAACATTGTGGAGGACCTCTGTCCTAATGCATTAAACACAACATTGTGGAGGACCTCTGGGAACATTGTGGAGGACCTCTGGGAACATTGTGGAGGACCTCTGGGAACATTATGGAGGACCTCTGGGAACATTGTGGAGGACCTCTGGGAACATTATGGAGGACCTCTGGGAACATTGTGGAGGACCTCTGGGAACATTATGGAGGACCTCTGGGAACATTATGGAGGACCTCTGTGAACATTGTGGAGGACCTCTGGGAACATTGTGGAGGACCTCTGGGAACATTGTGGAGGACCTCTGTCCTAATGCATTAAACACAACATTGTGGAGGACCTCTGGGAACATTGTGGAGGACCTCTGGGAACATTGTGGAGGACCTCTGCCCTAATGCATTAAACACAACATTGTGGAGGACCTCTGCCCTAATGCATTAAACACAACATTGTGGAGGACCTCTGCCCTAATGCATTAAACACAACATTGTGGAGGACCTCTGCCCTAATGCATTAAACACAACATTGTGGAGGACCTCTGCCCTAATGCATTAAACACAACATTATGGAGGACCTCTGCCCTAATGCATTAAACACAACATTATGGAGGACCTCTGCCCTAATGCATTAAACACAACATTGTGGAGGACCTCTGCCCTAATGCATTAAACACAACATTATGGAGGACCTCTGCCCTAATGCATTAAACACAACATTATGGAGGACCTCTGCCCTAATGCATTAAACATAACATTATGGAGGACCTCTGCCCTAATGCATTAAACACAACATTATGGAGGACCTCTGCCCTAATGCATTAAACACAACATTATGGAGGACCTCTGCCCTAATGCATTAAACACAACATTATGGAGGACCTCTGCCCTAATGCATTAAACACAACATTATGGAGGACCTCTGCCCTAATGCATTAAACACAAGATTATGGAGGACCTCTGCCCTAATGCATTAAACACAACATTGTGGAGGACCGCTGCCCTAATGCATTAAACACAACATTATGGAGGACCTCTGTCCTAATGCATTAAACACAACATTATGGAGGACCTCTGCCCTAATGCATTAAACACAACATTATGGAGGACCTCTGCCCTAATGCATTAAACACAACATTATGGAGGACCTCTGCCCTAATGCATTAAACACAACATTATGGAGGACCTCTGCCCTAATGCATTAAACACAACATTGTGGAGGACCTCTGCCCTAATGCATTAAACACAACATTATGGAGGACCTCTGCCCTAATGCATTAAACACAACATTATGGAGGACCTCTGCCCTAATGCATTAAACACAACATTGTGGAGGACCTCTGCCCTAATGCATTAAACACAAGATTATGGAGGACCTCTGCCCTAATGCATTAAACACAACATTGTGGAGGACCTCTGCCCTAATGCATTAAACACAACATTGTGGAGGACCTCTGCCCTAATGCATTAAACACAAGATTATGGAGGACCTCTGCCCTAATGCATTAAACACAACATTGTGGAGGACCTCTGCCCTAATGCATTAAACACAACATTGTGGAGGACCTCTGCCCTAATGCATTAAACACAAGATTATGGAGGACCTCTGCCCTAATGCATTAAACACAACATTATGGAGGACCTCTGCCCTAATGCATTAAACAGAAGATTATGGAGGACCTCTGCCCTAATGCATTAAACACAAGATTATGGAGGACCTCTGCCCTAATGCATTAAACACAAGATTATGGAGGACCTCTGCCCTAATGCATTAAACACAAGATTATGGAGGACCTCTGCCCTAATGCATTAAACACAACATTATGGAGGACCTCTGCCCTAATGCATTAAACACAAGATTATGGAGGACCTCTGCCCTAATGCATTAAACACAACATTATGGAGAACCTCTGCCCTAATGCATTAAACACAAGATTATGGAGGACCTCTGCCCTAATGCATTAAACACAACATTGTGGAGGACCTCTGCCCTAATGCATTAAACACAACATTATGGAGGACCTCTGCCCTAATGCATTAAACACAACATTATGGAGGACCTCTGCCCTAATGCATTAAACACAACATTGTGGAGGACCTCTGCCCTAATGCATTAAACACAACATTGTGGAGGACCTCTGCCCTAATGCATTAAACACAACATTATGGAGGACCTCTGCCCTAATGCATTAAACACAAGATTATGGAGGACCTCTGCCCTAATGCATTAAACACAAGATTATGGAGGACCTCTGCCCTAATGCATTAAACACAACATTATGGAGGACCTCTGCCCTAATGCATTAAACACAACATTATGGAGGACCTCTGCCCTAATGCATTAAACACAACATTGTGGAGGACCTCTGCCCTAATGCATTAAACACAACATTGTGGAGGACCTCTGCCCTAATGCATTAAACACAACATTATGGAGGACCTCTGCCCTAATGCATTAAACACAACATTATGGAGGACCTCTGCCCTAATGCATTAAACACAAGATTATGGAGGACCTCTGCCCTAATGCATTAAACACAACATTGTGGAGGACCTCTGCCCTAATGCATTAAACACAACATTATGGAGGACCTCTGCCCTAATGCATTAAACACAACATTATGGAGGACCTCTGCCCTAATGCATTAAACACAACATTATGGAGGACCTCTGCCCTAATGCATTAAACACAACATTATGGAGGACCTCTGCCCTAATGCATTAAACACAACATTATGGAGGACCTCTGCCCTAATGCATTAAACACAACATTATGGAGGACCTCTGCCCTAATGCATTAAACACAACATTATGGAGGACCTCTGCCCTAATGCATTAAACACAACATTATGGAGGACCTCTGCCCTAATGCATTAAACACAACATTATGGAGGACCTCTGCCCTAATGCATTAAACACAACATTATGGAGGACCTCTGCCCTAATGCATTAAACACAACATTATGGAGGACCTCTGCCCTAATGCATTAAACACAACATTATGGAGGACCTCTGCCCTAATGCATTAAACACAACATTGTGGAGGACCTCTGCCCTAATGCATTAAACACAACATTATGGAGGACCTCTGCCCTAATGCATTAAACACAAGATTATGGAGGACCTCTGCCCTAATGCATTAAACACAAGATTATGGAGGACCTCTGCCCTAATGCATTAAACACAAGATTATGGAGGACCTCTGCCCTAATGCATTAAACACAACATTATGGAGGACCTCTGCCCTAATGCATTAAACACAACATTATGGAGGACCTCTGCCCTAATGCATTAAACACAAGATTATGGAGAACCTCTGCCCTAATGCATTAAACACAACATTATGGAGGACCTCTGCCCTAATGCATTAAACACAACATTATGGAGGACCTCTGCCCTAATGCATTAAACACAACATTATGGAGGACCTCTGCCCTAATGCATTAAACACAACATTATGGAGGACCTCTGCCCTAATGCATTAAACACAAGATTTGTACAATTGCTTGTAAAAAAAAAGTTACATAATTGTGTAGTTAAAAACCCCGTAAAAAACAAAGTTTTTGACTATAAATCCTTTATTTACGAGACATAACTAAAAATATCAATATACATAATTTGCAATCTCTGTCACGTCTCTCATGTCTGTCCGTGACGCTATGTGAGGTAACTCCCGATACAAAAAATATATATAGAAGTAAAAATGTTGCTTTCGAGATTAACAAAATGTGTTTCTCGCCAAAAAATATTGTGACGTGACGTCGTTATTTGAGCTTTTATTAATTTGTGAAGGGAACGAATTAAAAAGAGCCATGTTTTATTTCATGTGATTAATATTATTTTTTTTATTATTACATTTCCGTTTTTTGTGTACTTTTCTGTTATCTTGTGACGAACTTTGCTTACTACGTTTCATGCAAAATAAATAGTTCTTTGTAATTAACATGTGTAAAAATTACATTTTATTTTTTACATGTTTTGTTATTGTTGTGCTAATAATGTATGGCCAAATGGAAGAATAAACTGACAAGTCATAATAATCAATGAAGCTTAAACGGCTTCAAATCACAGATGTGCTTGATGTGGATCACATTACAGTCACATAATTTATTTTTAACTCACTGTGTTGTATTATTGGTGCACTGATAATTGGTGCGAGCGAACTATTCAATGCTGCAAGTTAACGTCCGGCTGACTCCTCAGCAATATTTGTTAATACTTCGAACTTCAAACTTCTTTGTCGCAGTATCACTGTATGATGTGTATAGTTAACTATACATTTACTATTATCATGATTATATCCTTATTATTCATGCGATCTTATATAACGCGAAGCCTAAGCTTGGAGGTTTTCTCATAACACAAATTTTCGTATATATAATCAAAATATATACTATGATATGTCCGTTCCTAACGCTAGATTTAAGAAAGCGCGCCGCTAAAAAAAATAGCCTTGAAAAAAATACAGAAAAAAAACCAAAACAAAAAAACAACGCTATTTTCAAACGTCCGCATAAAATTGTTCAATATGGAAAAGAGATTTAATTTTTCTCTCTTGGTCTCTACATTTTCTGATTATTTACTATGCGGCTTGCAGGCAAAAGGGACAATTACAAAAACTGAAATATATCCATTTTGAAAACTTCCGTCATTTTTGACGGGTAATACACAAGTGTTCATTATAATACGCATCGCTCGACAATGCAAAAATCCAAAATTTTAGTTGTCTCAAATATATAAACGATTTATAGTTTTAAAAAATGCTACAGTCTGCCTGCTAAATTTCAGCTCGATTTGATCACGGGAAAAGGGTTATAAAAACATGTTTAATATAATGCGCACCGCGCGACAGACTAGCATAACATTTAAATATCGGGAATATATTTTTAAAATGTATCGTCAATACAATACGCACCGCACCGAGCGACAGGAAAATATTAAAAAGGTTGTTTAATATTATACGCACCCCGACAGTCAAGCAGAGATAATCTAAAAATTCATTAATTTAATTACAGTACATTCGATCAATGTGAAATTTTTATAGATCATTTTTATCGTCGCCACGAGTCTGCCTGCAAAATTTCAGCTCACTAGCATACCGGGAAGTGGGTTAAAAATTGATCCAAAGTGTTTGCGACAAGTAGTCAAGCAGACGCCACGAGTTAATATAAAGGATTTTTTAAAAATAGAATCCAGGGACTTTTAGTTTATGATGGCACAACCTTTTCTTGATAAAAATGTTGTGCATTTTGATCTACAAGCAATGTTCCCCTTCAGCTGTGTGGTAACGCAGATATTTAACCGACGTCCAGCAGCAGTTTAGAAAAACCGCGCAGCAAATTTTGATAAGGATACTAAAATATCTGTGTTTGTGGGTGTACAACTTTGCTTTAAAAAATGGTTGCTGTTCAACTTTCCATACCCGTTTGTACTTTACACACTGACCAACGATCTTAGCGGGAACACTGCCTACAACATATAGCAGGGACACTGCCTACAACATATAGCAGGAACACTGCCTACAACATATAGCAGGAACACTGCCTACAACATATAGCAGGAACATTGTCTACAACATATAGCGGGAACACTGCCTACAACATAGTTTTTATTTTACCAAGATTTTGCCACGCCCCGGGCCACAGACCTTAGCTACGCCCCTGCCCCGATTGTAAAACGTTTAGAAACGTATTGGCTTGAAGCGGAGGGTTTATTGTGAACTTGTGTAAGACACGGGGCCTATGTTAACATTGTGTGTGCTCATTGAAAGCTGGGGCTAAAAGGTCTATTAGCAGGCAATTAGCGACAAGCGCGGGGTGAAAGCTTTTATTGCTGGAGCTGGGGGGGGGGCAGCGGAGGCCGAGTGTAAACATGACCACGTGGTGTTGATCTAACCAATGGGCTACAAATGTTTAAATGCCGGAAAATATTGGGATTTTAATAGAAGCGTGGTACGTTAGTATGACGATGGTGTTACGTTGGTATGACGATGGTGTTACGTTAGTTTAGTGATGGTGTTACGTTAGTATGACGATGGTGTTACGTTGGTATGACGATTGTGTTACGTTAGTTTAGTGATGGTGTTACGTTAGTTTAGTGATGGTGTTACGTTAGTATGGTGATGGTGTTACGTTAGTTTAGTGATGGTGTTACGTTAGTATGGTGATGGTGTTACGTTAGTTTAGTGATGGTGTTACGTTAGTTTAGTGATGATGTTACGTTTGTATGGTGGTGGTGTTACGTTAATTTAGTGATGGTGTTACGTTAGTTTTGCGAGGGTGTTACGTTAGTTTAGTGATGGCGTTGCATTAAGTGAGAGTAGTGACAGTTATTGAATGATTCTACAACGAGTTTGTAATTTAATTGCCTGGTCCATTGCTCCTCGAAATTACGTGAATTTTATTGTTCTGTTTGACACAGAATTGACAATATAACGATACAGAAATACGCCAATAAAATGATAAAACGATACGACGATTACATAAAAATTAATGTTCCCTTTAAGTTACGTGGCCGCGCACATGATATCTGATTGACGCCGCGCAGTAGTTTAGAATTACCGCGCAGTAAATTTTGTAAAATATTTTACAAAAAATGGATGCTTTGCAACTTTGCACACGGACCTACGAACTTTAGGAAAAAACGATACAATAATACGATACAATAATACGATACAATAATACGATACAATAATACGATACAATAATACGATACAATAATACGATACAATAATACGATACAATAATACGATACAATGCCTAGTTATCAAATCGAAACTTTCTTCATTTACCAACAATGCAACTTGTTCTTTTTTTAATTGGGTAATAACAATGGAAGTCAAAATAACTAGACGCAATGCAAGATTTCAGTCAACACAAACAGAATCTATAACTAACTATTAGCATTCAAAAATGTTACCTAGAATCTATAACTAACTATTAGCACTCAAAAAATGTTACCTAGAATCTATAACTAACTATTAGCACTCAAAAAATGTTATCCAACACAAACAGAATCTACAACAACTCCTTCTCTGCACTCAAAGACTTCACCCTACACAAACAGAAGCTTGTTGAAAATACAAACGAAACTTGAATCCAACGCAGCGAATTCCCCTTTTTTTTTCTTCTAATCGCACGCTAAAATACAAGTGCTCGGCTATGTTATCTCCCTTGTAAGGGCCTACAACTCAGCTTCGACTTCATCTTAATGAGAGTTTTTGGTTTATTTTCATGCTCAAAATAAGTCTGGCTGCGGTTTTCTGGGCTATCGGATTTCCCCTTTGAAGCTATTAATAGCCTGGACTCACGTTCGATAATGCCCCCCCCCCAACACACACACACAAAGTGTTAGTGTCGACATTTCAAGTGCCTTTATTCGCATGTCTACATTTCTGAGACACATCTACATTTCTGAGACACCTCTTTAGATGCAATGAATAGCTAGCACTTAGTTCTGCCGTCCAGGCCACTTGTTAAGACTTGTGGACGCCTGAAGCACAGCTCAGAGCAGCAACACACCGTTATTGAAACTTATGAGTTGAATTATTTTAAGATTAAGTAGGATGAGAGGAGAACAACACGGAGGGGATTGTCAAGTGGGTAAGGGAAATAGGATTATAGTAATTTTGGAGTTGAAGTGGTAAGATTAAGGGGATTGTTGAAATTTGTAAGAAAGTGGGGATTGTCTAAGACTCACGATGGCTAGACCGGAAGTGTTATATTTGGTAGTGATTGAATGATGACAAGTATTTGAGTTGATGCTACATGGCTACACGGCTCGATTGTTTTATCGTTGATTGACCTAAAATACTATAAAAGATAAACATTCACGTGTACATTTGATCTGTTGTTATAAAATTCTTGCAAAGTCTCTCAATAAACAAACTGATTTATTCCCCGTGATGCTCGTTCAAAGTTCCGACACGTACATAATGAGGGGTTCAAAGTTCCGACACGTACATAATGAGGGGTTCAAAGTTCCGACACGTACATAATGAGGGCTTCAAAGTTCCGACACGTACATAATGAGGGGTTCAAAGTTCCGACACGTACATAATGAGGGGTTCAAAGTTCCGACACGTACATAATGAGGGGTTCAAAGTTCCGACACGTACATAATGAGGGGTTCAAAGTTCCGACACGTACATAATGAGGGGTTCAAAGTTCCGACACGTACATAATGAGGGGTTCAAAGTTCAATGAAAAGACGCTATAACTTTTTCCAAATAAATTGAAACCTTTTCCTTACAAGGGCTTAATTGAATGCACTTATTGAATGCAACACTTTGAATTTTGAATGAACCAACATGTAACTGATCACTTTTTATATGTGTGTTGTAGGCGTTCTCACATAACACAATCTTTCGTGCAATAATTCCTTGAAGCACCAATGTCAATGAAATAACTTTAATACGAACACTATAAACATAAATATAAAATTGAGGTTTGACATCGTGGTGACATAACCAACACAGTCAGACATCTTGTTCTCACTCTCGAACATTTTCCCGCGCTTCACTCACGTGACCTCTCTTTCATCAAACTCGTGATTCACACGTGACAAAACACACAAGTCATGCCACGTGTTACTAACGAACTAACACACAAGTCATGTCACGTGTTACTAACGAACTAACACACAAGTCATGTCACGTGTTACTAACGATCCAACACACAAGTTATGTCACGTGTTACTAACGAACTAACACACAAGTCATGTCACGTGTTACTAACGATGCAACACACAAGTCATGTCACGTGTTACTAACGAACTAACACACAAGTCATGTCACGTGTTACTAACGAACTAACACACAAGTCATGTCACGTGTTACTAACGAACTAACACACAAGTCATGTCATATGTTTCTCTGGACTAAACAACACCCATCATATACCTACAAAATGACGTCACCTGGTGATAACTTATCAAAAACTTTAGTGAACTCATAGATTTGGTCACCGTTGAGGACCGTTAGACCAGTAATAAAATCTCACAGAATGTGAAACAAAGAACGCTTGTATCTCACGGTCATAGGGAAATACTCCCTCTCAAGAGCTTATATTTGGTGTATTGAAAAAACTATTTTCTACGGATTGCAATGGTCTTGACAGTGGTTCATTTGCAACGATTCGCTTGGGAGTAACTAGTGGCCTTTATACCGTACTGTTAGGGATGAGGAGATGGTAAAATGGGGAGAGTAGATGTAGCGGATGGTAAGATGGGGAGAGTGGATCTTGTGATGGTAAGATTGGAGAGAGTAGATGTAATGATGGTAAGATGGGGAGAGTAGATGTAATGATGGTAAGATGGGGAGAGTAGATGTAATGATGGTAAGATGGGGAGAGTAGATGTAATGATGGTAAGATTGGGAGAGTAGATGTAGTGATGGTAAGATGGGGAGAGTAGATGTAATGATGGTAAGATGGGGAGAGTAGATGTAATGATGGTAAGATGGGGAGAGTATATGTAATGATGGTAAGATGGCGGAGTAGATGTAATGATGGTAAGATGGGGAGAGTAGATGTAATGATGGTAAGATGGACAGAGTAGATGTAATGATGGTAAGATGGGGAGAGTAGATGTAATGATGGTAAGATGGGGAGAGTAGATGTAATGATGGTAAGATGGGGAGTAGATGTAATGATGGTAAGATGGGGAGAGTATATGTAATGATGGTAAGATGGGGAGTAGATGTAATGATGGTAAGATGGGGGAGTAGATGTAATGATGGTAAGATGGGGGAGTAGATGTAATGATGGTAAGATGGGGGAGTAGATGTAATGATGGTAAGATGGGGGAGTAGATTTAATGAGGGTAAGATGTGAGTGGTTATGGGTTGGTAGAGTACGGTAGAAATGTTATCGGAAACATCATGGAATTACGGCAGTGGTAGATAGGTCTGTAGATATTAGGCAGATAAGTTAGTTCTGTAGATATGTAGGCAGATAAGTTAGTGAACAGGTTAGTGAATTGTACTTGATGGAAGAGATCAGCAGGTTGTGTCCGCACGTTGGGGGCAGACGGAGTCGCCATACCAGGAGGGAGCAGTCAAGGTATCTGCGGCCCGACACAGGAATTCTCTGTAACACCACCAGGCAACGTGAGACTGTTGGCGTATTTTCTCACAAAACACAGGTCAGTCGGACAGGGATATCGTGTTGGAGGAGTCTCGTTACTGAAGAGCTTACAGACCCCACCCTGTCAGTGATTCTAAATATTGTCTATAAAACTTTGAATAGCACTGGGGCAGCTCGTTCGGGGGGGAAGGGGGCGGAGGGGAGGGGTGGGGGGGGGGTAAATTCCCCGTAGCTGCACCAAAAAGCGTGCTCATTTCTGTTCAGTGGCATTAATCGATATAAATTATGTTTCTAAATCATCTACACATATGCAGAAAGTAGGGCTGCGGAAATAAACGATTAATTTCTCGATTAATCGTTAAATATTTTATCGATTAATTTATTTTTAACGATTAATCGACCATCACTTAAAAAATTTTGGAAGTCAAAAAGTTATTAAAAAAATAATAATAAAAAAATAGCGGCCGTTAAGTAATAAATTTCTTGACGATTAACCGAACATTTTGGTTTTTAAACTATTCACTGACAGGAATTTTCAAAATGTTAATAAAATTTCCCTACCATGGTTCTAACACTTCGCCTAACTATCAAACCAAATTAAAAGGGTGTTAAGCTAATGGCAGTAATGGAGTCTGACTCAGAGACAGAAAATGACGACAGCTCTTCTGATGAATTACCAGCGTTACAAAATGGAGATGACAGTTCCTGAAGCCATTAACCCTCTACAATGGTGGAAACTTAATGAACACCGATATCCGATAATGTAATTCCTTGCCAAGACCGTTTTGTGCATACCAGTTACCTCAGTTCGATGTGAATGATTGTTCAGTTCGGCTGGTTATATTGTCAATTAGACCTGCTCATCACTTGAACCAAATAATGTCAACACACTTGTCTTTTTGCGTAGTTGGTAAAAGATGACATTTAAAGGAGAGATCCAGTGTTATTTAGATTTTCAACAAGAACGTTCAATGAGTGTTACTTGTGACATCATAAATTTTAATTTTTGGCTTTAATCGAAATTAACGATTAATTAATCGTTAATTTTTTCAAAAGTTAACTATTAAATTAAATTAATCGTTAACAGCCCTAGCAGAAAGTTATGTTAATGTTAAAAGAATGTCATCAGTTTAACTCTTATAAGGTCAATTATTTGAAGTGGTGTACCGTGTAGTGACTGAAGCAGATCAAAAGTCAACTCATCACATGTCATAGTTTGACAGGTTTTGTACGCACCACATAGAATGACATAAAACAAAACACTTTGGTGTGAACCCATTAAAGTTATTCATTAAACACTTTTTTTACTTTTTAAAAAACGATTACCGGTACTTAGTGTCGCCGTTACGTTTTAACGTTTGACCCATGATATCTTAGCAACAAAACCTAATATCTATGTTTTTATGGTTTTTTTGGGGTTATATTTCGTTTCTTTGATATTTTATATTTTTATAGTGGTCAAATTTGATAGATTTTCTAAATTATTTTTTGAATTTGATATTTGTGATGAATGATAATAATCGTCTTTCATATTTGTTGAATTATATTTATTGCAACAATATATAAAAGAGCAGACTTGTAGACAAGCTGAAAACAAGGATGAGTTATCTCAAGTTGTTTTCACCGAAACAAATTACTGATTACAACAAGAAATCCATCCTGGGGTATATTGTTGTTTGTTGAACATTGTTCCCCCGGATTTTAACTGCAGTTCAAAACTATTTTCTTGGCTTATTAATTGATGTCCTTCAGTTTAAGAGGTCAATTAGACAAGATGATTATTGGCAGCATTGATGTTCATCTAGGGACAGCTCTAAATTTTTAACTGATTGCGCTTGCAATATTTATTTTTACCGATAAATTAAATATTTTACCTTTCAGTCTAGATGTCAGTTAAATGATTTATTACTTATGTCTGAAGCAGGAAAATTTCAGGACTAAATCTGAAGGGCCGACTACTCTAGCCAGACGACGTCACACAACAGAGTTACGAACCTTCAGGATCCTGGGTGACCATGACATGAGGCTGGAACTTGGATGACGAGCAGATTGTACAACATCCACAGTGATCCTTGATGGGCTCCCCCTCACAGTAGTGCAGCTCAGGGCACTTGGCCACGTCACACTCACCACACCTAATCTTGTTGTAGATGGCCTGGGCGGGGATGGCTGGCAGGCACAACACCAGAACCGTCGTCGCCAGCAACATCCAGGCACGAGAATATTCACTTCTGGCCCTCATTGTGGTGAGAGTGGGTTATATCCAAAAAGAATTTATTTTCAAGTCCCTTATGTTGTAGCCAATGTTGCCGGTTTGAGAAACATTAGCCCGAGATCACCCAGATGACCTGCAGATCAAGACGGATCTGCGGGGGCACATGATGCGGGCACAGGATACGGGCACATGATGCGGGCACAGGATACGGGCACAAGTTGTGGGAACAGATGTACTCAGATGACAAACAGTACCTAAATGTGTATGTGATTTTGTTAATCCACTAAAATTCAACAAAGAGTCCACAAATTCCTGCCACTTTATCTGCAACTAATTAATCCATGCCACAGTTGTTCAAACACTGTCTCAAGTGCAGCCGTTGTTGACTTTTAATTGGTCCAGCGATGATGTTAACACCCACAATGAATGGAGTTGATGTGACACATACGACTACAGTGTTTTCAGTTGTTTCAAACTTGGCCGGCTTTCAGGTGCAGCTCTTTAATCTTGTTCTTAGCTCGGTACAAGTGTATCCCCCAACACGGAGGTAGTTAGTTCCCTTTAATGGACATATAATGTTTAAATGTGTTATTTAAAAATACATTTGGAACCTTTTCAATATTCGTAAGTGAAAAATAAAAGGCAATAAATTGAATTTCAATAAATACATGTAAAAATGAAATAGGAGATTGAATGACAAATTTGCTTTAAAAAATTAAATTGTAAACTAGCAATCAGATGTTGGTAAAATTTAACTGATTTCAGCAAATTCCTTATTTATAGCAAACTCGTATTAATTTGAGCTCTTAAAAATGAATGTAGATTTATATTAGCACTTCGTATTTCAAAGCATTTAAACTTTAAACATTTAAAAGAAAGGACACACAAACTTGTCCAGTGTGTACGTATTGAGAAGCTATGAAGAAAACACATTTCCACAATCCAATATTTACCTCCAAAAACGTGTTACTGTTATTGTGTCTGGCAGTTGTATTCAGAATGACAAGAAAGACAATTAATTCCCTGCTTGAATCTCTCCAGTCATCCGGATAACTCCATTCATACCAACAAGAATATTCATCCAGATTTATCTACTCTTGCCACCATGTAATAACCCATCGCACACATGGAACAATGTTGTTGACATATGCCGTCACCTGTAATAAAGACATGGATGTAGATTAATGTAGAACGTCACTTCATATCAAATCATTTTAAATATTACAATGATTAATTCTATATTCTAAAGATACATCTTTTTTTTCTTTTTAAATTCCATCACACGTCCGATGTTGAATTTACTTGAAGTTTTTTTTATTTAAACAAAAATATTTTTTTAATCCCCTTGCTATTTAAGATCTAAGAATACTTTCAGGGAAAAAAAAGAATTTTAAAAAAAATAACAAAATAAATAACAAAGCAATGAAGCAATGTCTATTAAAGAGTGACAAGGTATTTCACCATGTAAAACTTTAGCAATATCTGTAACAATGTACAATATCTGTAACAATGTACAATATCTGTACCAATGTACAATATCTGTAACAATGTACAATATCTGTAACAATGTACAATATCTGTAACAATGTACAATATCTGTAACAATGTACAATATCTGTAACAATGTACAATATCTGTAACAATGTACAATATATGTACCAATGTACAATATCTGTACCAATGTACAATATCTGTAACAATGTACAATATCTGTAACAATGTACAATATCTGTACCAGTCTAACAATTTCTTAATTTAACAATGTCATAATAATGTCTGCCCATCGTGCGGAGAGGATTTTTTTTTGAAAATGTCTTCTTTGAGACACGCGTCTATCATCTATGTATGGATTGTGGGATACATTGAGACAGCCTACAGACAACGTGATTTCTTTGAGACACTTTCAGAGACTATCTCACGGCCCCGACTATAAACCGTCAGAGAAAAAACCACAGACATGTTGGTACGAGGGTAGGGGAGGGGGACAGGTGCCTTAATGTTCAAACACACGTCTTGACAACTGATTGCATGCCATCCAGGTACAGAAGTAGGTAACACGTTCTAGAAGTACCAACAGTTGAGTGAGGTTGGTGGTGGTAACACGTTCTAGAAGTACCAACAGTTGAGTGAGGTTGGTGGTCCCATGAGACTTGTCCACTTCATCCATACGTTCTAGAAGTACCAACAGTTGAGTGAGGTTGGTGGTCCCATGAGACTTGTCCACTTCATCCATACGTTCTAGAAGTACCAACAGTTGAGTGAGGTTGGTGGTCCCATGAGACTTGTCCACTTCATCCATACGTTCTAGAAGTACCAACAGTTGAGTGAGGTTGGTGGTCCCATGAGACTTGTCCACTTCATCCATACGTTCTAGAAGTACCAACAGTTGAGTGAGGTTGGTGGTCCCATGAGACTTGTCCACTTCATCCATACGTTCTAGAAGTACCAACAGTTGAGTGAGGTTGGTGGTCCCATGAGACTTGTCCACTTCATCCATACGTTCTAGAAGTACCAACAGTTGAGTGAGGTTGGTGGTCCCATGAGACTTGTCCACTTCATCCATACGTTCTAGAAGTACCAACAGTTGAGTGAGGTTGGTGGTCCCATGAGACTTGTCCACTTCATCCATACGTTCTAGAAGTACCAACAGTTGAGTGAGGTTGGTGGTCCCATGAGACTTGTCCACTTCATCCATACGTTCTAGATTTACCAACAGTTGAGTGAGGTTGGTGGTCCCATGAGACTTGTCCACTTCATCCATACGTTCTAGAAGTACCAACAGTTGAGTGAGGTTGGTGGTCCCATGAGACTTGTCCACTTCATCCATACGTTCTAGAAGTACCAACAGTTGAGTGAGGTTGGTGGTCCCATGAGACTTGTCCACTTCATCCATACGTTCTAGAAGTACCAACAGTTGAGTGAGGTTGGTGGTCCCATGAGACTTGTCCACTTCATCCATACGTTCTAGAAGTACCAACAGTTGAGTGAGGTTGGTGGTCCCATGAGACTTGTCCACTTCATCCATACGTTCTAGAAGTACCAACAGTTGAGTGAGGTTGGTGGTCCCATGAGACTTGTCCACTTCATCCATACGTTCTAGAAGTACCAACAGTTGAGTGAGGTTGGTGGTCCCATGAGACTTGTCCACTTCATCCATACGTTCTAGAAGTACCAACAGTTGAGTGAGGTTGGTGGTCCCATGAGACTTGTCCACTTCATCCATACGTTCTAGAAGTACCAACAGTTGAGTGAGGTTGGTGGTCCCATGAGACTTGTCCACTTCATCCATACGTTCTAGAAGTACCAACAGTTGAGTGAGGTTGGTGGTCCCATGAGACTTGTCCACTTCATCCATACGTTCTAGAAGTACCAACAGTTGAGTGAGGTTGGTGGTCCCATGAGACTTGTCCACTTCATCCATACGTTCTAGAAGTACCAACAGTTGAGTGAGGTTGGTGGTCCCATGAGACTTGTCCACTTCATCCATACGTTCTAGAAGTACCAACAGTTGAGTGAGGTTGGTGGTCCCATGAGACTTGTCCACTTCATCCATACGTTCTAGAAGTACCAACAGTTGAGTGAGGTTGGTGGTCCCATGAGACTTGTCCACTTCATCCATACGTTCTAGAAGTACCAACAGTTGAGTGAGGTTGGTGGTCCCATGAGACTTGTCCACTTCATCCATACGTTCTAGAAGTACCAACAGTTGAGTGAGGTTGGTGGTCCCATGAGACTTGTCCACTTCATCCATACGTTCTAGAAGTACCAACAGTTGAGTGTGGTTGGTGGTCCCATGAGACTTGTCCACTTCATCCATACGTTCTAGAAGTACCAACAGTTGAGTGAGGTTGGTGGTCCCATGAGACTTGTCCACTTCATCCATACGTTCTAGAAGTACCAACAGTTGAGTGAGGTTGGTGGTCCCATGAGACTTGTCCATCCATACGTTCTAGAAGTACCAACAGTTGAGTGAGGTTGGTGGTCCCATGAGACTTGTCCACTTCATCCATACGTTCTAGAAGTACCAACAGTTGAGTGAGGTTGGTGGTCCCATGAGACTTGTCCACTTCATCCATACGTTCTAGAAGTACCAACAGTTGAGTGAGGTTGGTGGTCCCATGAGACTTGTCCACTTCATCCGTACGTTCTAGAAGTACCAACAGTTGAGTGAGGTTGGTGGTCCCATGAGACTTGTCCACTTCATCCATACGTTCTAGAAGTACCAACAGTTGAGTGAGGTTGGTGGTCCCATGAGACTTGTCCACTTCATCCATACGTTCTAGAAGTACCAACAGTTGAGTGAGGTTGGTGGTCCCATGAGACTTGTCCACTTCATCCATACGTTCTAGAAGTACCAACAGTTGAGTGAGGTTGGTGGTCCCGTGAGACTTGTCCACTTCATCCATACGTTCTAGAAGTACCAACAGTTGAGTGAGGTTGGTGGCCCCATGAGACTTGTCCACTTCATCCACACGTTCTAGAAGTACCAACAGTTGAGTGAGGTTGGTGGTCCCGTGAGACTTGTCCACTTCATCCATACGTTCTAGAAGTACCAACAGTTGAGTGAGGTTGGTGGCCCCATGAGACTTGTCCACTTCATCCATACGTTCTAGAAGTACCAACAGTTGAGTGAGGTTGGTGGTCCCATGAGACTTGTCCACTTCATCCATTCTGACCACTTCCTTTGCCCACCGCCATCACTGACCACCCTTACCACTTAGCCTGACATGACAAAGCCTGGAATGACTTAGTCTGGCATGACTTAGTATGGTATGACTTAGTGGTATATGACCTAGTCTAGCATGATCTAGTGTGCCATGACTTAGTGAGGCATGACTTAGTGAGGCATGATTTAGCCTTACAATGACTTAAACTGTCATGGCTTAGTCTGGAATGACTTAGCCTGACACATTAGTCATTCAAGAAATTGAAAAATCATTAAATTATCCCTGAACTAAATCTTCGCTTCACCCAGTGAGTGCCGTACCCAGTAATCACATCTGTATGACAAACAATTGAACAATGTCCCAGTCATCGTATTTCACGCGGTAACTATGTCTTAATACTGCAGTTAATCTTTCCTGTAACTGCAGTTATTTGACAAACTTACCGTAACCCTCACCCTAACAGTTCCTATTCATTAGCCCGAGGCCGCTAAGACGCGACGAAGTTTATTAGCCAAGAATGAGAACATTGAATGGTAGGATGCATTGGGCGTGAGAAGGAGGGCGCGTGGTGTATCAATAGGAGGGCGCGGGGTGTATCAATAGGGGGTGCAGGTAGCATGAATGGCACGGCACAGAACATGAATTAAGAGCGATTAAATTAGTTGTTTGGTTTGGAGGCATGAGTAAATAGATGGATCATAGATGGACTCGCTGGTCCGACGCACAGTTACAGTCAACAATAAGAAACATAGCATCAAATATCTCCGATAGATACAGCGATTTTTAGGTGTCTTTCAGTGTCTCTAATAGAGATAAAGTGTTTTTTATGTCACGTTAACTAAGTGTCTCCAATAGAAATATAGCTGCGTCTTTGGAAAAAAATCTTTATAATAAGTTAATGTTATCTGAACATGGTGAAGGAGATATGACTCAAGTACATATATGTAGTTTTGACTTCCGTCTATGGTAGAGAGCCACGGGTATATATACTGGACAAGTAAAAACAGACAAAATCATAGAGCCACAGGTGTCTAGACAGGTAAAACAGACAAAATCATAGAGCCACATGTGACTAGACAGGTAAAACAGACAAAATCATAGAGCCACAGTGTCTAGACAGGTAAAACAAACAAAATCATAGAGCCACGGGTGTCTAGACAGGTAAAACAGACAAAATCATAGAGCCACATGTGACTAGACAGGTAAAACAGCACAAAATCATAGAGCCACATGTGACTAGACAGGTAAAACAGACAAAATCATAGAGCCACAGGTGTCTAGACAGGTAAAACAGACAAAATCATAGAGCCAAATGTGACTAGACAGGTAAAACAGACAAAATCATAGAGCCCCATGTGACTAGACAGGTAAAACAGACAAAATCATAGAGCCACGGGTGTCTAGACAGGTAAAACAGACAAAATCATAGAGCCACATGTGACTAGACAGGTAAAACAGACAAAATCATAGAGCCACATGTGACTAGACAGGTAAAACAGACAAAATCATAGAGCCACATGTGACTAGACAGGTAAAACAGACAAAATCATAGAGCCACATGTGATTAGTCAGGTAAAACAGCACAAAATCATAGAGCCACATGTGACTAGACAGGTAAAACAGACAAAATCATAGAGCCCCATGTGACTAGACAGGTAAAACAGACAAAATCATAGAGCCACATGTGACTAGACAGGTAAAACAGCACAACATCATAGAGCCACGGGTGTCTAGACAGGTAAAACAGACAAAATCATAGAGCCCCATGTGACTAGACAGGTAAAACAGCACAAAATCATAGAGCCACATGTGACTAGACAGGCAAAACAGCACAAAATCATAGAGCCACGGGTGTCTAGACAGGTAAAACAGACAAAATCATAGAGCCACATGTAACTAGACAGGTAAAACAGCACAAAATCATAGAGCCACGGGTGTCTAGACAGGTAAAACAGACAAAATCATAGAGCCACGGGTGTCTATATTAGACAATTAAAGACAGACAATCATTTCTACATCTTCACCAAGACCTTACGATAAAATCTACAAGTGTCTGTGTCCATAGCTAATGTTTAAATAAAATTTACGGTGACTCTGGCAGAGCTCAAATGTTACACATGTAAATATTAGGGCTGGTACTGATTAAATTTTTTGTTTTATTAACTGTAAAAATTAATCGATTAATCGATTAATTTTCGATTAATTAGATTTTATGTAACGCATGTATAGATCCCGTTAAGTCGCGATTCCTTATTTCGCGAAATCGGCTCGGTCGCGGTAATTCCATGGCTCCCAAATTTTGTGACGTAACATAGCAAATTCGTTCTGCTATGCATGAAATAGGCATAAAAACCTTTTTCTTTACGCAAGCACGTCTAAATAAATAATAATAATACGAGGGAAAAGTGTGTAATTAAAAAAATTTATTAATAAATTGAACAAAAAAAATTATAAAAAATTTCTTATATTTTAATCGAATAAAATAATTTTAATCGATTAATTAATGTTAATTTCCACAGCCTTAGTAAATATATGAATAAATGTGACTCGGATAAGGATATAAAGGTGTTTAAGTTAAAAATATATAAATGTGCCTCGGATAAAAGCTATAATTGTGACTCTGGTAAAAGTTATAAATGAGACTCAGATAAAGATGAACATGTGACTGAGTTAGAAATGTATCTCTGGACAACTTTGCGCTATATAACACATCAGCGGTTCAAACTAATTCGTGTTGTCAAGTTGTTATGTCATTCCCCCAAACAGACAGACAATATACAACAGTAGAGCTGTGCTAACTTTCTCTAGTGTCAGAGACAGTAGTTAGCTCTCACCTGTCAGGCTTGAGCAGTCCTACAGTCAAGTTTACAACTGACCATGTCCAGCAACTCGTCTAGTTCTTATGGTTACAGAGGGTCCAGGGTTGTTTCCCATGACCTCGACCTTATCGCACGATTATCATAAATCAGAACCTCGCTCGGACCTGCCCAGCACTGGACATCGGTGAAATGTGTGGCACCAGCAGACACTAGACAGGTGCTAGCGGCCATGACACTGGTCATTAGGTCAGTGCAACACTTGAACTCCAGGTATACTCTAACTTATTGACCACCAAATATACTCTTGACTTATTTAAAATTCGTCGGCCCGTGCGAAAAATAAAAATAAAATTAAGCAACCCCGTAAAAACAAAGTTTTTTTACTATAAATCCCTTATGTATGAGACATAACTAAAAGTATTGATTATGTTCAAACGCGACAAACATTTACAGACTGAAACCGAGTTATCTCCCCTGGCTTTAAAACCAGGGGAAGGGGGAGGGGGTGGACATCGATGGGTGGCGTCCACGCGTGAACTCAACTAGCATGTGGAAGAAAAACAATAACAAACTGTGAAATTGAATTACGTATGTTATATAGTGATAAACTTAAAATGCATTAATGTAATACGGTACGTTCGATCGATCTGAAATTTTGATTCGATGCATCGTTAAGTGACACGAGTCTATGTGCAAAATTTCAGCTGTTCTATATTGGCAAGTAAAGAAGGAGGAGTACAAGCAATAATTCGAAAAAAATACCCAAAAGCAGCATTTGTACATTGCATTTCACATAAACTAAATCTTGCTGTGAACGATTTAAATAATGTGAATGTTGTACGAAACACAATAGGAACAATTAAGTCAATTATAATGTTTTTCCGAGAAAGTAATCAGCAAAGAAAACTTATTCTAAATGTTCCTTTGCTATGTGAAACTAGATGGTCACATAAATATAAAAGCTTGCGGATTTTTGCTGAAAATGTTACAGAAATTGTTAAACAACTGGAAAATTTATTTATATACTTGCAGAGATAATTTATTTTTATTTATTTTTTGATAAATGTAAACTGTCTTTCATGTAATAAACTTTCAGGAAATTGAGTTCAGTTTTATTGTAACAACTTTAACTTTATGACATTTTTTTTCTCAAATGTAGGGGGGGCAATGCCCCATTGCCCCCCTCCCTACGCCCATGTATATAAGGGATTTATATTCAAAAACTTTGTTTTTGCGGGGTTGTTTAATTCTGTCTGTCTTTCTATATTAGTCGTTTAAACTGTTTGTCTTCCTCTGTCAGTCGTTCTGTCTGTCTGTCTTTCTCTGTCAGTCGTTCTTTCTGTCTGTCTTTCTCTGTCAGTCGTTCTTTCTCTCTCTCTTAATCTGTCAGTCGTTCTTTCTGTCTGTCTATCTCTGTCGGTCGTTTTAACTGTCTTTCTCTGTCAGTCGTTCTTTCTGCCTGTCTTTCTCTGTCAGTTATTCTTTCGGTCTGTTTTTCATTGTCAGTTTTTTTTTCTGTCTTGTCTTACTCTGTCAGTCATTCTTTCTGCCTTTAGCTATTGTAATCCTCCCTAAGAACTATTCTCTCTTTCTCTCCATCTATTTCTCTCTGCCTCCCGTTCCCACAAGCCCCCCCCCCACCCCCAAATCAAGGTATGACGCCTCGTGTTAATGTAACCTATAGAGTTCTTGTTGGAATGAAGTTTCTATGAAAACAAATCCCTTCCTGTCTGTATCGTTCTCAGCATTCGACTACCTGTAATGTCAACATTACCTTTCGTTACAGATTGTTACCAATGGTAAACAACATTACCTTTTGTTTCAGATTGTCACCGGTAGCATCTATATAACATTTTGTTTGTTTCATATTGTCACTGGTGGCGAATAATATCACCTTTTGTTTCAGATTGTTACATGTCTATAAATCATATTATTGCCATAAAATATTGTTTCATGTCAATGTTTTAAAGTTATACGGGAGTTGGAGCGGCAAACCATGAAAGCTCGTGCAAAGGTTCTATTTAATGCCCTCGTCTTAGTCATAATTCAATAGAATTGTTTGCAAGGGTAAAAACTCTTAGAGCCAGTGGTGTAGCTAGGGGGGGGGGACGCGGAGGGGGCGGTCCGCCCCGGGCGGCACACATTTAAGGGCGGAATTTGTGGGCATTTGAAAAGTACAACCATTTCCGACAACCGCCATTTATCTTTTGAAGGGGAAAACCCGAGTGAAACAAAAATACTCGTTCTTTCGAGTCTTAAATAATGGATTCGCACAACTTTTGTTTGATTACAGAGTAGATCAGGGGTTCCCACCAGGGGTGCATGAGCAGGTTCAACGGGGTACATTAACGATTCAGATGGGGGAAAAAGAAAAAGAGGAAGAAAAAAAAACGTGAAGGAGAAAAAAAAAGAAAGAAAAACTGATAATCTGAAAATGTAAACCATAAGCAAGGCATTTCGCGTCAAAGGGCGCCCATATACAACCTTTTTGATAGGTACTTCGATACTCGTCAAGATTTTCAGCACTGGTAAAGAAAGAAGTTTCAGATATTGCTACTACACACTGTATCCTTCATCGTCAGGCCCTGGCATGCAAAACTCTACCTCCAACCTTGAAGTCAGTTCTTTCTACTGCAGTCCAAGTTGTAAATTTTATCCGCTCACATGCCTTGAACCACTGCCTCTTCAAGTTGTTCTGTCAGGAGGTGCGCTCTGAGCATGAAGTTCTGCTCTACCACACTGGGGTGCGCTGGTTGTCCAGGGGACGGATACTTTCTCGGTTAGTAGAACTGAGAGTGGAGCTTGCCATTTTCTTGCGAGAAAAAGAGAGTGACCTTGCTGACAAGTTTGACTGTCCAAATTTCATTCAGTACTTGGCATACCTGGCTGACATCTTCTCCATCTTGAATGAGTTGAACACATCTCTCCAAGGACCTGCTGTGACTGTAATGGATTCTACTGAAAGATTGCAAGCCTTCCTTAACAAACTGCCACTATTCCAACGACGACTAGAAAAGTCCAACTTGGCCAACTTTCCACTCTTGGATGAAGTTGTAATATCTGCTGCAGAAGGAAGCACTAAGGGATCACTGCCTGACAACATCAAAATGGAAATTTCAGAGCACTTTTCAACATTGCAAAGGTCCTTTGATGGGTATTTCTGACAAAAAATTGCAAGGAAAGACCTTTGGATTCGCAATCCTTTTCTCTGTGACTTGGACAATATTTATGACAGTAGTGACCTTGCTAAAGATGACCTGATTGATTTGAGAAACAGAGAAGTACTGAGGAGTGCCTTCAGTTGCAATACATCGATTGAATTTTGGTGCGCCCAGCTAGATTCCTACCCACAACTAGCCAAGAGGGCAGTACTGACTCTCCTTCCATTTGCCACAACCTATCTCTGTGAAGCAGGATTCTTCACACTTTTGATGATTAAACCCAAGGCAAGGAATAAGTTGAATGCAGAGGATGACATGAGAGTTGCTTTGTCCAAAACAGTCCCCAGATTTAAATCACTGATGATCATAAAAATCACCATGAGATCTCTCACTAAATTCCCTGTTGCCTATTGTTGTGTTCCTAAAATTAACATAGTTTATTATACATTTTCTGCAAGTTTTACGAGGGGGTGCATGAACGTTTTTGGGCATCTGAAGGGGTGCATGGACCCGAAAAGGTTAGGAACCACTGGAGTAGATGTTTTAACTGACTTAAAACCGTTCAAAAAATTTTAATCGCTCAAAAAAGGTATCGATTTGTTTGGAAAATACGTCACAGATTACGCTTTTATAAGAAAAATACCACACAAATAACACATCACCGCTGGGCCGAATAATATGTGCTATTAATATCGCCACGACAGTTTTTGCGTGGAATTTAGACATTCGCAGAATGATGTGTTAACAAGTACCTCAGTTTTCATAAAATTATTGTAAGGTAAGTTATTAAAAATTATTTTTTGTTTTTATTGCATTAAAGTAGCACAAATAATTTGTGTTTTTCATTAAAATGCGGTTATTTATTAAAAATGTTTAGCCTATTCATATAAAGTAATGTGTAAATAATTTATTTCGTCTATTTTATTGAAAATGATTAAGATTTATGACAAGAATATGAAAATATTCAAATTTCTCCATTAATAAACACCACATTAGGCATAAATAATTTTTAAAAAGACATACTTTAAAATTTCAAGCGTCGTGGGAATAGGAAAAATTGACATCTGAAGAAGTAACTAGTAAAAGGAGATCAGATGCTGCAATTTTACTCAATTCAATGCAATCTTTTTCTTTTCTATGTTATCTCAATTTATGGGAACCCGTCATTGCATGGAACAAAGAGGTGTGCTAATAGAAAAAGCTGTTATGTCAGGCAAACAATTTGTGAAGAGTTGAAGATATCAACTGAACGCCGAGTTAGAAGGATACAAACATATGAGTGGGGGAAATTAAGAAGACGTGGTTCTATCGTTAGAACTAGAATTACAACGAGAAATGTTTTTATCCATGGATGGAATTATAAAAGAACGCTTTGATCAGTTGCATGTCCTTGCAAGAAAATATTCGTATATAATACCATGTAACATATTAAATGAAGCATTTGAATATCAAATAAATTACTTTATTGACATTGATAAAGAACAATTCCATATTGAAAGAAAAAGGATCCAGGTTTTCATGGCTGTACCTACACTACAAGAAGAGCTATTATGTAAGAAAAACGAATTGAATCGTATAATTTTATAAATGTGTATTTATAGGTTTATCATCTTATGCGGCCTCTTTTATCACTGCTTACATAAATATGGCACGCAACAGTCAACATGTTCCCCACCTTTACTTCGGTTCAATTACAATTATTTATTCATGTTTATTAATTTATAAAAACCATCATATAATCGACTAAGTGGCCGTCCTTAAATGACGTCACGCGATTTTGGCTGTTTTTTCTAACCTTCCACCTTCGTCACACGTCGTCACAAACTCTGAGACCCCTTCTTCAATATGACGTCCCAAACCTTTGACACCCCCCCCCCACCTTAAAAGTCGTACTTCATATTTGAAAATGAGAATGTTTCAAATCGAATTTTAGTCATTTAATTTTGTTTTTAGTGTAAAGCTGCACTCTAATATCGTAATACGCGTTTTACATAAACGTCATTAAATAAGGTGTCAGTAATCAAATATTTAAGTGGAAATTTTATTTAAAATTGCGCGTTTTGACGTGACGTCAGATTTCTTAAACACCCCCCCCTCTCGTCACACGTCCTCACAAATGTTTGGTACCCCTCCCCCAGGTGCGTGACGTCATTTATGTACGGCCCTTAAAAAGGGCGGCAAATTGGAGACCGCCCAGGGTGGTCAAAAGTTCTAGCTACGCCACTGCATAGAGCACCTCATGCAGCTAGGTAGTTTGTTAATTCTTTCATCCATGCTATTTGCTATGTTACCATTAACTTTCTCAACTATATTTCTAATTTTAAACTTCAACTTAATTTAATGGTACTCTTAAACCTATAAGTATATTGTTGGCCCTGATAGTATTTAGTAAACTGTTGGCTCTGATATTATACTGTTGGACCTGATATTATACTGTTAGCCCTGATATTATACTGTTGGCCCTGATATTATACTGTTGGACCTGATATTATACTGTTAGCCCTGATAGTATACTGTTGGACCTGATATTATACTGTTGGCCCTGATATTATACTGTTGGCCCTGATATTATACTGGTGGCCCTGATATTATACTGTTGGCCCTGATAGTGTACTGTTGGCCCTGATAGTGTAATATTTGTCCTGAGATGGCCTGCTGTCAGATCAAGACATCAATAAATATTGATCGGTTATAATGATAAAACCAGACGTCTTTACGATGTGCTATCATTATGTGACATCAGTGAATTCGAGATTTCAACACGATGCAGGGGCGGGGCAAGAACCTCTCCCTCCAGAGATGGCATGGATAAAGTCCCTTTTGTGGACTGCTGGGGTAATAATGATCCCCTGGAAGGCTGCAGGGTGTGCAGATACGTCATAGATAAGAAGACATCTAGCTGCATGGAAACAGAGTTAACCAGGATTAGGCGGCTAGTCTAAAAGCTTGAGATCCACTCTCTTATATGTCATCTTTACAAACTTTGAATGGTAAAAGGAGGCTAAGCTTTAGTTACAGCCCCCCTCCCCCAATCAGTTTGTATAACAAACTCACTGCAGTAACCACGGACACCAAGTACTAATGTGTCTGCTGGCAAGTCGGTAGAAAATTCTTCCACCCGTAACAAAGAGTCGTTACAACCCTTAGAAAACTTTGAAACAAATTAATTGCAAGAAACGTCAGATTGTTGTGTTCCAACGTCTCCAGTTAATAATGACCTCAGATCTTTTATTCAATAAATTTCCTGAGGAGTTGGACTTTTAGACTAAACATTGAGTCATTAAGTAGCAGATATAGTCAGTCGCACGAGTCATAAAAATGTTTCCTATTCTTCTCATTTAAACTTTTGATTTATCTGACTGGCACATGCCACAGCGCTATTTGAGTTCCTTTATTAAAAAAAAAGGTGATTTCAACAACTACGCAATATTCTTATTCAGCTTTGTTTTTTCATATGGTATAACAATTTTAATCCTCAGAAGAATATTCAAAATTGGCAAGAGTAACTCCATTAATTAAATTAGGATAATAATCCTTAACATGACAGTATGATGACAAACTATGGGGCGGAAGAACAAAGAGCAAGGTAGTGATCATACATAAGATATCAAGTTCTAGCTTGGAAATACAACACTAAAATATTCTAATTCAACTCTCAGAGGTAGATATAAAAATAATTTTCTTGTTGAGTTCGAAAGAACAAACACGTGCAAATTCTCCATTCGGGGCGTGAAATGGGTTGCCTGAAGAAATCAGGAAAACCAACACACTATCAACATTGAATAAGGAAAATGAGAGACTAGACATAAACCATGGATAAGCTTTGAAAGCAATAATTTTATGAATAGAAGGAGCGTCTGTAATATTTAAGAAACGATAAGATTGTGCATGTTATAATAACATGTAAAAAATATTAAAAATGAGTGAGTAATGTTTAAATTTGCACACGAAATTTTCGCACCATGCACAAGTCACATGACGTTATCAAAAGCTCGCACGCCAGATGGGCAAAACTCACATTGTACACACTTAAAACATCACGGGCAATACTCACATTGTACACACTTAACACATCACGGGCAATACTCACATTGTACACACTTAAAACATCACGGGCAATACTCACATTGTACACACTTGAACACCACGGGCAATACTCACATTGTACACACTTGAACACCACGGGCAATACTCACATTGTACACACTTAAAACACCACGGGCAATACTCACATTGTACACACATAAAACACCAAGGCCAATACTTACATGGTACACAAATAAAACACCAAGGCCAATACTCACATTGTACACACATTAAACACCAAGGCCAATACTCACATTGTACACACATAAAACACCAAGATTAATACTCACATTGTACACACATAAACCCCAAGGCTAATACTCACATTGTACACACATAAACACCAAGGCCAATGCTCACATAGTACACACATAAAACACCAAGGCCAATACTCACATTGTACACACATAAAACACCAAACTTCCTGGAACGATGTGTCGTTAGTGTCCACTAAGAGATCACTGAATGTCCTCGCTCCGAACGTTGCTATCCGTGTATCCGTGGCCTGGGAGACTTCACCTGTTGAATGTTTGAGTCTCCGTCTGGCCAAGGGAAGGAAGTCTGACTGGGATAGTCTGTTGGCGCGTTGGAATTAGGTGCGCTGCGTGGATGTACACTTGAGTAGCGGGGAGGGCCGTCTTCGTGCGGGGCTACGGCGAACAGCGAGAAGTAGGATTGTCTTCGGCTGGTGTGGGTTAGAGTAGAGGGCTGCGATGTGGTTAGATGATTGTGATGGGATTTGAGGGATGTGGTGTGGTTTGAAGGATGTCGTGTGGTTTGAGGGATGTAGTGTGGCTTGAGGGATGTAGTGTGGTTTAAGGAATAGCTACGTATGTCCTAAAGTAAGTAGAACCAAGTGGAGCCAGGAAAGAAATATCAGCAAGAGACAAATCTTTTATGTCATTTAAATTCATTTCAATAACCCGTATTAAAACTGTACATGACCTCTTAGCTATGTCATAGCAGGGGCCATTTCCGCCCTTGACTACGAAAACAAGACTCTACAAGTGGCGGAAAATGCCGCCCATGCTTAAATGCCCCGTGTGCACCTCTCTCATACCCCACTGTCTCTAGGTGTGATACTAAGTCAACATCCATGATAACTGGGATGGGGCAGGGGCCGCTACTTTCATCTCTAGAATGGTCAAGTGTTGACTTTCACTTTGACTCGACCTTATGCAAATGTGGCGATCCCCTTCCTCCCCCTTCCCTTCACTGCCCGCCGATACGCCCCTGTAAAATATCAGCTGTTGAAATCTCACTTGAAGGCAAATCAAGTTAACTGTATTGACAATCTGTAGAGGGCCATCATTTTAATTGTGGGCCATCATTTTAATTGTGGGCCATCATTTTAATTGTGGGCCATCATTTTAACTGTGGGCCATCATTTTAATTGTAGTAACATTTCTCTGTCATTTGTTGATCCTCATATCTCCCCCACCCCCACCCCCAACGATCTTCAATGATTTTCCAACTTTCAATGTCGTCATCCATGAGGTCATGTGACCCCTCATTAATTAATAAATGGGGATCTCTTTGAATGCTAGAAAGTTCGACAACGGAATCGAACGACAGAACTCTTCTGTTAGTTACTAACCTGTGGACCAAATGTCCCACACATAGCCATAGGTAAATCATACGTCTGAGCTCATAGCAATATGATAAATTGATCAGTTTTAAAATAATCAATATAAAATCTATTTATTACTTTTGTTGCAATATTCACAATAAAATGTCTGATGCTACATTTTTGCACGGATGAATTAAACAATTAAACTTAATCAGTTCCGGCCATCTTTGCCTATAGTCTTGGAGGGTTTTAAATTTTAATATTGAAACACTATGGATAGGACACCATGAATGAAAACTTCCTTTTGTGGTGTATTTTTATAAATTATTTTGTATCCGAATTTAATGATTTAAACGTGTCAATGGTTTTAGCACAAATCATATGTGGAAGAAATATATTCGTTACATTTACACAATAAACAAATATTTAAATATGTAAATTTTATTAATAGAAACACACTCATATAGACTTAAAATTATATTCAACATTAAATGTTATGATTCTCCTGAGAGGCCTTTGAACAAGAAGTTTCTTTAAATCTGATTGTTGGCTAGTAATTCTGGTGCGAAATTCTGTCAAAGAAAAGTTGTTTAGCACAAGCAATATTCAAAGTAATCAAAGCGATGGTGATGTCATGACTTTCCTCAGTTGAAATAACACCTTATATGATTAAAGCAGATCAGAAAGTAGTGTCGTTACTATTGCTGACACATTTAACTCGGCAAGCTTGCTTTATCTTAATTCAGATAAATCGAAATTATTTTCAACCCTTTGTTTAAGTAAAGATTTTTTTTAAATTCACTTATTTTAATATTATATTTTATGTTTTAATCAAAAATTGTTAATTTCATAAATTGTTTGGAAGCCGCAATGTGAACACAGAAGAGCCGCATGCGGCTCGCGAGCCGCAGTTTGGCCACCGTTGGTTTATATTAAATACATCTAGTATCCCTTGGTAGGTGCTACAGAGGTGAATGGGAAAGTTTATTTGAAATATATCTAGTATCTCAGAGATCATTTGATGTTGGCAATAGAGGGTGACAGTGAGCAACATTTGAGACGGAAGTATCTACCTGTTGCATGATCCTTGCTGTCTCATTCTTCTCGGGTATGCATAGACAAATGGTTTGTGTAAGGTTCCAGCTTGAGATGTATATATTAATCCTCTCTAAATGTCAGAGTTTGGTACCCGGTTCTGCATTCCCTTTACAGTCTATCTTCTTTGTACGGCATTCTTCCACGCGAGAGTCATGACTGGTTGCCTCCCTTTGTTGAGACCTTGTGCAGTGACGAGATGTTACATATCCAACTCCATACTTACAAAATGACAAGACGATACATTTAGAATCAATCCTAGATTTACAGCCAGAAATTGGTTTGTAATAATCTTATTTTCTCTAATAGTCATCTCAACCAGCCAGGAAATGTATGGCTCAAGAATCACGTGACTTATGCTAATATGTCTGGAAACATACATTGATAGTCTCAGTGTTCAATCAGACTAGACAACTCGGGTATGAAGGAAACAGTTGCCATGGTAACCATGGTCATTATATTGTCTGTTGACTCAAAGATGGTATTCGATGTCAAGTTTAATTATTTCTATATTCGAATTCGTGGCAGCTAAAACAAACCGGACAAATACAGTTAAACCGTTTTTTTTTAAATGCTGCAAATTTAGTCATTCTTCAGTCAACATAGTGGCGACGAAATTTGGGGAGAGAGGGGGATAACGATCTAGGTGGTATAGTGAAGGTTGTATTGGATCTAATACGACATGAAAACAGGAAATCGAGGGTAGGGCTTAGCTGGTTTGATTTAAATCGCGTGCCGGCTGATGAGTCTCTGCGTGCCGACAATGGCACGCGTGCCATAGGTTCATCATCACTGTTCTAATGTAACAAGAGCAATATAACATCAGAAGGCATCGAGCTCTGACGATACTGAAGGACTTTTGATCCACAGCAGATTTTCTTTCAAATGGGAGTTTTTGGTCAAATGAGACTCACTACCATTACCCAAATAAGCCGGCCACTGTTCAAACGAGTTTGACTGGTGTGATTCCCCAGAACGGAAGCCGGCCACTGTTGAAATCTGCCATATCAAAGCCAAGGGACCACCCAATTACAAAAACCGTCTTTTTTTAAGGAAAAAATTATTTCCGGACATTTTTTGAAAGATGTTTGTACAAACCTATGGTGTACAGTGTACACATTCTTTCTTTTAACGGCTACTTTGGAAGTCTACACATTTTTTTCTGTTTGGTGATATTTAGAAATGTTCACATTTCTTTCCTGTACTGGGTACTTTGGAGGCTAACACATTTTTTTCTTCTCCGGGGTAATTTGGATGTTTACACACTTTGTTCTTTTTCGGGGTAACTTAGTAACCCCGGAATTTTTCCCTTTATGGAACATGTATGTTGTACGTATACATGATACATTAGGAGGACGTCACAACACATCGACACGCAGATTTCAGATTAACGCACACATAAGATAAACGCACACTCCAGATAAAAGCACATTTCAGATAAACGAACATTCCAGATAAACGACCACTCCAGAAAAACGCACACTCCGTATAAAAGCACATCCAGATAAACACACAATCCAGATAAACGCACACTCCAGATAAAAGCACACTCCAGAAAACACAAATCTAATTATAAGTGAGACACCGAGTCACTAATATATTAGGGAAGAATTAATAACCACGTTTTTATTAACTCGCTTTCGTTCCTGTTTGTCCACAATTGTTCAAATCTGCCAACGTAAAATTAAACCACTTCTCATGGTCATAGAGATCTCAAAATTTTACCACAGTTATATCTTGAATGACAATGCATAGTTTCAAAATTTCAGATCGATCGAATGTACCGTTTTTAAATTATTGAACTTTTTAGTTTATCTATATATAAGCATATGTATTATCCGTCTGCTCTTGTTTACATTACATTCACGTGCCGAGTTCACACCAACCCCGACCACATCAACCATGCTTAACATCAAGGGGATATCAGTCATTTCCAGTATGTAAATGTTTGTCGGACAATGCGTATTATATTTGAACATAATCAATACTTCAAAACTCACCATAGCATATACTTAGACTAAAAAGAATAAAATAAATAGAAGGAAAAATAGATTTTTAAAAACCACGTTTTTATAAGCCGACTAAAAAGAAGAAAATATTTTTTTTCACAGATTTGTGAAGGAAAAATCTTTTTCTGGATTGATGAAAATTTCAAACTTATATGCTCTAGTACTATGATGTAATATGACTAAAAACGTGTGCGGGCGCTTTTTAGGCGTTTGACTAAAATGATTAGGGTTTACAAATGACGAGTAAGAAAATAAGTGAATTGAATTAGTTAAGCCTGAGAAGCGCCCGCCCTTCAGTTTGGAGCAGCTCCTTTAGCAATAGTTGAAAAAATTCATAACAAAATTACAATGTTGGGTACAGAATTTTCCAATCTATGTTGCGGTTTCCTAGTTACTTCTTCAGATGTCAATTTTTACAAGATGCTTGAAAGTTTAAAGTATGTCTTTTTCGAAATTATTCTGCCTGTTGTGGTGTTTATTCACGGAGAAATTTCAATATATACATATTATTGTCATAAATCTTAATAATTTTCCATAAAATAGACGAATTCAAATTATTTACAAAATTACTATTAATTTAATTGGATAGGCGTAACATGCTTAATGAATAACCGTATTTTAATGAAAAACACAAATTATTTGTGCTACTTTAATGCAATAAAAACAAAATAAATTTAATTTTAATAACTTTCCTTACAAAAATTTACTGAAAACTGAAGCAGTAATATAAATTACTATTTGCAAGTTAAACACAATATTTGAACCACCATGCCTTGTAGGTACTTGTTCGCGCATCATTCTGCGAATGTCGAAATTCCACGTAAAAACTGTCGTGGCGATATTAAAAGTACACATTATTCGGCCCAGCGGTGATGTGTTTTTTGGGTAGTTTTCTTATAAAAGCGTCATCTGTGACTAATACCGCTTAGTGTTCCAAAAAAATGGATACGTTTTTTGAGCGATTAAACATTTTTGAACGGTTTTGCGTTAGTTATAATATCCACTATTTAATTTAAAAAAATGTTGTGCGAATCCGTTAATTAAGACTCGAAATTACGAATATTTTTGTTTCACCTTGGTTTTCCCCCTTCAAAAGAAAAAGGGTGGTTTTCGGAAATGTTTGTACTTTTCAAATGCCCACAAATGCCCCCCTATCTACGCCACTGCCTCTAACATAAATAATGTTGGCCATAATTCCCCCCCCCCTAAAAAAACAACAAAAACAACACATAAATATTGATGGCCATAGTGTATCCCCTTCAAACATAATTTTGATGGCCATAATGTTTCCAACTCCAAACTTAAATATTGATGGCCGTTAAGATTCCGCTCTCCTCCCCCTCCAACATAAATATTGATAACACAACATCGCAGCACAGGTTTTCTGGCACCCATGCAAAGATCGGTTGTGCATATATGTGAATCCATAGTCAGAACCAAAGCCGAACTCGTCAACACTCTTTTGCGCAGTAATATAGAAAAAGTCAATTAATTTATTTTAAAGATGGATGTTTGTACTTGAAATGAGGCTACATTTTGGTTAGATGCGACCCCTTGAACTTTCACTTCTTACTAATGCGGCCCTCGCCCTGAAATATTTTTCTCACCACTGCATTAGATATGTTTTTATTTCTACATTAATTTGAACAAACGTAGTAAGTTGAAAAAGACACACAAAAAATCTTGTTTGCAATTTGATTAAGCTAATGATTTTGCAAACGTATTTTTACTTCTATATTTATGATGAAAATAGTTTTATGAACTTATCTGAAAGTTGTAACATTACATAATGAGATGTTACGGTCTGAGAAGTGATCTCCCCTAGTCTCATATATACCAAAGATCGTTTGTCTTTTGTTTTCTAAATTAATATCAGGGCATTGTTGCACTCCGGTACCTTTCCATTCATTATATTTGTGTGGTAATAAGTGATGTTCGTATCGAAACATATCTATCAATATAGTTTGTACAAAAAGAAGAGCCATCAAATGTCTCTGTCGCAGCTAGAAATTAAGGACATTGTTGTTGATGTGCCCCAGACACGAGCCTAAGCCACCCTCCCCCCACCACATAGTGAGAAGTATTAAAACATACCTCCCCCCACCTCAATAAGGGTAAGTGATTGGTACATCAATACACAACTCATGTAAGCCCCGAGCCTATGATTGGTACATCAATACACAACTCATGTAAGCCCCGAGCCTATGATTGGTACATCAATACACAACTCATGTAAGCCCCGAGCCTATGATTGGTACATCAATACACAACTCATGTAAGCCCCGAGCCTATGATTGGTACATCAATACACAACTCATGTAAGCCCCGAGCCTATGATTGGTACATCAATACACAACTCATGTAAGCCCAGAGCTATAAGTTAATTCTAACACAAAGGCCCTGTTGTCTCACACAATGAAATGCATGCATTTTTTATGCTTGTTTTATAGAGTTCAATGTTTCAACCGTAATCTTTTTCAAAACAAAAAAAAAGAAAACAAAACAACAAAAACCGCCTATCCTATTTCCAAAACGTGAAAGCATACTGTTCTGTGAACATACAACGTGAAAGCATGCTGTTCTGTGAACATACAACGTGAAAGCATGCTGTTCTGTGAACATACAACGTGAAAGCATGCTGTTCTGTGAACATACAACGTGAAAGCATGCTGTTCTGTGAACATACAACGTGAAAGCATGCTGTTCTGTGAACATACAACGTGAAAGCATGCTGTTCTGTGAACATACAACGTGAAAGCATGCTGTTCTGTGAACATACAACGTGAAAGCATGCTGTTCTGTGAACATACAACGTGAAAGCATGCTGTTCTGTGAACATACAACGTGAAAGCATGCTGTTCTGTGAACATACAACGTGAAAGCCTGCTATTCTGTGGACATACAACGAGGCCTTGTTGAAAGGTGTGAACTACAAAATGTAGCACTGTGGAATCTGAAATAAATCCACCAGCCTCCCACCCCAACCCCGTCACTTTTTTTAAAGGTTCTGAAAACTTGCGCCAACTGCCAACACACACCTTTCAAGAATTGTTGAAAGTTAAAATTGACAAGATTTTCCACCAGGGTGGTCAACCACTCCATAGAATCTCAAGTGATCCAATGTTCAACATTTCCTGTATTTATAGGATATGGTGCAACTTTACGTTTAACATCTTTCCTTAAAGTGGCTCTGAAAGCTTTTCGAATACTTGCTATAATTATATCATTAAAATTGCACCGTTATGAAAAAAATATTTAATTAAAAACGCCAGCACCAATAATCAATATACATAATTCCCGTCGTCTGTATGTATGTATGTATTTATGTATGGAATAATGCTGTTAGGTGGCGCTGCGATCGATTTTGTATAAAAAAATATTATAAGACGTCATTGTTTTATGCTTATATTTTAATTTGTGAAAAGCGAACGATGTAAAAATAGGATTTGAGGATTTATAATTATTATGAAATACTTTGTGTAAATTTCAGCAAGTTTAATATTTCGTATTTATCAAACATGGATAAGTTACTTATGTTAATTATGTATATTGCTTCCCGTTGTCTGTATGGATGAAAGTGCTGTTAGGTGCCGCTGCGATCGATTTTGTATAAAAAATATTATATGACGTCATTGTTTTATGCTTATATTTTAATTTTTGAAAAGCGAACGATGCAAAAATAGGATTTGAGGATTTATAATTATTATGAAATACTTTGTGTACATTTCTGCAAGTTTAATATTTCATATGTATCAAACATGGATAAGTTACTTATGTTAATTATGTAAAATACTTCCCGTTGTCTGTATGGATGAAAGTGCTGTTAGGTGCCGCTGCGATCGATTTTGTATAAAAATATTATATGACGTCATTGTTTTATGCTTATATTTTAATTTTTGAAAAGCGAACGATGTAAAAATAGGATTTGAGGATTTATAATTATTATGAAACTAGACGGCGAGTGAACGTCGGTTAATAAACGGGAGGCGGGTAACAACAACTTCAGTGTGCATGTCTTTACGTTTACTCGCTATTTTTTATTTACTTAGTGCTGCTTTTTTTGTCTGTATTCTCCCCCCTTCCCCAACCGTTCTTTGCGCTGTCTATCATGAGCAAGTCTGCGGCGTATGCTACGCCGCGAGTCTCTCTAGAGTTCCCTCTTTTCATTCACTCACAGTTGTTTGCTTAAACCCACCCCCATTTTGACAACTGTGTCTTTCAGGAAGTCTTCACCCGTCAGGAAATCATTAGCGGCGTATGCTACGCCGCGGGTCAGCTAGTCAATATACATAATTCCCGTCGTCTGTATGGTTGTAATAATGTAATTACTGTTTCTAGTTTTAGAAAGCAGCGCACCAAATTACTGCACCAAAAATAACACTTTTCGAACGTTCCGCACATAATTGTTCAATATGATAATAAATTAATCAAATAAAAATAAATAAAAGTTCTGTATTAAACTATCTTTTAATCTGATGTGTATTTATTTTGAAAACTTCCGTCATTTTTGACGGGTGATACGCTAGTAAACAATATAATAGCCCAAGTCACAGGTTGAAGGATCCGTAGCGCTATGACGTCATTTTTTAAGCTTATATTAAGTATATATACAAGGCGCGCAACAGGAGTAGGGCTGTCAATTTTGTTGAAAAAAAGCTGCCCGGTTACCCGTGACAATTTTGAACGGGTACCTGGGTTACCCGTTCTGAACATCGCATAATTTTCCCCGTCATGACCGCCATACAGTCAATACAACCTAGCCCCCATCCATGCACCTCATTTCACACAGTAGTAGTAGCCAACGGCTTGCTTCCAGTAACATGCCATTACTAATGCACTACAATTAACTATAATGCACTAAATACTTTTATTCAATTCCTGCTGTAAATGCATTCGTCATGCTCATAAATGACAGTAAACTGAACATGCAAACAAAATGTCAACGGCAATGACGTAACGTTAAGTGTCATACCTTGAATGTTAATATCCACTTGGCGTCGGTAGTCGATGCTAAGGGCGATGAAGGACGCAATACTGCGGTAAATCTAAAGTGATCGTGCTTTAGTCAGTGGTACTGCTTTTGTTGACACCAAAAAATTGCTGACATTGGGTGGATCGGCGGTTTGTTTATAAATATCAATTTTATGAATAACGTTCAAATGTCGTTTTATCGCGTTGGGTTGCCACCCTGCACAGACACAATTTAATTACAATGGTTGCATTTTGCCGTGTCACTGTCAACTTGAATGGCTTGATTCTACACGACGTCTTACCCATCTTGTTAACTTTGGGTGTATTACTAATATCAATTTTTGGGCTAGGCAAACACGTGTTAATGAACGCAAGAAACACAGGCGAATGCAAGGGGTGTGGGTTATAGGAGTGAAGGGAGGAGAGAGGGTAGATAAACAACATTAGCTAGTATCAATCGGCTTATTTCAAAGCAGAGTTAGTGTCAAAGCAAGGTTTTTTTTTATTAACAAACACAGCGTCTTTCATCTCTAAGCAGTCCATCTTTTTTTTTGGCAGAGGACTTTTGTTTTCTTTATACTTTATATGATTCTTTTAAATAACCAATTTTTTGTTGTGTTGTGCGATTTCTGTTTCACGTTGAGAGAAAAAAAAGATATATCAAAATACATTGTATTTGTTGGGACCGTATTTTATTTCCCGTTGACAGATACTTCTCGTTAGATGTACTTCACAGCATATATTTGAAAAAAAAATAATTTGATAAATTGTTTCGCGAGCCACAATGTAAACACAAAAAGACGCATGGGAGCCAAAGTTTGGCCTACGGTTAATATAGACATTGAAACCACATTTTCACGGGTACCCGGTCGGAATTTCACTACCCGGGTAATCACACGGCAACGAGTACCCGGGTCCCGGGTACCCGTTGACAGGCCTAATCAGGAGGTGTGCAAAATTCTAAAACATTCTAAAAAAATATTATATGACGTAATAGTTTTAGCTTATATTTTAATTTTGGAAAAGAGAGCGATGTAAAAAGAGGATTTGAGGATTTATAATTATAAAATACTTTGTGTAGATTTCAGGAAGTTTAATATTTCGTATTTATCAAACAAGGATAAGTTACTTGGGCTTTTTACCAAAACAAAAGTGGGCGTCGTAGGCGCCCTAAAACCCCTAGTATAAATATATTAGAATCTAAATTTTGTAGAGAACCATAGACGACCCATTTCATGATAGTTTTATTCTTCTTTTATGCGCTACATTCTACATGTTACAATTTTTTATCGTATATTTTTTAGATAAAGTTTTACATTCCTAGAAACATATCCATAATAAGACTTACGGTGTAGATTCCATAACAAACTGTTTGGTTTAAATTTAGATTCTTTTGTTCTCTCTGAGATGTTTCAGCGTATTTCTTTTTTGTTATATTTGTCACAAGACATTGAATGTGCCCAAACTAACAACTATTTATTTAATATATTTGTCAAAAGACATTGAATGTGTCCAAACTAACAACTATTTATTTAATATATTTGTCACAAGACATTGAATGTGTCCAAACTAACAACTATTTATTTAATATATTTGTCACAAGACATTGAATGTGTCCAAACTAACAACTATTTATTTAATATATTTGTCACAAGACATTGAATGTGTCCAAACTAACAACTATTTATTTAATATATTTGTCAAAAGACATTGAATGTGCCCAAACTAACAACTATTTATTTAATATATTTGTCAAAAGACATTGAATGTGTCCAAACTAACAACTATTTATTTAATATATTTGTCACAAGACATTGAATGTGTCCAAACTAACAACTATTTATTTAATATATTTGTCAAAAGACATTGAATGTGTCCAAACTAACAACTATTTATTTAATATATTTGTCAAAAGACATTGAATGTGCCCAAACTAACAACTATTTATTTAATATATTTGTCACAAGACATTGAATGTGTCCAAACTAACAACTATTTATTTAATATATTTGTCACAAGACATTGAATGTGTCCAAACTAACAACTATTTATTTAATATATTTGTCAAAAGACATTGAATGTGTCCAAACTAACAACTATTTATTTAATATATTTGTCAAAAGACATTGAATGTGCCCAAACTAACAACTATTTATTTAATATATTTGTCACAAGACATTGAATGTGTCCAAAGCATCAACTATTTGTTATATTTGTCACAACACATTGAACGTGTCCAAACTATCAACTATTTGTTATATTTGTCACAACACATTGAACGTGTCCAAACTATCAACTATTTGTTATATTTGTCACAACACATTGAACGTGTCCAAACTATCAACTATTTGTTATATTTGTCACAACACATTGAATGTGTCCAAACTATCAACTATTTGTTATATTTGTCACAACACATTGAATGTGTCCAAACTATCAACTATTTGTTATATTTGTCACAACACATTGAATGTGTCCAAACTATCAACTATTTGTTATATTTGTCACAACACATTGAATGTGTCCAAACCATCAACTATTTGTTATATTTGTCACAACACATTGAATGTGTCCAAACTATCAACTATTTGTTATATTTGTCACAACACATTGAACGTGTCCAAACTATCAACTATTTGTTATATTTGTCACAACACATTGAACGTGTCCAAACTATCAACTATTTGTTATATTTGTCACAACACATTGAACGTGTCCAAACTATCAACTATTTGTTATATTTGTCACAACACATTGAACGTGTCCAAACTATCAACTATTTGTTATATTTGTCACAACACATTGAACGTGTCCAAACTATCAACTATTTGTTATATTTGTCACAACACATTGAACGTGTCCAAACTATCAACTATTTGTTATATTTGTCACAACACATTGAACGTGTCCAAACTATCAACTATTTGTTATATTTGTCAAAACACATTGAATGTGTCCAAACTATCAACTATTTGTTATATTTGTCGCAAGACATTTGACCGACCAACTATACATACAGTTAACAGGGACACGTGTAGACTCATCAAACTCATCAGCGTGTTACCTTGTTTGCAACCAGTGGATCTCAGTATTTTAAAGGAAGGCTTCATCCGGACATTCACGTTCAGAATCAGCCTCAAGCGGTTTGAGAGCAGGATGAACTCGTCTAGAAAAAGCATGAACAAATCTTATATTGGTAGAGTGTGTGAACTTCTAGAGTGAGTGATATGTTAGTGTACTTTTTGAGTAGAGTATTAAAACAAAATGTAGAATATGTAATTTGGGTAAGTCATGTAAAGTTCTTAGAGGTTGGAAATATCTATCATCTTTTCAAAAGTCAATGAGTCTTTTTTATTTTTTAGAACCGCTGATTAGAAGAAACCTAAACCTCTTGGAAGATAGAGCTGTGAAAACTAACTGGGTCACTTATGTGAACTTATGACTAGGTTTCATCTTGTTCTAGCTCGTCATACATACGGTTATAGCAGAACTAGACTCATATCATCCCACCTCTTCCAACATCCGGGGACCCAATCACTGACAAACATTCTACCTCTGTCAACATCCGGGGCACGATGACATCAATAAAGAATCTGATTTGTTCGTGTGTGAGGGTAGCTGTGTTAAAGACAGTGTTTGATAATTTCTATTCATTGTATTGAATTGTTCATTACACATCAAGATGTCATGACATTGTTAGCCTGGGGCTATCAGGGGATGGGGCTATCAGGGGAGGTGGCATCTTCTCGAGTCAAGCAATAGAGAGCAAGAGTTTCTCATTCAATTTTTCGCTTTTGACTACTGAACATTTGGAAATACATGCATCTTTGGTAAAGATGGGAAGGAATTAGGTGTACACATTGGGGAGGGGTTGGGTGCTGGTGGGGGGGTAGGTGTACACATTTGGGGGGTGCTGGGGGTAGGTGTACACATTTGGGGGTGCTGTGGGTAGGTGTACACATTTGGGGGGTGCTGTGGGTAGGTGTACACATTTGGGGGTGCTGGGGGTAGGTGTACACATTTGGGGGGTGCTGGGGGTAGGTGTACACATTTGGGGGGTGCTGGGGGATGTAAAAAAAGGGGGGGGGGTAAAACGTGGTTCAAGATTGGTCAATGTTCAACTGAGATTTGTTCCAAGTTCCAATCTAACGTGACACACCTCTGTCATTCGCCCATAGCTTGTCTATGCCTTCAGAACAAGGGGGACAATCAGCTTAACTTCCTCCCGTAATCTCTACCACACCATCTGTAGCTAAATAAAAGCCAGTCCCTTCGCCCTCATCTAGTTCTTTTAAGTCAATATGACGTTAAACACTTTAAAGTTCATTTCATCCCCCGAATGACCGATAGTTGTAGCGAGGCTGTAGTTCAGCTCGACTATTACTTGCCTCGTATGCCATCGTTAAGGGTATGTCTATTGTCTGTCCGGGTTTGTCTGTGTCGGCGTGCCGTTATCGTATGCCCTGATCTAGTGACGTAATTCAATCAGACGTAGCTAAACCAGGCTTGGAATACCTGGAACACCTCACACCACGTGGTGTCTCCCGTAGCCTTACGGCAGCCATGAAATCTACACCGTAACGTACACCCTAAGACACCCACACGGTGGTAAACGGTGTCAAAGCGAGTCATACCATCATAACATAATCACATACTACACCACGCAATAGATGCTCAAGTCTAGTCCACATACTACTCTATATAATAGATGATCTAGTCTAGTCCACATACTACACTACACAATTGATGCTCTATTCCAGTGCTTCTCAAAGTGGTGGTCCGCGGACCGGTGCCTGCCTGTTGGCCGTCTGCTGCCGGTCCTCAGAAATTATCAAGAAAGGACATGAAAATAAAATTATAATCCTCCATTTGCTATCCTTAATACTAACCTTATAGAATATTTTAATTTTTCGGCAATAAACACATAAAATGAAATCAATAAAATAAAATAAATATAATTTCGCTACCACGACAGTAAAGGGAAAATACCTAGTTCACCGGTCCCTGGTGCAATGGAAAAATTCCTGCCGGTCCGCATTTCAAAAATGTTTGAGAAGCACTGCTCTAGTCTAGTCCCATACAGTGGTTCTCTTCTGTAGTTCACAAGTAGCCATGAAATAAGAAATTGTCTGTGAGGACTACAGTGTAGAAGATTATAATTTTTAGCTAGAAAACAGCGTCCCGAGTACTCCCGAGTATTCCCCGGCCGTCATCGCACCCTTAAACTTAATATTCAAAAACAAACAGGATTTTTTTTTAATTTAAGTTTTCGCGGCTGATTTCGTCTTACGCTCTAGAAACATGTATTGGTTAGTGATTATTATCACACTTGAAACATTTATTAATTAATTCGTCTACTAGCCTAATGGAACATAATTCCCTATGCTTGGAGGGGGGGGGGCTACAGCCGTCTTTGCTCAAAGTTTTCTATATTGGTTCCGTTTGAAATGGGAAGTAATTCATCTTTGTGTTTTTCATCTTTCCATTTATTCCAAGCAGTTTGGTTTGACAAACGTCCAACAATTAATGCGGTTTGATATTATTGTTCACTTGTCGGTTTGATGACTTTGTTCATTTGGTAGTTTGATGACTTTGTTCATTTGGTGGTTTGATGACTTTGTTCACTTGGTTGTTTGATGACTTTGTTCATTTGGTAGTTTGATGACTTTGTTCATTTGGTGGTTTGATGACTTTGTTCACTTTGTGGTTTGATGACTTTGTTCACTTGGTGGTTTGATGACTTTGTTCACTTGGATGTTTGATGACTTTGTTCACTTTGTGGTTTGATATTTTTGTTCACTTGGTAGTTTGATGACTTTGTTCACTTGGTAGTTTGATGACTTTGTTCATTTGGTGGTATGATGACTTTGTTCATTTGGTGGTATGATGACTTTGTTCATTTGGTGGTTTGATGACTTTGTTCATTTGGTGGTTTGATGACTTTGTTCACTTGGTAGTTTGATGACTTTGTTCATTTGGTGGTATGATGACTTTGTTCATTTGGTGGTATGATGACTTTGTTCACTTGGTAGTTTGATGACTTTGTTCATTTGGTGGTATGATGACTTTGTTCATTTGGTGGTATGATGACTTTGTTCATTTGGTGGTTTGATGACTTTGTTCACTTGGATGTTTGATGACTTTGTTCACTTTGTGGTTTGATATTTTTGTTCACTTGGTAGTTTGATGACTTTGTTCACTTGGTAGTTTGATGACTTTGTTCATTTGGTGGTATGATGACTTTGTTCATTTGGTGGTTTGATGACTTTGTTCACTCTATTGTTTGATGACTTTGTTCACTTGGATGTTTGATGACTTTGTTCACTTTGTGGTTTGATATTTTTGTTCACTTTGTAGTTTGATGACTTTGTTCACTAGGTGGTTTGATGACTTTGTTCGATTGGATGTTTGATATTTTTGTTCACTTGGTAGTTTGATAACTTTGTTCACTCTATTGTTTGATGACTTTGTTCACTTGGATGTTTGATGACTTTGTTCACTTTGTGGTTTGATATTTTTGTTCACTTGGTTGTTTGATGACTTTGTTCACTAGGTGGTTTGATGACTTTGTTCGCTTGGATGTTTGATATTTTTGTTCACTTGGTTGTTTGATGACTTTGTTCACTTGGTGGTTTGATGACTTTGTTCACTTGGATGTTTGATATTTTTGTTCACTTGGTAGTTTGATGACTTTGTTCACTTGGTGGTTTGATGACTTTGTTCACTTGGTGGTTTGATGACTTTGTTCACTTGGTGGTTTGATGACTTTTTTCATTTGGTGGTTTGATGACTTTGTTCACTTGGTAGTTTGATGACTTTGTTCATTTGGTGGTATGATGACTTTGTTCATTTGGTGGTATGATGACTTTGTTCACTTGGTAGTTTGATGACTTTGTTCATTTGGTGGTATGATGACTTTGTTCATTTGGTGGTATGATGACTTTGTTCATTTGGTGGTTTGATGACTTTGTTCACTTGGATGTTTGATGACTTTGTTCACTTTGTGGTTTGATATTTTTGTTCACTTGGTAGTTTGATGACTTTGTTCATTTGGTGGTATGATGACTTTGTTCATTTGGTGGTTTGATGACTTTGTTCACTCTATTGTTTGATGACTTTGTTCACTTGGATGTTTGATGACTTTGTTCACTTTGTGGTTTGATATTTTTGTTCACTTGGTAGTTTGATGACTTTGTTCACTAGGTGGTTTGATGACTTTGTTCGCTTGGATGTTTGATATTTTTGTTCACTTGGTAGTTTGATAACTTTGTTCCCTCTATTGTTTGATGACTTTGTTCACTTGGATGTTTGATGACTTTGTTCACTTTGTGGTTTGATATTTTTGTTCACTTGGTAGTTTGATGACTTTGTTCACTAGGTGGTTTGATGACTTTGTTCGCTTGGATGTTTGATATTTTTGTTCACTTGGTTGTTTGATGACTTTGTTCACTTGGCAGTTTGATAACTTTGTTCACTTGGTTGTTTGATGACTTTGTTCATTTGTTGGTTTGATAACTTTGTTCAATTGGTGGTTTGATGACTTTGTTCACTTGGATGTTTGATATTTTTGTTCACTTGGTAGTTTGATGACTTTGTTCATTTGGTAGTTTGATGACTTTGTTCACTTTGTGGTTTGATATTTTTGTTCACTTGGTAGTTTGTTGACTTTGTTCACTTGGCAGTTTGATAACTTTGTTCACTTGGTTGTTTGATGACTTTGTTCATTTGTTGGTTTGATAACTTTGTTCAATTGGTGGTTTGATGACTTTGTTCACTTGGATGTTTGATATTTTTGTTCATTTGGTAGTTTGATGACTTTGTTCACTAGGTGGTTTGATGACTTTGTTCGCTTGGATGTTTGATATTTTTGTTCACTTGGTTGTTTGATATTTTTGTTCACTTGGTTGTTTGATGACTTTGTTCACTAGGTGGTTTGATGACTTTGTTGGCTTGGATGTTTGATATTTTTGTTCACTTGGTAGTTTGATGACTTTGTTCACTAGGTGGTTTGATGACTTTGTTCGCTTGGATGTTTGATGACTTTGTTCATTTGGTGGTTTGATAACTTTGTTCAATTGGTGGTTTGATGACTTTGTTCACTTGGATGTTTGATATTTTTGTTCACTTGGTAGTTTGATGACTTTGTTCACTTGGTGGTTTGATGACTTTGTTCACTTGGTGGTTTGATGACTTTGTTCACTTGGTGGTTTGATGACTTTTTTCACTTGGTGGTTTGATGACTTTGTTTACTTGGTGGTTTGATGACTTTGTTCACTTGGTGGTTTGATGACTTTGTTCATTTGGTGGTTTGATGACTTTGTTCACTTGTTCGTTTAATGACTTTGTTCACTTGGTTGTTTGAAGACTTTGTTCACTTGGTTTTTTATGACTTTGTTCAATTGGTAGTTTGATGACTTTGTTCCCTAGGTTGCTTGATGACTTTGTTCACTCTGTTGTTTGATGAATTTGTTCACTAGGTGGTTTGATGACTTTATTCGCTTGGATAAAACACGAAATGACAAGCGAAATTTTTCAACAAATTTGATCGGCCTCCCTGCGCTCGCCCTGTGCTGTGGAGAGACATCAGCAGACGTGAGCTCCAAGGACGCCATCTGGGATTGTTTGAGTTAAGTCCCCTGTGTAATAACTTTTCAGACTGGCGGTAAAAAAATGTCCCGGATTGTGTGGATATTTAGCTGGGGTCAGCCGGCGTGCAAAGGTCAGATGTGGTTGGAGGGAATGGACGATGCTGGTCGACATAAAGTTCAGCAACAAAAGTATTCAGGATGGTGTACAAAGGGGCGCCTCTACTCAACCCAAGGCTTTAATGTCTCCGCGACGGCGTCTGGTGGGACCTCACTAACACAACAGTCACGACCTTGGTGGACGTCTGCTTCATCCAGTTCTAGATTCTTGTCTCACTAACGTCATTTCATTTATTCTTTTCTCACTAATATCCATCCGTAGATTATTGCTCCGTTAGACAAGACATACTGCTCTGTTAGACTGGACATACTGCTCTGTTAGACTGGACATACTGCTCTGTTAGTCTGGACATACTGCTCTGTTAGACTGGACATATTTCTGCACGTGTTAGACCGGATATATTGCTGTGTTAGACTAGACACATTTCTCGTATAGACACACTGCCCTGCTGTCACACCCATGTTCACACCAGTACTAGGTAATGGGGCAGTGTTGTCAGTGTTGTGTTTGCTCTATCAACACACCAGTAATAGCTAATGGGGCAGTGTTGTGATTGCTCTATCAACACACCAGTACTAGCTAATGGGGCAGTGTTGTGATTGCTCTATCAACACACCAGTACTAGGTAATGGGGCAGTGTTGTGATTGCTCTATCAACACACCAGTACTAGGTAATGGGGCAGTGTTGTGTTTGCTCTATCAACACACCAGTAATAGCTAATGGGGCAGTGTTGTGATTGCTCTATCAACACACCAGTACTAGGTAATGGGGCAGTGTTGTGATTGCTCTATCAACACACCAGTACTAGGTAATGGGGCAGTGTTGTGATTGCTCTATCAACACACCAGTACTAGCTAATGGGGCAGTGTTGTGATTGCTCTATCAACACACCAGTACTAGCTAATGGGGCAGTGTTGTGATTGCTCTATCAACACACCAGTACTAGGTAATGGGGCAGTGTTGTGATTGCTCTATCAACACACCAGTACTAGCTAATGGGGCAGTGTTGTGATTGCTCTATCAACACACCAGTACTAGGTAATGGGGCAGTGTTGTGATTGCTCTATCAACACACCAGTACTAGGTAATGGGGCAGTGTTGTGATTGCTCTATCAACACACCAGTACTAGCTAATGGGGCAGTGTTGTGATTGCTCTATCAACACACCAGTACTAGGTAATGGGGCAGTGTTGTGATTGCTCTATCAACACACCAGTACTAGGTAATGGGGCAGTGTTGTGATTGCTCTATCAACACACCAGTACTAGGTAATGGGGCAGTGTTGTGATTGCTCTATCAACACACCAGTACTAGGTAATGGGGCAGTGTTGTGATTGCTCTATCAACACACCAGTACTAGGTAATGGGGCAGTGTTGTGATTGCTCTATCAACACACCAGTACTAGGTAATGGGGCAGTGTTGTGATTGCTCTATCAACACACCAGTACTAGGTAATGGGGCAGTGTTGTGATTGCTCTATCAACACACCAGTACTAGGTAATGGGGCAGTGTTGTGATTGCTCTATCAACACACCAGTACTAGGTAATGGGGCAGTGTTGTGATTGCTCTATCGACACACCAGTACTAGGTAATGGGGCAGTGTTGTGATTGCTCTATCAACACACCAGTACTAGGTAATGGGGCAGTGTTGTGATTGCTCTATCAACACACCAGTACTAGGTAATGGGGCAGTGTTGTGATTGCTCTATCAACACACCAGCACTAGCTAATGGGGCAGTGTTGTGATTGCTCTATCAACACACCAGTACTAGCTAATGGGGCAGTGTTGTGATTGCTCTATCAACACACCAGTACTAGCTAATGGGGCAGTGTTGTGATTGCTCTATCAACACACCAGTACTAGGTAATGGGGCAGTGTTGTGATTGCTCTATCAACACACCAGTACTAGGTAATGGAGCAGTGTTGTGATTGCTCTATCAACACACCAGTACTAGGTAATGGGGCAGTGTTGTGATTGCTCTATCAACACACCAGTACTAGGTAATGGGGCAGTGTTGTGATTGCTCTATCAACACACCAGTACTAGCTAATGGGGCAGTGTTGTGATTGCTCTATCAACACACCAGTACTAGCTAATGGGGCAGTGTTGTGATTGCTCTATCAACACACCAGTACTAGCTAATGGGGCAGTGTTGTGATTGCTCTATCAACACACCAGTACTAGGTAATGGGGCAGTGTTGTGATTGCTCTATCAACACACCAGTACTAGCTAATGGGGCAGTGTTGTGATTGCTCTATCAACACACCAGTACTAGGTAATGGGGCAGTGTTGTGATTGCTCTATCAACACACCAGTACTAGGTAATGGAGCAGTGTTGTGATTGCTCTATCAACACAAACAAGTACGAGATCAAAGGGCCGCGCTTGAGTTCTGCTTAAAACACACAATTATCTTCTCAATGTATGGCCATTTAAGTGGACGATACTTCACAATGAGAAGATCGATACCGTCCCCGTCTCATCAATATTTGCCTACCACTGTACAAAATGAAGTGCTTAGAATCTGTAACGATTTCTCCATCGTTCGTAGTCTACGATCTATCTTACGTCATGAGGTGGTCTAAATATAGTTGATCAAGCTAATAACCGAGAGGCGATAAAAACACTGAGAGCCTTTCTTAAAGCTTGTCAGGAAAATTGCGCTATTTATGAGACCACTGACAAAACATTTATAATTTGGGTTTAGTAAGGAAACATAATCCAACAGTAAGTGAAGGGAAAGTACTGGTAAAAAGAGAAGTGTTTGTCTACCAGGTGTAGGAATGGCCATGTTGTGGCACGCTTAACCATGGCAACCAGCTAACTGTCCATTTATCAATGGTCAGAGTCAGTGACCTTATGAAATAGTTATCTTAATATTAACTGGACACTAGGGAGTGACCGGAAGTACCCCGGCTATCACTGACCAGAGCTTGTGTCGGGGGCAGCGGAAGTAAATGACAACAAGCGAGTGTCTTGTACAATCATCTCTGACCAATCAGGTCTTACTGACCACTGGTCACTCGAGAACCATGTGGCTCCTTTTTTAGTGGATAGAACGGCCTCCCCCCCCTTTTTTTCCACGCAGTTCAGCTATCAATAAATGTATGCTCTGGATGACCAACCTCTTCCTGAGATGACCAATTCTTCCAGTTGGGGGGGGGGCAATTCTTTCAGTTGGGGGAGGGGGGGCATTCTTTCAGTGCATGACCATTTCTTATTTGTCGGTGACCAATTGTTCCAGTAAATGACCAATTATTATTTTTGTTTTGGGTGACAAATTCTTTCAGTGAATGACCAATTCTTATTTTTGGGTGACCAATTCTTTCAGTAAATGACCAATTCTTATTTTATGGGTGACCAATTCTAATAGATGAAAAACCCTTATTATTGAATGAAAAATAAATTTTAAAAAACAAAAATGACTGAATCGTCCACAGTTAACATATTTCATGTAATCTGTGTATCAAAGTGTGATAAAACATTAATTTTAAAAACTTATTAATATAAATAAACACCCACAATTATCTCTGACTAGCTCACTCATTCCGTAACGCTAATGGACATCACTCCACTTTTTAAAAAATTGAAAATATAGACTTAAAAGTCATTATATGGCGTCATTGTTTTAGCTCATATTTTAATTTTGGAAAAGGGAACGATGTAAAAAGAGGATTTGAGGTTTGTTAATTATAAAATACTTTGTGTACATTTCAGGAATATTTCGTATTTCATAAAAGGATAAGTTACTTGGGCTTTTGACCCCTATTATAAAATACTTTGTGTACATTTCAGGAAGTTTAATATTACGTATTTATCATACAAGGACAAGTTAGTTGGGCTTTTGAAAAAGGTGGGTGCCGTAGGTGTAAAAATAGTGGGCGCCGCAGCACAACCTAGTAGCAATATATTTGACCAATTTTACATGTTGTAATTCAGACTACAAAGATTGCTTCGCTAAACAAAGTTTGACCCAGGAGTAAATGCACAATAAAAGACCCTTCAACTCACATTATGAAACTCACTGTGTCCTAACATGCATTATGAGACTCACTGTGTCCTAAGACATACATTATGAGACTCACCGTGTCCTAAGACATGCATTATGAGACTCACTGTGTCCTAAGACATGCATTATGAGACTCACTGTGTCCTAAGACATGCATTATGAGACTCACTGTGTCCTAAGACATGCATTATGAGACTCACTGTGTCCTAAGACATGCATTTCTCTCCTGCAGCTCTAAGTCAACACGTGATGGCATCATCCCCAGAAACAAGAAATGAGCCAGAAGAAAATTGCACGAAGGTTTGTCCGCTCGTCTGTCCGTTCTTACGTTTACTCATCTGTAAGGACATCGGGAATGAATCTGTCAGAAGGCCGGATATTGGATCTGGTGGTCAGGGCTGCCCACAGGTGGTCAGGGCTTATCACATTCCAATAAAAACTGCTCACCATCAGCTCCAGGGTCGGGGGATATTGGAGACCTGGGACTCGCTCGGCCCATGGGTGACCTGATTGTACAGAGATTAATGGAGAGCTGGGCGCGATCTCAGGGACAAGAAATGTAATAGCCTGATTGGTACAAGAGATTCTCACCCAAATGGACACTGGAGTCAAGCGTTGAAATAAATGAACATATTTATCGCTCAGAGTTCAATGACTTTGATTAATTGAAATTTTAAATAGAAATATCTGAATTTATAACTGATTAACGATTAGATGATTTGACTTATGAAATTTTATCAATAAAATTTGACTTACAGGATTAAATGAATAAGGAAATTAATTCATTGTGAGAAATTTTGTAATCATACTGTTTGCAATTTTTAACAATTTTAGCATTTATGTGACATTACTAAAACTTTGTGTCAGATTGCTAAAACTTTGTGTCACATTACTAAAACTTAGTGTCACATTACTAAAACTTAGTGTCACATTACTAAAACTTTGTGTCACATTACTAAAACTTTGTGTCACATTACTAAAACTTTGTGTCACATTACTAAAACTTTGTGTCACATTACTAAAACTTTGTGTCACATTACTAAAACTTTGTGTCACATTACTAAAACTTTGTGTCACATTACTAAAACTTTGTGTCACATTACTAAAACTTTGCGTCATATTACATGTACGAACATTTTTTAAATTTTTAATTCATAAAGTTGTAATCTTTCAAATCTAAGCATGTAAGTACAGTGTACAATTTGAAGGTAATATTATATCAATGGTATTTTCACAGTTTCACTTCACGTATTTTGTGGTTTAAACACGTTACTAGTGGTTTGTGGCGTCTGCTTCGTTCCGTGGCCCACAGTCTGAAGGTTTTATGGGGAAGTGTGGGTGTGAGTTATTAAATACTTTTTGTTGATAAATTAAAGATAATTTATTTTTTTTAAAGAAGAAAATTTAAAAATGACTAAAATTTTTGTTTTTTAAAACTTTAACAAAATCTTTTTAAATTAGATGAAATGCTAATAAAAGTGATTGATAATTTAAATTTCTAAAAATGTATTAGACAAACAATTTATGTTATAAAAATACTATAACATTTTAATAATACGTTTAACGTTTGACCACATCCATTTTTTTGCCCATCACAGCCGTGCTATATACACATACCAGCCGTGCTATATACACATAACAGCCGTGCTATATACACATACCAGCCGTGCTATATACACATACCAGCCCTGCTATATACACATAACAGCCGTGCTATATACACATAACAGCCGTGCTATATACACATAACAGCCCTGCTATATACACATAACAGCCCTGCTATATACACATAACAGCCCTGCTATATACACATAACAGCCCTGCTATATACACATAACAGCCCTGCTATATACACATAACAGCCCTGCTATATACACATAACAGCCCTGCTATATACACATAACAGCCGTGCTATATACACATAACAGCCCTGCTATATACACATAACAGCCCTGCTATATACACATAACAGCCGTGCTATATACACATAACAGCCGTGCTATATACACATAACAGCCGTGCTATATACACATAACAGCCGTGCTATATACACATAACAGCCCTGCTATATACACATAACAGCCGTGCTATATACACATAACAGCCCTGCTATATACACATAACAGCCGTGCTATATACACATAACAGCCCTGCTATATACACATAACAGACCTGCTATATACACATAACAGCCGTGCTATATACACATAACAGCCGTGCTATATACACATAACAGCCGTGCTATATACACATAACAGCCCTGCTATATACACATAACAGCCCTGCTATATACACATAACAGCCCTGCTATATACACATAACAGCCGTGCAATATACACATAACAGCCCTGCTATATACACATAACAGCCGTGCTATATACACATAACAGCCCTGCTATATACACATAACAGCCGTGCTATATACACATAACAGCCCTGCTATATACACATAACAGCCGTGCTATATACACATAACAGCCGTGCTATATACACATAACAGCCCTGCTATATACACATAACAGCCCTGCTATATACACATAACAGCCCTGCTATATACACATAACAGCCGTGCTATATACACATAACAGCCGTGCTATATACACATAACAGCCCTGCTATATACACATAACAGCCCTGCTATATACACATAACAGCCCTGCTATATACACATAACAGCCGTGCTATATACACATAACAGCCCTGCTATATACACATAACAGCCGTGCTATATACACATAACAGCCCTGCTATATACACATAACAGCCGTGCTATATACACATAACAGCCCTGCTATATACACATAACAGCCGTGCTATATACACATAACAGCCCTGCAATATACACATAACAGCCGTGCTATATACACATAACAGCCCTGCTATATACACATAACAGCCCTGCTATATACACATAACAGCCCTGCTATATACACATAACAGCCGTGCTATATACACATAACAGCCCTGCTATATACACATAACAGCCCTGCTATATACACATAACAGCCGTGCTATATACACATAACAGCCGTGCTATATACACATAACAGCCCTGCTATATACACATAACAGCCCTGCTATATACACATAACAGCCCTGCTATATACACATAACAGCCGTGCTATATACACATAACAGCCGTGCTATATACACATAACAGCCCTGCTATATACACATAACAGCCCTGCTATATACACATAACAGCCCTGCTATATACACATAACAGCCCTGCTATATACACATAACAGCCCTGCTATATACACATAACAGCCCTGCTATATACACATAACAGCCCTGGTATATATACATAACAGCCGTGCTATATACACATAACAGCCCTGCTATATACACATAACAGCCGTGCTATATACACATAACAGCCCTGCTATATACACATAACAGCCCTGCTATATACACATAACAGCCGTGCTATATACACATAACAGCCGTGCTATATACACATAACAGCCCTGCTATATACACATAACAGCCCTGCTATACACACATCACAGCCCTGCTATACACACATCACATCCCGGTTTCTTACAATGCACAACATTTGCACGGGTGTAGGGAGGAACTTGTAACTACATACATTAGTAAAAAAAAGTAGTAAGTGACCTATGGTGTTTTTGTGACAAAAACAAAGTAAGAGACTCATGGTAATGTCGAAAGCTCCGTTTATTATTAGAATTTTCCCTTTCATTGTGCCTGAACCCAACTTTGCTCGAGAAGCTCTTGTGTACCGGACATTTAAAAAAAACTAACTGCACAATGCAATGATCTGGTCTCTCCAAACATCTGATCCTTATCAAATCAAATCGGTGTCTCCTTAGTGGAGCCTTTTTTATATACAAACGTCGTTGCCCTGCAAGGGAGGGGGGGATTAGGTTACATTTTTTTGGTTGTTTTTATCTTTGTGGAAGCATCTTCCGCAGGAAACCTTTTTGACGCCATCAGCCATCTTTAAATATCATATAGAATTTCAGGATTGTGTTAAAAGTAAAAATTTGTTTTGTAAAAAAACTATTTGCTGTCATTTAATGACGTCTCAGTTCTACTAACAAGCAGACAAAGTGTTGACCTGACAGAAACAAGCAGACAAAGTGTGACCTGACAGAAACAAGCAGACAAAGTGTTGACCTGACAGAAACAAGCAGACAAAGTGTTGACCTGACAGAAACAAGCAGACAAAGTGGTGACCTGACAGAAACAAGCAGACAAAGTGTTGACCTGACAGAAACAAGCAGACAAAGTGTTGACCTGACAGAAACAAGCAGACAAAGTGGTGACCTGACAGAAACAAGCAGACAAAGTGTTGACCTGACAGAAACAAGCAGACAAAGTGGTGACCTGACAGAAACAAGCAGACAAAGTGTTGACCTGACAGAAACAAGCAGACAAAGTGTTGACCTGACAGAAACAAGCAGACAAAGTGGTGACCTGACAGAAACAAGCAGACAAAGTGTGACCTGACAGAAACAAGCAGACAAAGTGTGACCTGACAGAAACAAGCAGACAAAGTGTGACCTGACAGAAACAAGCAGACAAAGTGGTGACCTGACAGAAACAAGCAGACAAAGTGGTGAACTGACAGAAACAAGCAGACAAAGTGGAGACCTGACAGAAACAAGCAGACAAAGTGTGACCTGACAGAAACAAGCAGACAAAGTGGTGACCTGACAGAAACAAGCAGACAAAGTGAGACCTGACAGAAACAAGCAGACAAAGTGTGACCTGACAGAAACAAGCAGACAAAGTGGTGACCTGACAGAAACAAGCAGACAAAGTGGTGACCTGACAGAAACAAGCAGACAAAGTGTGACCTGACAGAAACAAGCAGACAAAGTATGACCTGACAGAAACAAGCAGACAAAGTGTTGACCTGACAAAAACAAGCAGACAAAGTGTGACCTGACAGAAACAAGCAGACAAAGTGTTGACCTGACAGAAACAAGCAGACAAAGTTTTGACCTGAGAGAAACAAGCAGACAAAGTGGTGACCTGACAGAAACAAGCAGACAAAGTGTTGACCTGACAGAAACAAGCAGACAAAGTGGTGACCTGACAGAAACAAGCAGACAAAGTGGTGACCTGACAGAAACAAGCAGACAAAGTGGTGACCTGACAGAAACAAGCAGACAAAGTATTGACCTGACAGAAACAAGCAGACAAAGTGTTAACCTGACAGAAACAAGCAGATAAAGTGTTGACCTGAGAGAAGCAAGCAGACAAAGTGTTGAACTGACAGAAACAAGCAGACAAAGTGTGACCTGACAGAAACAAGCAGACAAAGTGTGACCTGACAGAAACAAGCAGACAAAGTGGTGACCTGACAGAAACAAGCAGACAAAGTGTGACCTGACAGAAACAAGCAGACAAAGTGTGACCTGACAGAAACAAGCAGACAAAGTGTGACCTGACAGAAACAAGCAGACAAAGTGGTGACCTGACAGAAACAAGAAGACAAAGTGTGACCTGACAGAAACAAGCAGACAAAGTGGTGACCTGACAGAAACAAGCAGACAAAGTGTGACCTGACAGAAACAAGCAGACAAAGGGTTGACCTGACAGAAACAAGCAGACAAAGTGTTGACCTGACAGAAACAAGCAGACAAAGTGTGACCTGACAGAAACAAGCAGACAAATTGGTGACCTGACAGAAACAAGCAGACAAAGTGTGACCTGACAGAAACAAGCAGAAAAAGTTGGACCTGACAGAAACAAGCAGACAAAGTGGTGACCTGACATAAACAAGCAGACAAAGTGTGACCTGACAGAAAGAAGCAGACAAAGTGGTGACCTGACAGAAACAAGCAGACAAAGTGGTGACCTGACAGAAACAAGCAGACAAAGTGTGACCTGACAGAAACAAGCAGACAAAGTGTGACCTGACAGAAACAAGCAGACAAAGTGGTGACCTGACAGAAACAAGAAGACAAAGTGTGACCTGACAGAAACAAGCAGACAAAGTAGTGACCTGACAGAAACAAGCAGACAAAGTGTGACCTGACAGAAACAAGCAGACAAAGTGTTGACCTGACAGAAACAAGCAGACAAAGTGGTGACCTGACAGAAACAAGCAGACAAAGTGTGACCTGACAGAAACAAGCAGACAAATTGGTGACCTGACAGAAACAAGCAGACAAAGTTTGACCTGACAGAAACAAGCAGAAAAAGTTGGACCTGACAGAAACAAGCAGACAAAGTGGTGACCTGACAGAAACAAGCAGACAAAGTGTGACTTGACAGAAACAAGCAGACAAAGTGTGACCTGACAGAAACAAGCAGACAAAGTGTGACCTGACAGAAAGAAGCAGACAAAGTGGTGACCTGACAGAAACAAGCAGACAAAGTGTGACCTGACAGAAACAAGCAGACAAAGTGTGACCTGACAGAAACAAGCAGACAAAGTGTGACCTGACAGAAACAAGCAGACAAAGTGTGACCTGACAGAAACAAGCAGACAAAGTGTGACCTGACAGAAACAAGCAGACAAAGTGTGACCTGACAGAAACAAGCAGACAAAGTGTGACCTGACAGAAACAAGCAGACAAAGTGTGACCTGACAGAAACAAGCAGACAAAGTGTGACCTGACAGAAACAAGCAGACAAAGTGTGACCTGGCAGAAACAAGCAGACAAAGTGTTGACCTGACAGAAACAAGCAGACAAAGTGTTGACCTGACAGAAACAAGCAGACAAAGTGGTGACCTGACAGAAACAAGCAGACAAAGTGTGACCTGACAGAAACAAGCAGACAAATTGTGACCTGACAGAAACAAGCAGACAAAGTGTGACCTGACAGAAACAAGCAGACAAAGTGTGACCTGACAGAAACAAGCAGACAAAGTGTTGACCTGACAGAAACAAGCAGACAAAGTGTGACCTGACAGAAACAAGCAGACAAAGTGTGACCTGACAGAAACAAGCTGACGAAGTGTGACCTGACAGAAACAAGCAGACAAAGTGTGACCTGACAGAAACAAGCAGACAAAGTGTGACCTGACAGAAACAAGCAGACAAAGTGTTGACCTGACAAAAACAAGCAGACAAAGTGTGACCTGACAGAAACAAGCAGACAAAGTGTTGATCTGACAGAAACAAGCAGACAAAGTGTTGACCTGACAGAAACAAGCAGACAAAGTGGTGACCTGATAGAAACAAGCAGACAAAGTGTTGACCTGACAGAAACAAGCAGACAAAGTGGTGACCTGACAGAAACAAGCAGACAAAGTGGTGACCTGACAGAAACAAGCAGACAAAGTATTGACCTGACAGAAACAAGCAGACAAAGTGTTAACCTGACAGAAACAAGCAGACAAAGTGTTGACCTGAGAGAAACAAGCAGACAAAGTGTTGAACTGACAGAAACAAGCAGACAAAGTGTGACCTGACAGAAACAAGCAGACAAAGTGTGACCTGACAGAAACATGCAGACAAAGTGGTGACCTGACAGAAACAAGCAGACAAAGTGTGACCTGACAGAAACAAGCAGACAAAGTGTGACCTGACAGAAACAAGCAGACAAAGTGGTGACCTGACAGAAACAAGAAGACAAAGTGTGACCTGACAGAAACAAGCAGACAAAGTGTGACCTGACAGAAACAAGCAGACAAAGTGTGACCTGACAGAAACAAGCAGACAAAGTGTTGACCTGACAGAAACAAGCAGACAAAGTGGTGACCTGACAGAAACAAGCAGACAAAGTGTGTACTGACAGAAACAAGCAGACAAATTGGTGACCTGACAGAAACAAGCAGACAAAGTGTGACCTGACAGAAACAAGCAGAAAAAGTTGGACCTGACAGAAACAAGCAGACAAAGTGTGACCTGACAGAAACAAGCAGACAAAGTGGTGACCTGACAGAAACAAGCAGACAAAGTGGTGACCTGACAGAAACAAGAAGACAAAGTGTGACCTGACAGAAACAAGCAGACAAAGTGGTGACCTGACAGAAACAAGCAGACAAAGTGTGACCTGACAGAAACAAGCAGACAAAGTGTTGACCTGACAGAAACAAGCAGACAAAGTGGTGACCTGACAGAAACAAGCAGACAAAGTGTGACCTGACAGAAACAAGCAGACAAAGTGGTGACCTGACAGAAACAAGCAGACAAAGTGTGACCTGACAGAAACAAGCAGACAAAGTGTGACCTGACAGAAACAAGCAGACAAAGTGTGACCTGACAGAAACAAGCAGACAAAGTGTGACCTGACAGAAACAAGCAGACAAAGTGTGACCTGACAGAAACAAGCAGACAAAGTGTGACCTGACAGAAACAAGCAGACAAAGTGGTGACCTGACAGAAACAAGCAGACAAAGTGTGACCTGACAGAAACAAGCAGACAAAGTGTGACCTGACAGAAACAAGCAGACAAAGTGGTGACCTGACAGAAACAAGCAGACAAAGTGTGACCTGACAGAAACAAGCAGACAAAGTGTGACCTGACAGAAACAAGCAGACAAAGTGTGACCTGACAGAAACAAGCAGACAAAGTGTGACCTGACAGAAACAAGCAGACAAAGTGTGACCTGACAGAAACAAGCAGACAAAGTGGTGACCTGACAGAAACAAGCAGACAAAGTGTGACCTGACAGAAACAAGCAGACAAAGTGTGACCTGACAGAAACAAGCAGACAAAGTGTTGACCTGACAGAAACAAGCAGACAAAGTGTGACCTGACAGAAACAAGCAGACAAAGTGTTGACCTGACAGAAACAAGCAGACAAAGTGTGACCTGACAGAAACAAGCAGACAAAGTGGTGACCTGACAGAAACAAGCAGACAAAGTGTGACCTGACAGAAACAAGCAGACAAAGTGGTGACCTGACAGAAACAAGCAGACAAAGTGGTGACCTGACAGAAACAAGCAGACAAAGTGTGACCTGACAGAAACAAGCAGACAAAGTGTGACCTGACAGAAACAAGCAGACAAAGTGTTGACCTGACAGAAACAAGCAGACAAAGTGTGACCTGACAGAAACAAGCAGACAAAGTGTGACCTGACAGAAACAAGCAGACAAAGTGTGACCTGACAGAAACAAGCAGACAAAGTGGTGACCTGACAGAAACAAGCAGACAAAGTGTGACCTGACAGAAACAAGCAGACAAAGTGTGACCTGACAGAAACAAGCAGACAAAGTGTGACCTGACAGAAACAAGCAGACAAAGTGTGACCTGACAGAAACAAGCAGACAAAGTGTGACCTGACAGAAACAAGCAGACAAAGTGTGACCTGACAGAAACAAGCAGACAAAGTGTGACCTGACAGAAACAAGCAGACAAAGTGTGACCTGACAGAAACAAGCAGACAAAGTGTGACCTGACAGAAACAAGCAGACAAAGTGTGACCTGACAGAAACAAGCAGACAAAGTGTTGACCTGACAGAAACAAGCAGACAAAGTGTGACCTGACAGAAACAAGCAGACAAAGTGTTGACCTGACAGAAACAAGCAGACAAAGTGTTGACCTGACAGAAACAAGCAGACAAAGTGTGACCTGACAGAAACAAGCAGACAAAGTGGTGACCTGACAGAAACAAGCAGACAAAGTGTGACCTGACAGAAACAAGCAGACAAAAGTTGGACCTGACAGAAACAAGCAGACAAAGTGGTGACCTGACAGAAACAAGCAGACAAAGTGTGACCTGACAGAAACAAGCAGACAAAGTGTGACCTGACAGAAACAAGCAGACAAAGTGGTGACCTGACAGAAACAAGCAGACAAAGTGTGACCTGACAGAAACAAGCAGACAAAGTGTGACCTGACAGAAACAAGCAGACAAAGTGGTGACCTGACAGAAACAAGCAGACAAAGTGTGACCTGACAGAAACAAGCAGACAAAGTGGTGACCTGACAGAAACAAGCAGACAAAGTGTGACCTGACAGAAACAAGCAGACAAAGTGTTGACCTGACAGAAACAAGCAGACAAAGTGGTGACCTGACAGAAACAAGCAGACAAAGTGTGACCTGACAGAAACAAGCAGACAAAGTGGTGACCTGACAGAAACAAGCAGACAAAGTTTGACCTGACAGAAACAAGCAGACAAAAGTTGGACCTGACAGAAACAAGCAGACAAAGTGGTGACCTGACAGAAACAAGCAGACAAAGTGTGACCTGACAGAAACAAGCAGACAAAGTGTGACCTGACAGAAACAAGCAGACAAAGTGTGACCTGACAGAAACAAGCAGACAAAGTGGTGACCTGACAGAAACAAGCAGACAAAGTGTGACCTGACAGAAACAAGCAGACAAAGTGTGACCTGACAGAAACAAGCAGACAAAGTGTGACCTGACAGAAACAAGCAGACAAAGTGTGACCTGACAGAAACAAGCAGACAAAGTGTGACCTGACAGAAACAAGCAGACAAAGTGTGACCTGACAGAAACAAGCAGACAAAGTGTGACCTGACAGAAACAAGCAGACAAAGTGTGACCTGACAGAAACAAGCAGACAAAGTGTGACCTGACAGAAACAAGCAGACAAAGTGTGACCTGACAGAAACAAGCAGACAAAGTGTGACCTGACAGAAACAAGCAGACAAAGTGTGACCTGACAGAAACAAGCAGACAAAGTGTGACCTGACAGAAACAAGCAGACAAAGTGTGACCTGACAGAAACAAGCAGACAAAGTGTTGACCTGACAGAAACAAGCAGACAAAGTGTTGACCTGACAGAAACAAGCAGACAAAGTGGTGACCTGACAGAAACAAGCAGACAAAGTGTGACCTGACAGAAACAAGCAGACAAAGTGTGACCTGACAGAAACAAGCAGACAAAGTGTGACCTGACAGAAACAAGCAGACAAAGTGTGACCTGACAGAAACAAGCAGACAAAGTGTTGACCTGACAGAAACAAGCAGACAAAGTGTGACCTGACAGAAACAAGCAGACAAAGTGTGACCTGACAGAAACAAGCAGACAAAGTGTGACCTGACAGAAACAAGCAGACAAAGTGTGACCTGACAGAAACAAGCAGACAAAGTGTGACCTGACAGAAACAAGCAGACAAAGTGTTGACCTGACAGAAAACAAGCAGACAAAGTGTGACCTGACAGAAACAAGCAGACAAAGTGTTGACCTGACAGAAACAAGCAGACAAAGTGTTGACCTGACAGAAACAAGCAGACAAAGTGGTGACCTGACAGAAACAAGCAGACAAAGTGTTGACCTGACAGAAACAAGCAGACAAAGTGGTGACCTGACAGAAACAAGCAGACAAAGTGGTGACCTGACAGAAACAAGCAGACAAAGTATTGACCTGACAGAAACAAGCAGACAAAGTGTTAACCTGACAGAAACAAGCAGACAAAGTGTTGACCTGAGAGAAACAAGCAGACAAAGTGTTGAACTGACAGAAACAAGCAGACAAAGTGTGACCTGACAGAAACAAGCAGACAAAGTGTGACCTGACAGAAACATGCAGACAAAGTGGTGACCTGACAGAAACAAGCAGACAAAGTGTGACCTGACAGAAACAAGCAGACAAAGTGTGACCTGACAGAAACAAGCAGACAAAGTGGTGACCTGACAGAAACAAGAAGACAAAGTGTGACCTGACAGAAACAAGCAGACAAAGTGGTGACCTGACAGAAACAAGCAGACAAAGTGTGACCTGACAGAAACAAGCAGACAAAGTGTTGACCTGACAGAAACAAGCAGACAAAGTGGTGACCTGACAGAAACAAGCAGACAAAGTGTGTACCTGACAGAAACAAGCAGACAAATTGGTGACCTGACAGAAACAAGCAGACAAAGTGTGACCTGACAGAAACAAGCAGAAAAAGTTGGACCTGACAGAAACAAGCAGACAAAGTGTGACCTGACAGAAACAAGCAGACAAAGTGGTGACCTGACAGAAACAAGCAGACAAAGTGGTGACCTGACAGAAACAAGAAGACAAAGTGTGACCTGACAGAAACAAGCAGACAAAGTGGTGACCTGACAGAAACAAGCAGACAAAGTGTGACCTGACAGAAACAAGCAGACAAAGTGTTGACCTGACAGAAACAAGCAGACAAAGTGGTGACCTGACAGAAACAAGCAGACAAAGTGTGACCTGACAGAAACAAGCAGACAAATTGGTGACCTGACAGAAACAAGCAGACAAAGTGTGACCTGACAGAAACAAGCAGACAAAAGTTGGACCTGACAGAAACAAGCAGACAAAGTGGTGACCTGACAGAAACAAGCAGACAAAGTGGTGACTTGACAGAAACAAGCAGACAAAGTGGTGACCTGACAGAAACAAGCAGACAAAGTGTGACCTGACAGAAACAAGCAGACAAAGTGGTGACCTGACAGAAACAAGCAGACAAAGTGTGACCTGACAGAAACAAGCAGACAAAGTGTGACCTGACAGAAACAAGCAGACAAAGTGTTGACCTGACAGAAACAAGCAGACAAAGTGTGACCTGACAGAAACAAGCAGACAAAGTGTGACCTGACAGAAACAAGCAGACAAAGTGTGACCTGACAGAAACAAGCAGACAAAGTGTGACCTGACAGAAACAAGCAGACAAAGTGTGACCTGACAGAAACAAGCAGACAAAGTGTGACCTGACAGAAACAAGCAGACAAAGTGTGACCTGACAGAAACAAGCAGACAAAGTGTGACCTGACAGAAACAAGCAGACAAAGTGTTGACCTGACAGAAACAAGCAGACAAAGTGTTGACCTGACAGAAACAAGCAGACAAAGTGGTGACCTGACAGAAACAAGCAGACAAAGTGTTGACCTGACAGAAACAAGCAGACAAGTGGTGACCTGACAGAAACAAGCAGACAAAGTGTTGACCTGACAGAAACAAGCAGACAAAGTGGTGACCTGACAGAAACAAGCAGACAAAGTATTGACCTGACAGAAACAAGCAGACAAAGTGTGACCTGACAGAAACAAGCAGACAAAGTGTGACCTGACAGAAACAAGCAGACAAAGTGTGACCTGACAGAAACAAGTAGACAAAGTGTGACCTGACAGAAACAAGCAGACAAAGTGTGACCTGACAGAAACAAGCAGACAAAGTGTTGACCTGACAAAAACAAGCAGACAAAGTGTGACCTGACAGAAACAAGCAGACAAAGTGTTGACCTGACAGAAACAAGCAGACAAAGTGTTGACCTGACAGAAACAAGCAGACAAAGTGGTGACCTGACAGAAACAAGCAGACAAAGTGTTGACCTGACAGAAACAAGCAGACAAGTGGTGACCTGACAGAAACAAGCAGACAAAGTGTTGACCTGACAGAAACAAGCAGACAAAGTGGTGACCTGACAGAAACAAGCAGACAAAGTATTGACCTGACAGAAACAAGCAGACAAAGTGTTAACCTGACAGAAACAAGCAGACAAAGTGTTGACCTGAGAGAAACAAGCAGACAAAGTGTTGAACTGACAGAAACAAGCAGACAAAGTGTGACCTGACAGAAACAAGCAGACAAAGTGTGACCTGACAGAAACCAGCAGACAAAGTGGTGACCTGACAGAAACAAGCAGACAAAGTGTGACCTGACAGAAACAAGCAGACAAAGTGTTGACCTGACAGAAACATTCGAGAGAACAACGGAACATACGCTTACAAACCATCCAAAGTAAATGGCACGCAGTAGCTATTTATTTTATTTTTTTCTTGTTTACCAATTTTAAAAATGAGATAGAAATTTAACAAAAATAATGTATTTTAATGACTTCAAAAAAAATAGTTTCTTCTTTTTTTCATTTATTTAGTGTAGAAAACAATGTTAACGATATCATTTTACTTTCTTCATTTTTGTACGTTTTTTAAAAAAGTATACAAAATGTTGTTTTTTGTTTTACAATATTAACCGGAATTCTTGCCAATGTGGTAAAAGAATAATTTTAGTAACAATGGGCCAGACTTCAGTTTCACCACAGCTATAAAAGTAAGTTCTATAACACGAGAACATCTACGACTTACTTTAATTCTATTACGGAATTTTTTTTTCAATTGGTGAAGAGAACATTTCATAAAATATAATTTGTTTATATTTCAATAAACTTTTTTTCCCGAATCGCCCCAAAGTTTAAATAAAAAAGTTACTGCATAGTCGTTATTTAACCCTAACCCATTCTGTGTCCACTTAAACACACAGCTCTGTATCTTTGATCTATTATGTGACCACTTAAACACACAGCTCTGTATCTTTAATCTATTCTGTGGCCACTTAAACACACAGCTCTGTATTTTTGATCCCTTCTGTGGCCACTTAAACAAACAGCTCTGTATCTTTGATCCCTTCTGTGGCCTCTTAAATACACACTCTGTATCTTTGATCCCTTCTGTGGCCACTTAAATACACAGGTCTTTATCTTTGATCCTTTCTGTGGCCACTTATTGATCTGATATCAGCCCTTAAACCTCTGACCAGTTGCTTCCCTCAAGTCCCCAAATTCTAACCAGTCAATTCAGTCAAGTCCAAGAACTCCAACATATTATTGTTTATTTCTTCCCTCAAGTCCAGGGTTGCCAACCGTCCGTAAATTTACGGACAGTCCGTAAAGATTTGTCGTAAATTGCCTGTCCGTAAAATTCCGTAAAAAACTAAGACGTCCGTTAAAAAAAAATGTCAAAACGTGGTATCTCAACGTTTAAAAAAATCAGTAAATCATGTTTGTGATATCTATATTCTTGATTCAAATTTTAATTTTTAAATTGTTTTATTTGCATCCCGCGCTCTATTAATAAACTGTAAAAGCTTTCTGGACAGCTAGGCTCACGCGGCGAGACGCATCGCGGCAAGATGGACTTGTTTAGACAGATCGTTAGTCGTTACGCCACAATTACGCATAAATTATGACGACATAAATGTAAAAATAGTATCTGTTTTTTTTTCAAAAATGCCGAGAAGATGAATACAAGCGAAGACGATAGCCGCAGTGAAAACTGTGAAATAAACGAAAATGCAAATAAAATTATTGTTAAAAAAGCTAAAGTGAACAAAAAATGCTATTTCAACCTATATGGATTACAAACGGCGAATGTAAGGACTGGATATCAACGGACAATGATTCCAAATATAACGCTGTATGTACGTGCGGTAGAAATATATTTAGCGTTGCATCTGTTGGTGTACGAGACGTTCACAGCCACGGTAGAATGTTGCAGTTCTTGACTAAGGATAAAAAAAATCATCTCCTGTAACTGCTCACAACAAACAGGCAACAGAATGTGAATTAAAATTGGCAAATTTCAAAGTCCAAGAACTACAACATATTATTGGTTATTGCCTCACTCAAGTCCCGAAACTATAACCAGCTAATTAAATCAAGTCCCGTGACTCTTACCAGGTGATTGAATCAAGTCCCATAACTCTAATCAGTTTATTAAAACAAGTCCCAGAACTCTAACCAGGAGATTGAATCAAGTACCATAACTCTAACCAGGCGATTCACTCAAGTCCCATGACTCTAACAATTTGATTGAATCAAGTACCATAACTCTAACAATTTGAATGAATCAAGTACCATAACTCTAACAAGTTGATTTAATAAAGTCCCATAACTCTAACAATTTGATTTAATCAAGTACCATAACTCTAACCAGGCGATTCACTCAAGTCCAAGTATTCGAAAATGTTGATTCCATGATCAAGTCCGAGCACTCAATCCTGTTGATTCCCGAAGAAGACAACTGTATCAAGTCGCCCGTGTACAGGGGGAGATAATGCCATTAATCAAATTAAACCAGGGGTCTGACGGCCCGATTCAACGTCTGTATGTTTTCACAGGTCTCAATCTACTGACCTACTTCTTTAGATGTCCGATCAAACTGATTATGGATTTGGAATCTCACTTCGTTTGGGTCTGTGCGCTTTTTTAAAAGCAAATGGGATACTGTGAGGAGGGGGGAGAAACGTCTTGGCAATATGACACATCAATTTAGGTCGGTGGCAGAAATGTATTAGTAAGTTGGCATCATAAGGTTATGAAGGTGGCAGAGTAGTGTTTGTTAGTTGGAAGAGTAATGTTAGTAAATAAGTAGAGTAATGTTAGTAAATAAGTAGAGTAATGTTAGTAAATAGGTAGAGTAATGTTAGTAAATAGGTAGAGTAATGTTAGTAAATAGGTAGAGTAATGTTAGTAAATAGGTAGAGTAATGTTAGTAAATAGGTAGAGTAATGTTAGTAAATAGGTAGAGTAATGTTAGTAAAATGGCAGAGTCATGTTATTGTTCAACCACCTGCTCTAAAATTAAAAAAATAAAATAAATATTATTTGCTGTTACCTTCCCTCTAAAAATATTATGGTTAGCAATTGTCTTATCCCAATGTATCCTCTCTCTCTCTCTCTCTCTCTCTCTCTCTCTCTCTCTCTCTCTCTCTCTCTCTCTCTCTCTCCCTCTCCCTCACTCTCTCTCTCTCTCTCCCTCTCCCTATCCCCCCTCTCTCTCTCTCCCTCTTTCTCTCTCTCTCTCCCTCTCCCTCTCCCCCCCTCTCTCTCCCTCTCCCGCTCCCCCCTCTCTCTCTCTATTTCTTGCTCTCTCTCTCTCCCTCTCCCCCTCTCTCTCTACCCCTCTCTCTCTCTCCCTCTCCCTCCTCTCTCTCTCCCTCTCCCTCTCCCCCCTCTCTCTCTATTTCTTGCTCCCTCTCTTTCTCTCTCTCTCTCTCTCTCTCTTTCTCTCTCTCTCTCTCTCTCTCTCTCTCTTCCTCTCCCTCTCCCTCCTCTCTCTCCCTCTCCCTCTCCTCCCTCTCTCTCTATTTCTTGCTCCCTCTCTTTCTCTCTCTCTCTCTCTCTCTCTCTCTCTCTCTCTCTCCCTCTCCCTCACTCTCTCTCTCTCTCCCTCTCCCTATCCCCCCTCTCTCTCTCTCCCTCTTTCTCTCTCTCTCTCCCTCTCCCTCTCCCCCCTCTCTCTCCCTCTCCCGCTCCCCCCTCTCTCTCTCTATTTCTTGCTCTCTCTCTCTCCCTCTCCCCCCTCTCTCTCTACCCCTCTCTCTCTCTCCCTCTCCCTCCTCTCTCTCTCCCTCTCCCTCTCCCCCCTCTCTCTCTATTTCTTGCTCCCTCTCTTTCTCTCTCTCTCTCTCTCTCTCTCTTTCTCTCTCTCTTTCTCTCTCTCTCTTTCTCTTTCTTACACTTAAACATACAAATACATACAAACTTACCTGTATTCGAAGGACATACATTTGTTTTCCATCAACGAAAGTTGAATTCTTATTTTAATTTTTTCTAAAACTTTTCTCAAACATACAACAAAATTGCAAACCACTTAAGTGCATGTAACGTGTATACACATCCAGGCAACTATTCTCTCAAATGTCTCACAGTCAACTTCACGTACACTCAGACACACCATACACTCAGACACACTATACACTCAGACAAAATATAATCACACACTATACATCGCACACCGTACTTCAAACATTCAAACACCATACATTCAAACAGGCTTTACATTCACACAAACAACACCAATTCCAGGTGACTTAGATACATCATGTAAATATTTTGATTTTGTTTTTACAAATCTAAAATAAATCTAAGTTTTTTTTTAATGACGACGTTGACTAAGACTCCACTAGTGAAACAGCTCACATTAAAAACTAGAGAAATACCTCTCATAAAACACCTCCCATAAAACACCAGTGAAACACCTCCCATAAAACACCAGTGAAACACCTCCAATAAAACACCAGAGAAACACCTCCCATAAAACACCAGTGAAACACCTCCCATAAAACACCAGTGAAACACCTCCCATAAACACCAGTGAAACACCTCCAATAAAACACCAGAGAAACACCTCCCATAAAACACCTCCCATAAAACACCAGAGAAACACCTCCCATAAAACACCAGAGAAACACCTCCCATAAAACACCTCCCATAAAACACCAGAGAAACACCTCCCATAAAACAATAGTGAAACGCCTCTCATAAAACACAAGAGAAACACCTCCCATAAAACAATAGTGAAACACCTCCCATAAAACAATAGTGAAACGCGTCTCATAAAACACAAGAGAAACACCTCCCATAAAACACTAGTGAAACACCTCCCATAAAACACCAGTGAAACACCTCCCATAAAACACCAGTGAAACACCTCCAATAAAACACCAGAGAAACACCTCCCATAAAACACCAGAGAAACACCTCCCATAAAACACCAGAGAAACACCTCCCATAAAACACCTCCCATAAAACACCAGAGAAACACCTCCCATAAAACAATAGTGAAACTCCTCTCATAAAACACAAGAGAAACACCTCCCATAAAACAATAGTGAAACACCTCCCATAAAACAATATTGAAACGCCTCTCATAAAACACAAGAGAAACACCTCCCATAAAACACTAGTGAAACACCTCCCATAAAACACTAGTGAAACACCTCCCATAAAACAATAGTGAAACACCTCCCATAAAACAATAGTGAAACACCTCCCATAAAACACTAGTGAAACACCTCCCATAAAACAATAGTGAAACACCTCCCATAAAATAATAGTGAAACACCTCACATAAAACACTAGTGAAACACCTCCCATAAAACACTAGTGACGCACCTTTCATAAAACAATAGTGAAACACCTCCCATAAAACACTAGTGAAACACCTCCCATAAAACAATAGTGAAACACCTCCCATAAAACACTAGTGGAACACCTCCCATAAAACAATAGTGAAACACCTCCCATAAAACACTAGTGAAACACCTCTCATAAAACACAAGAGAAACACCTCCCATAAAACACTAGTGAAACACCTCCCATTAAACAATAGTGAAACACCTCCCATAAAACAATAGTGAAACACCTCCCATAAAACACTAGTGAAACACCTCCCATAAAACACCTTCCATAAAACAATAGTGAAACACCACCCATAAAACACCTCCCATAAAACACCTCCCATAAAACACTAGTGAAACACCTCCCATAAAACACCTTCCATAAAACACTAGTGAAACACCTTCCATAAAACACCTCCCATAAAACACCTCCCATAAAACACCTCCCATAAAACACCTCCCATAAAACACCTCCCATAAAACACCTCCCATAAAACACCTCTCATAAAACACCTTCCATAAAACACTAGTGAAACACCTCCCATAAAACACCTCCCATAAAACACCTCCAATAAAACACTCCCCTTCTCCTCACCTCGGCTCGCTACTCTTAGACTCAGATCTTTCTTGTCTAGCTTATCCTCACGTGAACATTTCTTCTTGAACATTTCAAGTTTTCATTTCCCAGATTTTTATCTCAGCTGTTAAACGAAATTCCACGGTGGGTCATTCACGTTGACCCGATGCTGCATTCATCCATCCTTATCCTCGACCCGCCCCAACCCCCCTCCCCCCACCCACGTCTTAATTGTGTGCCTTGCAAAAATGCACGTGTGGGGGGCGGGGTGGGATGGTGTTAGTTCCTTCCCTTTCCTCCCTCTCCTCCCCTTCCCCCCACCCATGAGCAATAATACGTCTGAACATTCCTAACGGAAGCGTTAAACAACAAATAGAAACTGGAAGAATTCTGGGAGATGAGAAAACAAGTCACGTGATTGACCAGGAGGCAGACGATTTCAACGTGGGGCTGCTGTGTTTTGGCACCGGTAGCGCGCGAGCGATTCATTAAAACACACCGAGATCCGGCTAATTAACTCCCCTTGCTAGGTGTAATCAAATTAAATCTGCAGATAATGTTCACCCTCTGTAACGAGTCTGTGTGTTTTATGTATGTGTTTTTTAATGTGTTTTTGGTGTTATGTTTACTCGTGTTTTATGTATGTGTCTTGGTGTTATATTTGCTCGTAGTTATTGTATTTGCGATTGTATTAAATGTACACAAGAGCATGAAAGACATGTCATTGTGGTGTTGTTGCCATGTAAAGACTTGTTGGGTGTGGGTATGTCTGTGTATCATGTCTTTACATCTCGGTCAACGCTTTTGGACTTGTGCTTATTCACTTACTTTGTTTCGTTCAATATTGACACAGTATACAGCGATTTGACCAAATTTGCTGGTCCCATTTAGGAAGCCTGAGAGAACTGAACTCCTTCTACCTTTATATCAACAGATGCTGACGTAGATTTCATGTCGATGTCGTGGAGAATATTACATGAACAACGTGTGTATGACAACACTGTCTTTAAAATTGATATGTTACAAATCATCTTTTATAAATGAAATTTGATGAACTTGAAACAACTTTGATACAATATTACAGTTACAACGATAGTTGTTGGGTTTTTTTCCACCCGCCTGCAGAAAACTAACAGGAATAGACTTAAAAGAACTAACGACCAATTCTCAGAGTTCTATTTTCGTCTTAGAAATGAATCATCTCTTTTTAACTTTGGTTAAGAAAAAAATCTGAACTAAACGACTAGAAATACTCTATAAACAGATCATTTTCACAACACCACTAAATCAAATAAATGGCACGTTTAGTCACTGGTTGGAGAGTACAAATATTTCTCTTGTTTCTTTGAGCCTTTCTTGAGCTCCAGTCGTGCCGGGGGCTTCATTTCATACAACGTCACTACTCCATGAAGAGCTTAGACAAGATTTACAAATCTACTTTTAGCGGCTCGTCGGTTTATTTTAAATGTGGTGCTGGCGGCGTCTTTACCGACCTCCTCTCAAACAGTCAATTTTATAATGACGTCATTCTAACACAATTAAATCATTTTAATTACGTCATTCTAAAAAAATACATTTAAAATGACGAAATAAAAATACAGTAACCTTTTTGTTTTGCACAATTTAACATTTTTTTAAAAGTTTTAAATGACGTCATTCTAACACAATTAACTTTATTTTTACAATACAAAATGTCATCATTCTAGTGTCTTCTCATTGTATTTTGCACATTCCAATGGAGGCAACAAATATTTCTAACGTTAATACAGCAAAACACGATAATAATAATCGATGATAGTTTGAATAAACTTTTTAGGCACTTTAATTCGGGAGAATATGCATGCACTTCTGTTAAATTATCTTTCAAAACCTATTTACAACCATATCCCTAATCCTATCCACACAACCACCTGCTAAAACCTGTCCACCTCCACAACCACCTGCTAAAACCTGTCCACCTCCACAACCATCGCCAACATCTTATCCACCTTCATTTACACCTTCCTTACAAATGAACTGTTGGATTTATACCTTCCATACAGCTTAACAATATAGTTTATAACTCGACTACAGTTTAACTATATAGTTTATAACTCGACTACAGTTTAACTATATAGTTTATAACTCGACTACAGTTTAACTATATAGTTTATAACTCAACTACAGTTTAACTATATAGTTTATTACTCAACTACAGTTTAACTATATAGTTTATAACTCGACTACAGTTTAACTATATAGTTTATAACTCACCTACAGCTTAACTATATAGTTTATAACTCACCTACAGTTTAACTATATAGTTTATAACTCGACTACAGTTTAACTATATAGTTTATAACTCAACTACAGTTTAACTATATAGTTTATAACTCAACTACAGTTTAACTATATAGTTTATAACTCAACTACAGTTTAACTATATAGTTTATAACTCAACTACAGTTTAACTATATAGTTTATAACTCACCTACAGTTTAACTATATAGTTTATAACTCGACTACAGTTTAACTATATAGTTTATAACTCGACTACAGCTAAATGTATTCACCACGTACAGTTTAATCATTTCCAAATATTTGTTAAATCCAAAGGTGACTAATTGATTAAAACGCCCCTAGTGCTGTAAGGCCACGTGCTAGTCATGATTTCCTGGAATTGAATGTTTATACACGATGGTTTACAGAAAATTTCTATAATTACCCATTGTGTATCTACGTGGTTGGAGCACCAAAAGGGGCACTGATAAAAAAGGAAACAACAGATGTCTATTTTTAGCCTGACCTCTGAAGAACCTCCAACAATTTGCTGCCTGGAAGTGGCGGGGATTCCGTTGTATTATTGACAAAACATTTGATCCGCTCCGTGACGCAGCTTACCTCACGGTAAGCTACAGAATTACCTTTTAATTACCCGCATGTTGTGAGGCAGGCTGTTGGGCTGCTGTTGCTTGACAAAGACACCAGAGGGGGGGTGTGAGGAGGCATCAGTTAACACTACAAGAACAAGTTAATATTTCTTTGTTACAACGTCATAATGATTTTTGGTGTTTATCAACTGCTTCATTTCAACACTGATTTCCTTACCAACTCCTGTGACCATAACATGTAGGGGGAGGGGTGCATTAATAATCAATCATTCAATGGCGGTGTAAAATAATTCATGTCCCACAGACTATCAGTTAAGTCAATTCAACGCCCCAACAATCTTTGGTGTATAACATTAACAATGCAGCACCCGACCTGTGACGGGTGAACAACAATTAGAAACTGTGACGAAACATAAATCTAAAGATAGTTGTAACAATCTTGACTTAGTCAAGTATTTAGGGTGTATTTGAACTTAGTTTAGAACCACAGGTTTTGTACCAAGGGTTTAAGTCCGACTCCGCCCAAGAAGAATGTCCTCCCATAATCTGTAGTGGAAGTTATCGCAGGCTAACACTGTCGCAAGACTTGCTTGTCAATGCCATGGCCTACTACCAGATGAAATCCCCGCTTAAAATTTTCTTCTTCTTTAAAAACACAATTCTACTGGCCTAAGATGTAAATGAAGCTGACATGTCATGTGACCCACTCCCAGCAGACGTAGGTATAGTATTACCCTTCTCGTTTACTTAAACAGTTTTTTCACCATACGACAACCGGGGGAAAGCACTCTAAAACCGTAGTTACGAGAAAGAAATCTATACGATTATCCCCCTTCATTTTGACGTGAGCTCCAACAAAGAGTTATGTACCCTTAGCAGGGTTTCTCAGCCAATGAAATTAATATCTGCAAGCATCTCTTCCGTCGGTATCAAAATGAACACTCCGCCGTCTGCATTGACATTTTCTTTACACCTGTTTGACGTAACCGATGATAAGCCATAAATCAACACCAGCCCTAATCGTGGCCTAAGTTCCTTCCCTTGAGCCAGTCTTTGACTCTGTGTAGCGGCTGTCAACTGATTGTTGGTTCACACTTGTCTGCTAATCACGGCCATGCACCGGGGCCGCTGATCCAAGACCAACCTTTGTGACGTCGCTGTGCGGCTGGCCTGATACGTGAGGAGAGGTATGTAAGATATTCCCCAGTTGACAAATTGACGCCTTGTGGATTACTTTCGATTCCATTAGCGTATCAAAGAAAAAGATTTTTCATAGTTAAGTCAAAATAACAAATTGGGTTATTAAGTTTGCCCAACTTCGTGATATGATGACACACAGGTTATTTATTGCATATGTTAAAACCGTTAGAGAACTATTGGTGAGAGTTAACATCTCATATTTACATATGTTACGGCCAAAGCCCGAAGTCCGGCTACTTCGCGAACTGGCCGGCCATTCGTGAAGTGGCCGACAAGTCTGGCCAAAGCCCGGAGTACTTACAACTAACAATTGTAATTCGGGATTTGGCCGGCCAATTCGCGAAGTGGCTGGGTATCCTTGGCCAAAGCCCTATGAGGTAAATGAATACTGCCCGGTTAGCGGCACATCTATTGCTGCTGGTGTGTTGGCGTGTACGGGTAGGAAAAAGGGTGCTACGCCGTGACGATACTATTGCGTTAGTCTTTCCTTTCGGAGAAGGTCCAGACATTGTGATCTAACCCTAGTAACATGTCATTATGTAGCATGAGCCAGCCAACGAACAGTCCCTGGTCTCGGTAGAGTCCTTTTGATCGCTCCACCCCAGTCCAAGTCGCCATGTAATCGGACAATAAAAATTGCAAGTGGTCAGATAGCCCTTTATAAAGGTACCTAAAGGCATTCAGCAGTCGCCATATGAGGCCAAGTTTGGCTATAAAACTAATGTTGTCCTGAGCATCTCAAATCTGCCCAGAGAGGTTATTGATAATGTAGCTAAGGAAGAAAGAACTTAACAACGTCCAACAAGACATGGAGGATAGTATAAATGCAGGGGCCGCCTCTAAAAATGGAGATGCTGCCGTGCTGGTGGAGGAATCATCGGAAAGTTCAGACCAGTTGCCTGACAATAAAAATGCGAAAAAGGTGTGTATAGTATGTGAAAAAGAGTGCAGTTCGGCCTTTTTTGTTTTTGTGATTCCTGCGGCCAAGATCTGCATGCTATTTGTGGAATATGCAGTGAATCAGATGAAGGATGCAGGGAAAGTTGGAGATAACGTCCGCGTTCGTATACCAGATGTTGACAGAGGTCGCGGTGATCCAAGAAGCGTTCTTGCAGTTGTCATGAACTTTGAAGATGGCTTCAACAAGCTAGGAACAGAAAATGGTGTTCTCAAACAACTGTATTTTCAGAAGCCAGTTTTCCATTGTACATGAGAAACTGCTCACACTAGAATCCGTGGGCACAAAAGAAAAATCATTACGAACCGTCGCGTCTTCCCAATCACTGACTGGTGGCCAAGGCTACACTCGATAACAATTGCAGTACTAATTGTGCAACAAATTGCTGCAAATGTATGAAGAACAAACGATTATGTAATTCAAAATGTCATAAATGTTCATACTGTTGTAATGAGTGATAACAGATAGAAATAGTTTGTTATACTTATTAAGTTTCGCTTTTGTAACTGTTTGTTATCATTTGTAACTAACAATCAATGTTAATTATTAAACCTTCAATCTGCTCATGATTGCTTTCTTCGGGCTTTGGCCGGCTAATTTATAGCAACATTGGCCACTTCGCGAAATGGCCGGCCACAATTTCGGGCTTTGGTCGTAACATATATAATTCACCAGAACAAGAACGAGTATTGTGCAAATAAGCATGACAAATGACCCTCGCTGGGGTCCACCAATCAAGCGAAGTGAGCTCAAACAAAAAAAGGGGGGGAGGGGCATGTCTCGAGACCAACAATGCTTCTTGCGTTCACTTGCATTGTTCCTTCACAGAATAAAATGTGGGTCGTAGTGTAGTGGTTTTCACGTCCGCCTTACACGTGGAAGTTACTGGGTTCAAGTCTCAGCGGAATCTTAAGTTTTTAATTTTAGTAATGTTTGTTTCTGCCCGCTATTCCCCCCCCCCACACTTTTTTGTGTTGTTTTTGTTTGTTTGTTTGTCTTTTGTTTGTTTTTTGTTGTTTTTTTTGGTGTTTTTTTTTGCGAACATAGCTGACCCTCCCTATGCCAATGACAGTTTATGGTTTGGCAAGCTAGGTTGGTGCAGGGTGAGGGCAGGTAGCTAACCGCAGTGCGCATGTCTCGAGAATATCAACACGTCAGCGATGTCCCCCTGATATTCATTCGCGTTGTTCTGATTTCTTCGCGCTGTAGTTTGTGTCCGTTCTCCCCCCCCCCTTTTCTTTGCACTATCTATGAGTAAGTCTGCGGCGTATGCTACACCACGGGTCGTATCTAGTATTAAAAAAAATTTAACAACGAAAGACTTGTTAGATTTATGAGCACTACACATGACATGTTTTTAAATCCCTTATATTAACTTCGAAATCTTGTCTGTCGCCATCTCTTCGTACGTCGGTCGAGCGGAAAAACAAAAGTAAAAAATGACCCACTTTCCGTGATGCTATCGAGCTGAAATTTGGCACATAGACTCGTATCACCTAACAATGCATCGTATCAAAATTTGAGATCGATCGAACGTACCGTAATTAAACTAATGCAATTTTAGTATATTTATATAAAACTATATGTAGCAGTCGCTATTGTTTACATTTTACGGGTCACTTGACATCACGCCAGCCATCGATGACCAAATCTCGTGTTTTAACTAGGGTAAATTCCCTCAGTTTCAGGCTGTAAATGTTTGTCGCGTTGGAACATAATGAATACTTTAAGTTCTGTCTCATATATAAGGGATTTATAGTCAAAAACTTTGTTTTTACGGGGTTTTTTTTATACCTAATATTTAGGTACTAGGTTGTGCTGCGGCGCCGTGGCGCCTGTGCGCCCACTTTTTTAGGGCGCCTACGGCGCTCACCTTTTTCAAAGGCCCAACTAACTTGTCCTTGTATGATAAATACTAAATATTCCTGAAATGTACATAAAGTATTTATATAATATTTTTTTACAGTGCTAATCACAACACGTTTTTTTAAAACTAATTTTAGAAAGCAGTGCACCAAATTACTGCACCAAAAAATAACTCTTTGAGTCAGTCAGCACTGTTTACAACACAAATGCTGACGTCAAAGGTTCGTGCCTTGTTTGGTTAATGTTAATCTGGCAACCAAAATGATTATGATTTTTAAGTCTATATTTTCAATTTTTTAAAAAAAACAGAGTGGTGTCACTTAGCGTTAGGCCAAAGTGAGTCAGTCATACATAATTGAGGGTAAATATATATATGATGCTAAAAAGAAAAGAAAAACAGAAATTCACTTACAAGTTCTTGGGGGAGCTACCATCTCCTACCAAGCGCGTCCTCAGGCGGTGGATAGAGGAACGACCTTTAGATATAAAGGTTAGCCGTGAATATTGAATAAGCGGCCGCGGACCAACTGGTTTGCTGTCGTGGAGGGTGAGGTGGGGTATCCCGTGGTAAGGATACTCTTTAAAAAATGCCTCATAAACCCAAGGAAATGACTGCAAAAAGCGAACATAGAGCGCTCAAACTCTAAACCCGGATAGATGAGTCCGTCAGCTAGGGATAGCAATTCATCTAGGAGAGAAAACTCTGAAAAAAAATCAACTGCTGCCTTGCAGATGGTCTTGACTGACCAAAGGCTATGGAAGCACATCCAGAAAAACAGCAGGCTGAAGTCGGAGACCACGGGCCAATTGGCGCAAAACTCGTCGGCACGCAAAACTCAAAATGATGGAGGAAATAGAAGTTAATAAATATAGTTGTGGCGTCCTGCCTGTGGAATCCCGCCGCGCAGGTAGGGGGCCGGGCTCTCCGCCTCGAAGGAGCCCACCCAAGCGAGCTGGTGGTTCTTCCTCCTCTGCTCGTGGAGTCAGGAGCAGAGAAAAGGAAGTAAACCCTACTGACCAAATTAAATTAAGAAAAACTAAACAGAATTTAGTCTTTCTACAATGGAACGCAGAGGGCATCCAAAAGAAAAAAGAAGCCTTAAAGATCTTCCTACATAAAAATGAAATAGATGTGGCATGCATCCAAGAAGCGCACCTCAACAACAACTTGCGCTTCTCTATTAGAGGCTATACATGTCTAAGACAAGACAGAGAAAATAGAACCAAAGGGGGAATTCTAACCTTAGTTAAAAACAACATAACAACTACAGATATCTTTATACCCAACTCAGCTCAATCAGAAATATTAGGGACCAAGCTAATCCTCCCAGGAGGGGACATAAACGTCTTCAACTGCTACTGCCCCCCAGACAAAGAACTAGAACTCGAGAGAATTCAAATTCTAAACAATGAAGAATATCTAATACTGGGTGATATGAACAGCCATTCCCAGAGTTGGGGATACTCAGATCTAAACGCCAGAGGAGAAGAAGTAGAAGAGTGGCAAACTGAAAACAGTCTGATTCTCCTAAACTAACCAGAAGACACTCCTACCTTCTACTCCAGAGTGTGGATGACAACATCAACACCAGACTTAGCCTTTGCTACAAACAAATTATCCAAAGGAAGTAAAAGAGAAGTCGCTGACCAACTTGCTACTAGTGACCATAGACCAATTCTCATTCACATAGAAACCAATCAACTGCCAATAGAAAACTCCACCCTTCCCAGATGGAATTACAAGAAAGCAAACTGGGATCTCTTTTCCCGCTTAACAGATGAATATATGACGAACATCAACTGCAAAACAAACCGGGTAAACAAATCCTACTCTGACTTCTCAAGAGCTCTCCTCAAAGCCGCTAAGGAATCTATCCCCAGGGGAGCCAGAATAAATTACATACCAAACTGGTCTCAACATTTAGAACAACTTCACAACGAATCCATCAACGCAAGAAACCTAGCAGAAAAATCCCCAACAGTAGAAAACAATATCCAACTAAAAGCCGCAAATGCAATCTTCAGAAAGGAACATCTCTCTTCTTTAAGGAAAAGCTGGCACGAAAAAACCGAACAACTAAATGTAGACAGAGATGGACATAAACTATGGAATATTGCAAAAAGTCTTAACCAAGAGGAAAACCAATCTTCTCCAATAGTCCTAGAAGCAGACAATAAAAAACTCACAGGCCGTGAAGCTGCTCAAAAATTTTTAACCCATTTTAGTACCGTGGGTAATATCAGTATCAGCGAACAAAGATCCAAAGAAGTTAAAGCTAAAATAGAAAAGGCTCAGACAATGGGTACACCACACTCTCATGGAATGATTTCAAACCTAAGTATGAAAGAGCTCAAGGAGTCTTTGAAACTCCTCAAACCCAAACAAGCTCCAGGAACAGACAAGATCTCAAATGATATGCTCATTCACCTAGGACCCCTGGCTAAGAAAAAACTACTACAAATATTCAATGCCAGCTGGAAATCTGGAAAAATCCCAACTATTTGGAAAAAAGCTATCATGATTCCAATACCAAAACCTGGCAAACCAAGGAGCCAAGTTGACAGCTACCGCCCAATAAGTCTGACCAGTTGCGTCTGCAAACTGATGGAAAGAATGGTTAATAATAGGCTGATGTGGATACTTGAATCCGAAAATATACTGGCAGATGAACAGGCAGGATTCAGGAAGTGCAGATCAACAGAAGATCAAATAGCATACATAGCCCAAGAAATAGAAGACGGCTTCCAGGAAAAGAAATCAACCACCGTTGTCTGGGTTGACCTAGAAAAAGCATTTGATAAGGTCTGGAAAGAAGGTCTAATTCAAAAGCTACAAAATACCCATGTATCCCACCGAATGTTAAACTGGATCACAGAATATTTAACTAATCGCAAGGCTCTAGTCAAAATGCAAGGAAAAAGGAGCAACACAGCTACGATACACAATGGAGTCCCCCAGGGAGGTGTTCTGTCACCCACACTGTTTCTAATTTTTATAAATGACTTACTTCAAATTATTCCTAGAAAAGTAAAAGGCAGCATGTACGCTGATGATCTGGCTCTACTTAGCACAGAAGAATACACAGGCACTTCAAAATTTAGGCTACAAGATGCACTGACCAACCTCAACCTATGGTCTAAGGAATGGGGTATGACCATAAATTCCAAAAAAACTACCTACACAATCTTCTCCCTTTCAACCAAACAACAAAGTATCAAACTAACCTTAGACAAAATAGTCCTGGAAAAAAATGACAATCCGACATATCTAGGAGTTACGTTTGACCCAAGGCTAACCTGGAGAAACCAAATAGATAACGCACAAAAAAAAGGAATCCAAAGACTGGCGCTGATGAAAAAACTAGCTGGTTCAGACTGGGGCGCAAACCACTCCATCCTGAAGAAAACATACACCAGCTATATAAGACCTACCCTAGAATATGGATCCACAGTGTGGAGCACAGCAGCAAAATCCAACCTCCAAAAAATAGACAAAGTTCAAAACCTAGGGCTTCGAATAATTACAGGAGCAATGAAAACTACCCCAATCAGAGCAATGGAGGACCTAGCTACCCTAAGTTCTATGGAAGTTAGACGAGAATACAAAACCTTAACACAGTTCACCAAATTAGAAGCATCAGTACATCACCCTCTAAAACCCAAGCTGCAAAAATCCTACTCAACTAAAAGACTCCAAAGAACAAACTTTATTCAAGAAGCCAAACATCTAAAATCCAAACATAAAATTGATAACATTGTGATTGAAGCGACACATCCCCACAGCCACTTCCCACCCTGGGACCCAAGTCCACCTCTAATAATCAGAGACAACTTAACCAGCATAGGAAAAAAATCTGACTACACAACTGACATACTAAGAGTAACAGTAAATAGCATCATCAAAGAACAATATCCTGAAAATTCCTGGATAAGAGTCTACACCGATGGCTCCTCAGAAAAAGCCACAAAAAATGGAGGAGCCGGCATTCTTATAGAGTGGCCTAACGGAGAACACCTTGAAAAAGCAACTGCCATAGGAAGTCTCTCAGATAGCACTAGAGCTGAAAGGAAAGCACTAGAGCTTGCCGCAAAAATTCTAACAAGTGACCCCCACTCTAAAAACAGCCAGATTGTCATCCTCACTGATGCTAAGTCAGTGCTTCAGTCTCTCAAAAACCCAAACACTTTGATCAATCAGACACTCAGTACAGAACTATTGAAACTGAGCAAAATAACAAAAGAACTTATTCTCCAATGGATCCCTGGACATGTGGAACTTGTAGGAAATGACACTGCTGACTCCTTGGCAAAAACTAGAGGCAGTCAAAACCAGGCAGAGCCATCTCTACACCACGAAGAAATCAAGGCAATGCTCAAAAGAAGTGAATCTGAAAGATGGTCCGAGCTCAAAGAAAACCACCCAAAAAGTGATGCATACTTCAAACTCCCCCGCAAATCACAAAACATCATTTTCAGGCTAAGGACGGGCCACAACAAACTTAGGCAACACATTTTCCGCAAACTTCGAATTGGAGAAAGCGAAATGTGCCCCTGCGGGATAGCTGCGGAAAATGCGGAACATGTTCTCCAAAACTGCCCTCTGTACCACCATACCCGGACAGACATATGGCCCCAGGAAGCTACCCTTGATGACAAACTCTATGGTGGACTGGAACAACTGACAGCCACAGCGCAGTTCATCACAAATATAGGACTTGCTGTCTAAATCCTCTATCAAAAGATTTTGAGAACGAAGAAGAAGAAGAAGACTTACAAGTTGTTAGCTTTTTTTAAAAATTGTTATTATTTAAATACTAGGGGCTAAACTCTACTAAATAAAGTCACTTCTTGTGTTTTGACTCATTAGTTTTGTCACCCCTTCTATTGTGACGCGGCTAGAGTTATTACTCCCCATAAGTTTGCCGTCCCATCATGTATAGAAGTAGACCCCCCTCCCCCGTGTTAACTCCTGACACACTTGGTATTTCCTTGATTGATTAGACGGGAACCAGGTCTAGGAGTTTTTATTGGGTTTGACCTACTTCGGGGAAACGCTGATGACATAAATACTAGTGGCGGGTGCTGGAAAACGAACTGGGTGCTGAAAGTGACGCAAGATTGTCAATGACGTGGACAAGCAGATGGTTTAAAGCAGGGGTGGGCAATTGTTTTGGCTGGGGGGCACTCTGTGGTAGCGGATTTTATCAAAGGGCGCACAGTTTAAAATAATTGTATTCTTAAGTTAACATTACCTTTCACAGACAGTATAAATGGTATTATAAAAATCAATAAACAAACAAAAAGGGGTCATTTTATTAGATTTATTTATTGTGCTAATGACATATTATCTTGCTACTAACACATTTAATCATAGTTATAGAATCAATTTAATAAGACGAGTGCAACATATCACTTCCTTTACAATTTTTAAAAAATCAGTAGTGAAGTTGGTTGTTGAGATTCTCATCACTAACTGCAAATTTTTGTCTGTCAAATGCATCTTCCTGATCTTCATGCAAGAAAAACTATAAATGTAGCTCAAATCACAAATATATGTAGATATAATTAATGTTTCTTTTAAGCTGCGCGACTGCGCAGATTTGTGACCAACGCCGCACAGCAGTTTAGAATTACCACACAGCTAGCCAAAGATGACACGTCTAAACTTAGATGATATAGTTGAACAACGATCTCAATTGATGGGGTAGTATATACATTTGTTTGAGAGCCACCAGTAAAACTTTTTCGTTGGAGTATAAAAACCATAAGAAAGATTAATGTTTGTTATCAATGCTTGCACAAGAGAACTGCTCATGCCTAACTAAAATGTTTGTTTCATTATCTCCGGTCTTTCTTTTTTAATTTATTTCAACTTTGACTCCTGTTTACCTTGACACTAGACTAGAGCTGTATATATTGTATCGGTTCGTTGGATTCGTGTAACAAAATGACTTAATCTATATATATAATTCTCTTCGTGGTCGGACCCTGCGAGACAAGCTGCAAGTATACTAATTTTAGAAAGCGGCGCACCAAATTACTCCACCAATGCATCAAAAGGTGTGAAAATTAAATATGTGCTGTAAAAAAATTATATGACGTAATTGTTTTCGCTGATATTTAAATTTTGTAAAAAGGGAACAATGTAAAAAGTTATAAAATACTTTGCGTACATTTCATAAAGTTTAATATTTCGTATTGATCAAACCAGGACAAGTTAGTTGTGATTTTGAAAAAGGTGGGCGCCGTAGGCGCCCTACAAAAATTCTTTTTTTCAAAATAAATAGATTTCAGCTGAACACTTCCGTCATTTTTTACAGATGATACGCCGCGGGTCTCTCCAGAGTTCCTTCTTTTCATTCACTCACAGTCGTTTGCCCAAACCCACCCCATTTTGACAACCGTGTCTTTCAGGAAGTCTTCACCCGTCACTAAATCATTAGCGGCGTATGCTACGCCGCGGGTCAGCTAGTATGTTTAAGCAGTTTCATTTTTTTTATTTCAAGTAAAGAGTAGAATAGATAAAACAAAGCAAGTGTCAATTGGCGTAATGATATGTTGTGATGTTAAAACATTCTTTTTGTCTCACTTTATAATCATACGCTGAACTGAAAAGTTCACGTAAATATCATGTCAACAGTGGCTAAGATAAGATTAGTTCCACCCAGGTGTAGTTGATAATCAGTATCAGTATGTTCATTGTTCTTGTATACAGCATATATATATATATATATATATATATATATATATATATATATATATATATATATATATATGTGTGTGTGTGAGGGCTGCGGATATTAACGATTAATTTGTCGATTAATCGTTAAAAATTGTATCGATTAAATACGTATTCAAATAATTTTAATAGATAAAAATTCGATTAAAATTTAAGCAAATATTTAAAATAATTTTGTTTTCAATTTATATTTTTTAAAAATTAATTATAAATAATAATTTATATATTTTTATCGCTCAAACTTCTCCCGCGTATTATTATAATTTATTAAATTATGTATAAGGGGATTTAATAAAATAAAATTTAGTTCAAAATATTTTTTTAAATGTCATTTACCTGTTTTTGTTACTTCCCTTGAGATGTTCAGTTTAATGATGTCATACATTTTAATTTTTGGCGTTATTCGAAATTAATCGTTAATAATTCAAAAGTTAACGATTAAATTTAAATTAATCGTTATCACCCCTAATATCAGGGCTGTTAACGATTAAATTAAATTTAATCGTAAATTTTTGAAAAATAAACCATTAATTAATCGTTAATTTCGTTTAAAGCCAAAAATTGAAATTTATGGTCTCATAAGTAACATTTATTAAAATACTTGTCGAAAATTGAAATAACACTGGAAAGTCTTCTCTATAAGACATCTTTCAACACTCAACGCAAATCGACAAGTGTATTGACATTATTTGGCTCAAGTGACTAGACGGTCTTATTGGCAATATAACCAGCCGAGCTGAACAGTCGTTCACATAGCTTTAGATTATCTCAGCTGAAGTTTCTGATACTGTAGTGGATGTTTGGTATGCAGGTGATATGCAAGCGAAGTGTTAGAACCATGGTAGAAATGTTCCCTTTAAGCAGCGCGGCTACGCAGATATTTGACCGACACCAAGCAGGAATTTAGAATCACCGCGCAGCAAATTTTGTAAAATATTGCACAAAAATTGGACGCTGTGCAACTTTGCAGACGAATTTGATTTTTACCACGTTTTTATTAACTCGCTTTCGTTGGTGTGGCATTGTTGGTTTGTCCAAGATTTTTTCAAATTGGCCAACGTAAAATTGAACCACTTCTGATGGTCCTAGAGATCTGAAAATTTTACCACAGATAGATCTTGGATGACAATGCATTGTATCACAATTTCAGATCGATCGAATTTACCGTTATTAAATTATTGAACTTTTTAGTATATCTATAGTCTATTTATAAGCATCTGTACCGTCGGCTTTTGTTGACATCCGTGAGTTCCCCCCGTGACCACATCACAATGTTTTTAAAACGTTGGGCGGGCGCTTGTGAAGTGTTTGGTAAAATAAATAGAGGTAAAAAAATATTGTTAAAAACCAAGTTTTTATTAGTGGACTAAAAAGACTAAAATAAATAAAGGTAAAAAAATGATTTTTAAAAACCACGTTTTTACAAGCGGACTAAAAAGAAGAAAATAATTTAAAAATTGTAAGTTCAAGTACTTCGATTTAATATGACTAAAAACGAAGGGCGGGTGTTTGGTATAAAAATTAAAGATTTCTAATTAAGAAGGCAAATGAGAGATCTATAAGTGAGAGTATGAGTGAGCTGCATATGTTAAACCTCATAAGCGCCCGCCCCACGTTTTTAGTCATATTACATCGAAGTACTTGAACTTACAAGTTTTAAATTATTTTCTTCTGTTTAGTCCGCTTGTAAAAAATTGGTTTTTAAAAATCATTTTTTTAACCTTTATTTTTGTTTTTACCACGTTTTTATTAACTTGCTTTCGTGTCCACAATTTTTTCAAATCTGCCAACGTAAAATTGAACCACTTCTGATAGTCCTAGAGATCTCAAAATTTTACCACAGATAGATCTTAGATGACAATGCATTGTATCAAAATTTCAGATCGATCGAATGTACCGTTATTAAATTATTGAACTTTTTAGTTTATCTAAATATAAACATCTGTACCGTCTGCTTTGTTGACATCCATGAGTTCACCCCGTTTGGCGGGCGTTTATGAGTTGTTTGGTATAAAAAAAATAGAGGTAAATAAATATTTTTAAAATACACGTTTTGTAAGCGGACTAAAAAGTATAAAATAAATAGAGGTAAAAAAAAGATTTTAAAAAATCACGTTTTTATAAGTGTACTAAAAAGAAGACAATAATTTAAAACTAATAAGTTCAAGTAATTTCATAGAATATGACTAAAAACGTGGGGCGGGTGTTTTGTATAAAAATTACAGATTTATAATTAAGAAGGCAAAAAAGATATCTATAAGTGAGAGAATGAGTGAACTGCATATGTAAAACCTCATAAGCGCCCGCCCAACGATTTTAGTCACATTATATGAAAGTACTTAAACTTATTAGTTTTAAGTTATTTTCTTCTTTTTAGTACACTTATAAAAACGTGATTTTTAAAAATCTTTTTTTTTAACATCTTTTTATTTTAACTTTGCACACGGACCAACGAAGCTTAGACTTAGAGGGAACATTGCATGGTAGGCAAGTGATTTCTCTCAATGGACACACTACCCTTTATCAACACTTTGAACATACGCATCAGTCAACATTTAAAACCAAAATATTAGTGTATTCCTCCGGAAATAAGTTTATATTTATCGGCCCAAATAGTTTACTTTTTGACTTCCAGTACATTTATAAGTGGTGGGTCGATTAATTGTTTTAAAAAAATTTAATCGTTAAAACTTTTAACAATTAATCGAGAAATTAATCGTTAATTTCCGCAGCTCTAATTTTAATCGATTCAATTTTTAACGATTAATCGATTGATTAATCGTTAATTTCCGCAGCCCTAATTTATAGAGTTCACAGTTGGTAAATTCCTTTTAATTTTAGCAGCAATTTTTATAAGCAATTGTTTTGTTTAGTTTAAATATTATTGATTTGAAATGACTTAATGTAATCTAAAATTATAGTTAATGGAGTTTACCCGTTTGTAAATGCTTATGTTAGATTGTTGTGTGGTGCGCAAAGTGCGCATTATATTGACACATTCTTGGTGTGATGTAGCGTGAGGGAATATGACGTCATATTTTGTTTACTTTGAGATATTGTTTGTTTTTGTTTTTCCTTTCATTTTATTTTACATGAATATTTAAAATTATTTTATGATATAATATGTTTTGAGAATTTAAATATATGTAAGTACCTATTTTATGTTATTGTACCGATGAGGCATTAGCCGAAACGTCTATTGTCGTTTTAGTTTAAAATAAAGCTCAAATTTATTGTTTTAATTGCACAATTTGTTTGTGTATTTTGTATTTTATTTAAAAGCTTTATTGCAGTCCCATTCTGTATGATATACAGACGCGGTGGTCGAGTGGCAGCGCACTGGACTGTCGTACCGATGGTCACGGGTTCGAATCCGTGTGAAGGCAAGGGTTTGTTCCCGGGGCTTAGGGCGTCCGAATGGGTACCTAACACTACATGTAGTTAGGCGGCTGGGTAATGCGTGGAACCCACTAAGGCCGTGGCCTGTGAACGCTGCATCACTTTCCAAACAGATCATCTGTCATGGTCTGTGGACGCAACTATCTTTTGCATAGAAGGAGCGTCTATATAGATAAGACAAGACAAGATATATTAATGTAATCTAGAATGATTTCCCCTGAAAAAAAATCGGAAATTCTTTGTTGGAAATTGCGTTTAAATTTAAAACTGCTATCATTGTAGTGTTTAGCAGATCCTTCTCTGTCACTGTCTATTTTACAACTTCAATTTCATGATCTTCAGACACTGTTATGGTTTGCCATCTACTTTGATGTTGGTTGGTCACATGATCAATAAAAAGTTACACTATTGTCAATATAAACATTCCATGTATTGCATATATTTATATAAGTGCTGGTCCACGTGATATAAAGGTAGGATACTAATAATAATTAAAATATTGCGAAAGTTGTGACAAGGTGAAATTTAAGCATACCATCAAACGTGTGATGGGAATTTGATAGTGTGAACCGAATATTAGCTATCAATTTTTAAATATAAATATCAAAAGCTGAAAATTTTCAGAAACTTGCGGTACACAACGAACCATTTGCTTTCTTCAACTTTATAATCTCAGGATTAGACACAACATATATGATATAACAAAATAATTTTTTTAAAACACTAGTATATAAAAGGTAAAGACACAACTTTAGAAAGGGTCAACAAGTCGTATACCAAAGTATACACATTTTTATACAATCGGTTGACTATTCGTATAAAGAAGGTCTGTCACTAGAAGATAAAAAGGCAACCAGAGAGCATCGCTACTTTGTCTACTTAGATGGCATGTCGCAACTAATTTTTCCATTTTTTAACTTCTTGTTGTTTATGTTTGTTCGTTAAGGAAGGCCACTTGTCAACACTTTCTTTGTTGTCTTGTGTCTTTTTCCCCAGACTTTTTCAAACCCTTTTCAAAATCTTCATTTTATGGACAAAACATTTCACTAAGGTGGCTCCACAGATTGCTGCCTCACACACATACACACACATACACACACACATACACACACACACATATACACACACATAGTTAGAGTTGAAATCACAAAACATCACAACCCGTTTGCTAGAAGAAGAAATGCTGGTATAGTTCAGATTACTTTAGTTGTATTGATGTGTCTCGTGAGGGGGGCGGGGTCAGATCAGATGTTTATCTGTCGTCACCGAGTAATTGAACGAGTGCCAAAAATTGAACCAAACTGAACAAATTGAAGTCGTTTTAAATTCTATGACAATATTTGTCCCGCACAACTGAAAGAGATGGAAAGTTCAATCAAATATTCTACGAAACAGACGTGAACACATCAACACAAATCCACGCAGTTGTGTTCACAGTCACTAGGCCAACAATAAAACAAAAGAGTTTTTATTGGTGAAACACGTTCTGAATGTTGTCCCAAACCATTTCCTTAAAGGCAAAGTGATAGTGTTCAACATTAAATTCGTATTGTCTCTTGTGGTCTTCCACATGTGATTCTCTCTTTCTCCTGTGTCTTTCTCTTTCAAATAAGACGTTCTCCTACTGTCTTTCTCTTTCAATCGGTGATTTACTCCCCTTGTATATTTCTCTTTCAACTGAAACTTTCTCCTCCTGTGATCTCTTTCTTTCATCTGTTACTTTCTCACTCCACTTGTGTATTCCTTAATCTATTTTACTACTTGTCTACTTCTGTCTTCCTCATATATCTTTTAAACCCGCAGTGTCTTCCTCCACTGTTGTCTATTTAACCTTCTTTTATCTCCTTTTCTCTTTCTAACGTTGTAGCTGAAAATATTATGTTTCCCTTGTACGCCTATAATTAGTTCAGCTGTATTTTTGGTGGCATTACGTGGGTCATTGTTAACACTATTCACTTCTTATGGACTTGAAACGCCTTTGATGATTGGTAGCTACCACAACACAACGAAAAGAGTTGTTTCCCTCTAAACGTAACAAGGCCAGTGTTTACCGAGACATTTAAAGGGAAAACACTCAGTCATATTTTAACTTCAGACTATTTCCCTGCTGCTTCAAAGAACAACTATGGAATGTGAGTGCTGAGTTCGAAGAGAACAATTACTTATGTTAGGGGCGTGCTGACTACAGGATGTGGGGAGGGGTCATATTTTCTTTCCCATAAAAAAATGATTGATTTATTTGTTTCAACTTTTTCAACTTTTTTTAATAGGCCTACAGTTGTGTGCAGTGTGCACCTACAATCTACATGTAAACAGAAATATTTTTACCGGAGTTGTGGACAACATAATCCTACAGGAGACGTTAACAGAAGAATCTTACGAGAGATGTAAACAGAAGAATCTTACGAGAGATGTTAACAGAAGAATCTTACGAGAGATGTAAACAGAAGAATCTTACGAGAGATGTTAACAGAAGAATCTTACGAGAGATGTAAACAGAAGAATCTTACGAGAGATGTAAACAGAAGAATTTTACGAGAGATGTTAACAGAAGAATCTTACGAGAGATGTAAACAGAAGAATCTTACGAGAGATGTTAACAGAAGAATCTTACGAGAGATGTTAACAGAAGAATCTTACGAGAGATGTTAACAGAAGAATCTTACGAGAGATGTTAACAGAAGAATCTTACGAGAGATGTTAACAGAAGAATCTTACGAGAGATGTTAACAGAAGAATCTTACGAGAGATGTAAACAGAAGAATTCAAGAACTTAAGGCAGAATCTACCAGAACGGATGTTACTCCAACCACTATAACCAATATATAATACTATTTAAAGTCTATCAAAAGATATGACAATTTTACACTGTAGAACAACCTAATACCCTCTCACATTATATATGCACGAGCACAATTGCGTGCTATGCTACGGGGTAGGCACTATAAAAATAACTTTATTTGACTTTGAGTCACAAATTCCCCTTAAAAATGAGTGTAAAAGCATCAGGAAATTAGGGTAGTGATAAATCAAACCCCTTCTTTATAAAAATCACTATATGTGATTCCAGATAATAGAAAGTATGATGAATTTAAATATTACCAATTAATTTTTGTATTTCTTCTTTAATAACGCTTGCTTTTCTCTTTATACTCTACTCTACCAGAATAACAAAGGTCCTTAACAGTTACAAAAATGTAATGGGCAAGGCTCAATTTCTTTTCACATGAATCAAAGAATGAAAACAATATCTTTCCATATGATTCTTTTGGTTCTAGGAAAATCTCCCCAAAACACCCATTCCATTTTATAGTCTAAGCATGAAATTAGTTCAAGACGAATAGGATATTTTTTGAGCCAGATAATATTTAAAGGAATACTTACGCCTAGTGCAGAGTGGAAAATATGGTATATTGGTTTTAAAAAACACATTTTCTTTTCACATGAATAATAACATAAAAACACAAAAGTTGGGGGGTTTTTATATTAAAGTTCTGAGAGATTGATTTTCTAATAATGTATGTCATTTTAAGTGACTTCCCACTTCTTCTAGAAATAACAAAGAAATAAACCGGTAGATACTTGTTCCACTAAAATAACGGATTTTTTCTTTGTATTTATATTTAACGTTGGGCGGGTGTTTGGTATAAAAGTTAAAGATTTATAATTTAGAAGGCAAAAGAGAGACCTATAAGTGAGAGAATGAGTGAACTTCAAATGTTAAACCTCATAAGCGCCCGCCCCACGTTTTTAGTCATATTAAATCATAGCACTTTAACTTATAAGTTTTAACTTATTTTCTTCTTTTTAGTCCACTTATAAAAACGTGGTTTTTAAAAATCTTTTTAACTCTATTTATTTTACCAAACACCTCATCAGCGCCCGCCCAACGGCGATTAGGTCACGGGGTGAACTCGGCAAGTGAAATTGAACCACAGCAGACGGATACAGATGCTTATATAGATATAAACTAAAAAAATGCAATAATTTTATTGCGGTAGATTCGATCGATCTGAAATTTTGATACAATGTATTGTCATCCAAGATCTATCTGTGGTAAAATTTTGAGCTTTCTAGGACCATCAAAAGTGGTTTAATTTTACGTTGTGAAAATTTGAAAAATTGCGGACAGACAGACACGAAAGCAAGTAAATAAAAACGTGGTAAAAAATGATGGAAATTTTCAAAATGAATACATTTCAGCTGAAATCTATTAATTTTGAAAAAATACACATCAGAATAATAAAAATGTTATACAGAACTTTTATTTCTTTTTATTTTATTCATTTATTATCATATTGAACAATTTTATGCGGAACGTTCGAAAAGTGTTATTTTTTATGCAGTAATTTTATTTTATTATGTTGATCGCAGCGCCACCTAACAGCATCACAAATTTCGCAGAGCCACCTAGTTACATATATACATACAGACAACGGGAATTATGCATATTGATATTTCCTATACCTTTTATTAAAAGTGTGAAACATTAAATTTAACGAGTTACGGTTGCTGGCCGAGGTGGGAGGATGCGGGGGAGTAGCACACGAGGCTCAGGTGTAGAAGATGGCGCCCGGGGCCATCAAACTTGTTTTCATGTTCAGCTATTGAAAGTAAGCCACACTAGGGCAATAAAGGGAAAGAACTGAATCCACAAGGGAGATGATATTTCAGACACTTTGGAGCGAGTGGTTGCTACAACAACGCTGGTGGCTTGATCTAGGGATGCCATTTTGCAGCAGTTAGTCGCTGGATTTATCTATTTTTAATCTTACATGTCCGCTCTAAAACCAAATCTTTATTCTGAAGGCATGACCAATAGAATGACTTACTCGACAATTAGCGGAGACTGTCATAATGAGACTCGTCTTTTAGACAAACGCTGTTGAAGACTAGTCTATTGTTTTGTTCACTATTTTATTAATTATTGTTTTAATAATCAGTTCGATCGGCCTAAAGTCGTATGCTTTAAATAATAATAAATAAATAAAATGTTTGCATGGTTAACAACCCAAGTTAATCAACAGCCTGGGACGTACTTCAACTCGATGTTCTTTGGAAGTCGTGTATAACAGTGAGCGAAACAGATAATACAACACAACACTTTCTGGTAGAAATTGTATTTAAGGGGCCGTCCATAAAGTACGTCACGCTCCAGAGGGGGAGGGGGTGTAAGAAAGTGCGACAGTTTGTGACAGGGGGAGGGGGGTCCGGCTATGTGTGACGTCACGGTGTTTTGTATTAAATTTTAATTCTCTTGTTAATAAAAAACAGCATTTTTGTTCGAAAGTGTGACGTACTTATGGGGGGGGGGTCCGAGATTTGTGACAGGGGGGAGAGGGGGAGTTAAAAATTGTCAAAAATAGCGCGACGTACTTTATGGACGGCCCCTAATTAACATGATAAGCTCTAGAATAGAACAAACACATCTAGCTAAATAATATCAGACATACAATAGTGACAAATCTACAAGACAAATATAGATGTAAATAAATTTGCATAAAATGTTGCTTTAAAATGAGATCATTCGATTTATTATATAATTGACCAGCATTTAGTAGACCTTCATGTATTAGTTTGTGAACCAGTTTGGGGAGGGGGTGGGGGGGCTAGCGGACTACCACCTTGGTGGCCCTGTTCTAGAGACACGCCTTCCATAATGAAATACCCAGCAATAAAGAGAAGGTACACGTCGTTTTCCCAATCGTCTACTAACAAGTAGAGTTTTTCTCATAGTAAAATCTTTGCATCTTCATCGCTTGCCACGTCCCTTAACTCACAAGTACTTTAAAAAGCCACGATAAAAATGGAGCTACGAAAAAACTAAGCAGATGGTCGAAGAAACTGCTCTCTGCACGAGCTCAAGGTGTGTGCTACAGGAGGGCTGTAAAACTGACTATAGCACCAGGGGGCATGCCATGATGAGGGGGAAAACATACATCAGCGCCCCCTTAGCTGGTTATTTATGGGTCATTCGGGTTGACTTTAAGTCGGTGACTGCTGCTAGTTGACCACCCAAAGTTTAAGTCGGTGACTGCTGCTAGTTGACCACCCAAAGTTTAAGTCGGTGACTGCTGCTAGTTGACCACCCAAAGTTTAAAAAGACGAAACCAAAGTCGACAACCAGACTTGGAAATATTAGTCTAAGGACCTGCCTTGAAGGATGTATGTTCTTTAGCTGAGTGTCGCTCACTGTGTACTTCATGTATGTTCTGTAGCTGAAGGTTGCTCATTGTGTACATCATGTATGTTCTGTAGCTGAAGGTTGCTCATTGTGTACGTCATGGATGTTCTTTAGTTGAATGTCGCTCATTGAGTGTGTCATGGATGTTCTTTAGCTGAATGTCACACGTTGTGTACGTCAATGTCGAATGAACTTGAATATCTCACTTTTTGCAACTATTGTTTTTTAATTATTTGAAACTACCAACGTCACTATTTTTCTAATTCAAAATATATATGCAAAAGTTTTTAAAAAATTAAAAGTTGAAAGAAAAGTTTGCCATATTATCATGTGATGTGGCAGCATTCTTTAAAACTGCGCTTTTCAGACTGCCCATGATCATCATACATTTATTTTAGTTTGTCTTTAGGAACCGTCCATAAATGATGTCACGCAACTAGGGGGAGGGGGGTCCCCACATTTGTGACGATGTGCGACAAGGGGGAGGGAGGGGTAAGAATTGTGACATCACGTCAAAGCTAGCTACTTTAAATCACAGTTCCACTTAAATATTTGATTTCTTACTATTTATTTTATGACGTTTTACATGGATTCAAGCCTGCTACGATATTAGAGTGCAGCCCTACACTAAATACATACTAAAATGCCAACAATGTGATTTGAAACATGCTCATTTTCAAATAATAATACCGCTTGTAAGGGGGGGAGGGGTTTCACAGATTTGTGACGTCATATTGGAAAAAAAAAGGGGGGGGGTCTAAGTTTTTGTGACGAAGTGTGACGAGGGGGGAGGGAGGGGGTTAAAAATCGGCCAGAATTGCGTGACGTCATTTATTGACTGCCCCTTAAACAAATATTCACCAATCGCTTATCCGTTTTTTTTTATAATTAAGACTAGATATTTACAAGTTGATGTGCCATCTTTGTTCTATTTGATGCATATTTCTGTTAACGGAAGCCATCAGGTAACTCGCCTGCAGCTTATTTCCTGAATGTCCCGAGAGAAGCATGTCAGAATTGAAATGTAAAGATTTAATGACTTTGACGCCTAGGAAACGTAAGGAAACACTTGATAGTGTCTCGCGAGATGAAGTATGTGTTGTGTCAATTATTAGCATTAGAAAAATGCCAGGTACGGAAGATGTCTCGAGTTGTCTGCCCCATCGGTTCTAACACTTTGGAATGAGGGTACCCTACTAAGATAAGGAAATAATAGTAGTCTGCAGGCCAGCAGTGGCGTAGCGAGGGGGGCAGGGGGGGGCACATGTCCCCGGGTGCCACGTTAGGGGGCACCAAAATGAGTATTAAATATTATTATTTAATTTTATTTTGATGTAAACTTATGTATCCAAAATACGCTTGCAAGATTGAATTTTGAAGCTAGGAAAATATCTTCGGTAATCCTGCAGATTTTACACGTATATTATGATTTAATATTTCACAGCGAAATTTAATTTTCTCTTGGGAACTTTCGTTTTTAATCTATTAAATGCATAATTATATGTTGTATTTCAGCTATTACAGCGCTAATTTGTAAGTCTTTCTAATTTCTAAGCCATTTTTTGGCTCTCAACAGCAAATAGTCTGATGATGATGCAACCATTTTTTAAATTATCAAACTACATGCCGGATTGTCCGATAAGATGCCAAATGGAAATTTCTCACTTACAAACAAAGAAAATAAGAATCAAACATCTAGTAACGAAAAAAAAAGAAATTGTCTTTAAAATATTTATTTATCTTCTAAGAACGCTAAAATAGATGAATAATACTTTTAAAAAAATATCTTCAGTCAGTAAATTTATTTTAGCATGGGTCGAGCCAGGTAAAAAAACATCTGGCAGCAGTTCGCTAGGTAAACAAAATGGACGTATCGTGACCACATTATGTATTATATAGAGCCGAAAAAATGCATTTGAAATTAAAAAGACTCACAAATTAGCGCTGTAATAGCTGAAATACGACATATAATAATGCATTTAATAAATTAAAAATGTAAGTTCTCATGAGAAAATTAAATTTCGCTGTGAAATTATAAATTATAATATACGTGTAAAATCTGCAGGATTACCATATCTTCATTACAAGCCTGTTGGCAAGCATGATTTAAAACCCAATTGAGCATTAAGGGCGCCCATTCTACTCATACATAAATTACACATCCACAATGTAGGACAGCAGATGGTTGATGAAAGGTCGTTCAATATAATACGCACCGCGACACTCTATCTTTAAAAATAACATGATACATAGAGAAAAAAAAGAGATAACTAAAATAATCTATAAAATCAATAATTTAATTACGGTACATGCGATCGATCTGAAATTTTGACACATTGTTTTTATCATCGGCACAAAACTGCCTGCAAAATTTCAGCTCGCTAGCTTACGAGATTGGGGGTTAAAAATCGATCCAAAGTTTTGGCGACAAGCAATCAAGCAAGCAATCAAGGGTTCAACCAGTCACCCGCAATCAAGGGTGCACGCAGACACCACGAGTTAATATAAAGGATTTTTAAAAAACGTTAAAAAACCAAGTTTTTCACTATAAATCCTTTATATATGAGACGTAACTAAAACAATGTTCATTATAATACGCATCGCCAGACCATCCAACAATACAAAATTGTAGTTGTGTTGTAAAACATGTTTAATATAATGCGCACCGATCAGGAATATGTTTATAAAAAGTGTTGTCAATAAAATACGCATCTAATTGCGCGACAGAAAGGTTGTTCAATATAACGCGCACCCTTACACTCTATCTCAAAAATTAACATGATACATAGAAATAAATAAAATAATCTAAAAAATCAATAATTTAATTACAGTACATGCGATCGATCTGAAATTTTAATGCGTTGTTTTTATCATCGCCACCAAACTGCCTGCTTAATTTCAGCTTGCTAGCTTACGAGGAAGTGGGTTAAAAATCGATCCAAATTTTTGGCGACAAGCAATCAAGGGTGCAGACACCACGAGTTAATATAAAGGATTTAATAGAAAAAAAACGTAAAAAAACAAGTTTTTCACTATAAATCCGTTATGTACGAGACGTAACTAAAAGAATGTTCATTATAATACGCAGCGCCAGACCTTCCAGAAATACAAAATTGCAGTTGTGTCATAAAACATGTTTAATATAATGCGCACCGATCAGGAATATGTTTATAAAAAGAGTTTTCAATAAAATACGCACCTTATTGCGCGACAGAAAGGTTGTTCAATATAATACGCACCGCGACACTCTATCTCAAAAAATAGCATGATACATGGGAATAAATAAAATAATCTAAAAAATCAATAATTTAATTACGGTACGTGCGATCGATCTGAAATTTTGATACTTTGTTTTTATTATCGGTACAAAACTGCCTGCAAAATTTCAGCTCGCTAGCTTATGAGCAAGTGGGATAAAATCGATCAAAAGTTTTGGCGACAAGCAATCAAGGGTGCAGACACCACGAGTTAATATAAAGGATTTAAAAATGATGAATTACAAACGCTAAGAAATTCCTCCACTGACCTGGAAGGGTGGTGCGCCCACCAAGGTATACAAAGCCCCTAGTAAGTTCTAATGGAAACATTAGGACCACCTACGACTAGTTGCGTCACTAGGGAGAAGTGGTGGGGTAGGATGCCCCAGATGACACCATCAGGGGTGTGACACCAAAATCTAAAATGTTACTGTGTACGATTTTATGTTTTAAAAAAAGAGAGAGAGAGAGACAACAATTTTTTTTCACTTAGAAAAAACAAACCAAACAAAATGAAATACGTTAAACGAGAAAACTTTAAGTGGGAATGCGAGGGGTGTAGAACGCACCAGAGTGACACCAACATGTAAAACTCTGTATGTTCCCGTTACTTGGCACTGAAAGACTCGTAGGAGGTCTATGCGTTACGTCGTGAAGGGGTGACACCATGAGCTACCACCCCGGTTGACACCAACCCTAGTGACGCCTCTGTCTACGACCACCGGTTACATCATCAAGTTCAAACTCAAAATCTTCATTCGAGTTAGCAAATGGTTTCAACAAATGGAGAAAGCCAGAAAAACTAAAGCCTCATGAAAACAGTCTTGGCCACCGCAGAGCTTTTACTACGTGGAAGGAAGCCGAGCAGAGGATACTTGATAAAACTGGAATTGATGTCCAGGTCCAAGCTCAAATTCAATTGGAAAAACAACGTTGGCGCGATATTTTGAAAAGAATACTTACCTGTATTAAAATTCTAGTTTCACAAAATTTGGCACTGCGTGGCCATGAAGAACATCTGCATAAGGTGCTAGGATAAAAATGTTGGAAACTTTCTCTCTGTAATCATTCAACATCCCCGAGAAAATCCAGGTTCTGTATCTTATTTATCACCAGAAATCCAAAATGAGTTTATCCACCTACTTAATCCACTATAAGGAATCAGCTGTTGAGTAAAATCAGCAAAAAACAAGTACTACGGTAGCCGACTGTCGGTTACAATGTTATGACAATGCAGCTGTAATTACTGGGCATATATCCGGCATTAAACAGCGAATGTGTGCTAGAAATCACAGAACAGTTGAACGTATATTTGGGTTTCTCTCGTTCAACAACTCCTTGGGAAGAATTATTTTTTAAAAAACGTAAAAAAAACAAGTTTTTCACTATAAATCCTTTATGTGCGAGACGTAACTAAAAGAATGTTCATTACAATAGGCAGCGCCAGACCTTCCAGAAATACAAAATTGCAGTTGTGTCGTAAAACATGTTTAATATAATGCGCACCGATCAGGAATATGTTTATAAAAAGAGTTGTCAATAAAATACGCACCTTATTGCGCGACAGAAAGGTTGTTCAATATAATACGCACCGCGACGCTCTATCTCAAAAAATAGCATGATACATAGGAATAAATAAAATAATATAAAAAATCAATAATTTAATTACGGTACATGCGATCGATCTGAAATTTTGATACTTTGTTTTTATTATCGGTACGAAACTGCCTGCAAAATAAATTTCAGCTCGCTAGATTACGAGCAAGTGGGTTAAAAATCGATCAAAGTTTTGGCGACAAGCAATCAACCAATCAAGCAATCAAGGGTGCAGACACCACGAGTTAATATAAAGGATTTAAAAAGAGTTGTGCCAATGACAGTGAAGAGGGATTCTGAAACACGCTGGAGTGCATGATCAGAAGCTGCTTATGAAGGACTAGATGGACTAGTAGGGCTGTTAAAAAAATTATCAGAAGATGCAACTATGACGCCTGACACCAGAAGTGATGCAGAAACTTTGCTGGCAGGTTTATTGAACTTTAACGTTCTAGTTTTGTTACATTTCTGGAACATCATACTTGGGAAAATTGATCTTGTCCAGAATCAGTTGCAGGATCCTACTATGAATTTCAAGGAAGCAGCATCTGATCTTGAATCGCTTGAGCAAGAAATTGTCAAAATTTGTAATAATTTGAGTCAGGTTGCGGTAGACAATGGAAAAACAAGATTCACAACCTAGGGAATCGAGGTTGACAGAAATATTAGATGGCATAAGATGATACCTGTAGAATTAGCAAGAGATGCAGGACTTTCTGCAGAAGAAGAAATTGCACGTGTTATGAGCAGCGTAATTGATAGACTCAAACAGGAGATATCAATACGGTTTTTACGTCTAAAAAACCTAAACCCCAAATGCGGATTTTTACTAGACGTCAAAACTCTTCTCGCTGTCGATACACTTCGTCAAAATTGCTTAGATTTTGGAAATTTCTACGACATTGATGTCAATGGTCACGAATTGTGCACAGAAATTGGAGCAAAATGCGGCTCAGTACACGGACTGAAGTTCTACCGGAAACTCCTTTGGATCTTCTTGGTTTTATGGAGATGACGTATTTCCGAATCTGCGCATTTCCCTGCAAATACTTCTAACAATTGCTGTTTTAATTGCAAGCTGTGAGCGGTCCTACAGAAAACTGAAGCTTATTTAGTCTTATTTACGTGCTTCAATGTGACAAGAACGTCTAAGTGATCTTGCACTTCTTAGCATCGAAAGAGAACCACTTGAGAATATTAATTTTGACAATGTGATTGACGAGTTTGCGACAGTCAAATAAAGGAGGATCAATTTGTTGTAGACTATGTCTATTCCAGTCATGTATAATTAGTACAGTATATATTTTTTTCAAATAAAGTGTTAACAATCGTATAAAGAATTATTAGTCTGTATTTTATTTCATTAAAAATACCAGATGCTTTGAAAATGAACCATATAAACCGTAAAAGTTCAAAATTTTCTTGGGGGCTCAATGAGCCCCCAGAATATTTCGGTCCAAGAAGGGGCGCAGACTTGGTGTCATGTCCCCGGGCGCAGATGACCCTAGCTATGCCACTGCAGGCCAGACAACTGTTTTGACGTGATTACTAAGATTTTCCTGCGGGCTTAGATTGTAGAATTATAAGGATTGTGATTATTAAATTAGTATTAAGTTCAATCAATATTGATATTTGTCTTAAGTGTGAAGGGGCGGTGCACACACAAAAAGAGAATTTTAAACCCCTTTAGGGGCCGTCCATAAAGTACGTCACGCTCCAGAGGGGGGGAGGGGGTGTAAGAAAGTGTGACAGTTTGTGACAGGGGGGAGGGGGGTCCGGCCATGTGTGACGTCACAGTGTTTTATATTAACTTTTAATTATTTTGTTAATAAAATACATTTTTGTTCGAAAGTTTGACGTACTTAAAGGGGGGAGGGTGTCCGAGAAAAAAAGGGGGGAGGGGGAGGTAAAATGGTCAAAAATAGCGTGACGTACTTTATGGACGGTCCCTTATACCTTTAATGTTGTAAAAGATTTCATGAATGAAATATAAAATATAATATAACCTTTATTATACAACCCCCAAGCTTAAAATAAAACATTTTTTAAAATTTGTTTTTCGTATTAGTATTAGCTGTTGCTGTTAACCAAATGTTCCTTTTGCATACAATCCTGTAAGAGTTTAGGAATGCTGTGTAAATCATAAAACTTTTAATAATAAATACCATACCATTATCATTTTGAAAAAGTTTTAAACAATTAAACCCATTTAAAATACGAATAACGTATCTTGTTCCGATAACTATCCATGCCTCTCAATTGTTCATCCACAGCAGAAACCATAGAAAAGTCTGCTATTGTGTTGTAAGAAAAAAATGTCTGAACCAGCTTTACTCAATCTTCGAGTGCAAATGGAATAACAAAATTTAAAGAATCTTCTGTACAAATATAAATCAATTCAAATTTTCATAATTATTTTATTTAAAGATAGAAGCACCAACAATTCCTAAATTTAATCTAGTTTATCTAGTGTAAACACCTGACGTAACTATATCCAGTAATGAACACGCTATGAACATGGAATTACCGTGACCGAACCGATTTCGCGAAATAACGAATCGTGACTTAAGGGGATCTATATATGCGTTATATAAAATATAATTACGCGTTAATTGATCGATTAATTTTTACAGATTAATGGAACAAAAAAATTAATCAGTACCAGCCCTAAAATATACATGTCTGTGCTATTGACTGTGTACACGAAATAGTTTTCGGGTTTTAATAATATTCGTTAAATGCGTTAATTAAGTTTAAATATTGTAAATTTCATTTCAACTCATGAAAGTTCTTCAACAGGCTATTTCATATAAAGTTTTTGTTTAAGTGGCCGTGTTAAACTTGTAACATAAATTAAATATAAACCTATGGCTGCAATTAATAATCTATAGTTAAAAATACGCTAGGCACTATAGTCAATAATGAATTAGCTTGCCGGGGTTGTTTTGTTGTTGTTGTTGTTTTTTGGTATGAAAAGCTTTTCCTCAAGTTGAATGGAGACAAGTTAATTATGTTTTTCATCGGTGTAAGCCAGAGGTGTCCTAACACCGTGCCGTGGGCCAAATACTGCCTGCGTTTAAATTTTAACTGGCCCGTGGCTTTATCTGAAATAGTTAATTAACTCGGGGATTTTTTTAGTAAAGACAACTTTAAATTTATAACAAAATCCGAAATTATCTGATGTTTTAAGGACAAAATAACGAGTACGTCTAATGATGGCATAATTTATGACGTTTTATCCTTTACCAACATGGATATTGATTACAAAAAGCTAATACTAAAACGATGTACTGCTATGTGTAGGAAATTGGATGATGTCCGATTTCAAAATCAAAATGACGTAATAATGTTTATTTTTTGCCAACTTGAAAAAGGAAATGAATGTAGTGTGGTGTATTTGTAATATTAGACAATATTAATTTTAACGTCACAATTTTAATGTCATAATTTTTCGACTACAGTTATATTTTTAAAAAAAACATTTTTATTTTAAGGTACTTAGTATAAAATTAACATCTTTATATAATAACTTGACCATCTCTTATCCAATTTTAGTAATTTTTAATAATGGAGTGAGATAATTTACTAAGTCTCAATAGTCATGACACTATTGTCCCCTTTTCCCCCACAAAATAGTATTCTTACTAATTACAAATTTTAAAAAATTATATAATTAAAATGCATGTAACTCCGTAAACAAAAATCATGTCATTTTTGTTTATTATCTTAATCTGGCCCACACATAATTTTACTTCATGTAATACGGCCCTCTTTGAATAAAGTTTGGTCACCCCTGGTTTAATATAATGTAAGCTTTTCTATTTATAAAGAATGTAAATTAGTAATTTATATATAGACTATAGATAGGCTATATATATATATATATATGTTTGGGGGTGGGGAGGAGGTATAACTGTGTTAAATTTAATTGTTAAACAAGTGTTTGCTAAAGGTCACGGTCAGTTACCATGTTTGCAATAAAGCTTTTATGAATTCCTGTCCATTAGCTGAGCATTGTCCAGGAGGTCTGCTATTTGGCTGTCTTACTAATTGTCCATTAATTTCAACCTTGAAATGTTGAGATAACCCATCCCCCTAGCCACAATGATGTACAATTATTTATTGTCAGTCTGCCAAACTTTTCCTTTCTGTCTTAGATCATCTCAGACAACTGTTTACAAAGTTCTATTTAATTTTACCTCAATGTATCAATTTAAATATTTGTTTCATTACTTGATGATTTGAGCTGCAATATATGGTGTTCTTTAATCTTTTGCTTTTTATTAAAATATTTAAAACATGAAACACACACACAGTCTCAAAAGTTCACAATAATGAGCTAAACATGTTGAAATGGGAATATAATTTTATTTACAGTAAAAATGAAAAGAACATGGTAACAAATAACATGACATGTAGTTACATAAAACAGGGACATTACCCTGTCATGTTCAAGGCGGCGCATGATCTGAAGATTAACATATGTTACCATACTGGTAATACAAGCTAAACTTGGCCCCACCCCAACCTGTTAGATGGGCTAAACTTGGCCTCCAACTGTTGCTTACTTGAGAGACTGTTTAGTTGCACAAATCACAGCCCTATTATTGACACCTTTGTTTCCCCCACTCATCCAGAAAATGATTGTCAATAACAATGGAAATTTTTGCTTCCTTGACATACAATCAAACATAGTTTTAAAAGTAAAAAATAAAATTTTATTATTACTATATTTATCAATAAACTATATAATTATCCATAATCCACATCACAAATGAATTCAGTTAAACTGTCCAAGTGCCGTTTCAATGAAGTTGTTTTGATTTTAGTTCTCTGTTCGGCTGCTTTTGTAAAAATGTTGATATGGTTTACGATGTAGCAATAAAACCAACTTTTTATTGAGCTGTGTAACCATTGAAATATTTTAAACTATAAAACCATAGAGAAACCGGGCAAATCTTGAAATATTAACTACCCCAGGTGGGACAAACTACCCCAGGTGGGACAAACTACCCCAGGTGGGACAAAGTTTCTGTAAAATTGTCAGACTGACTGACCACTGATCAACTGTCTGGGTCTGTTTCATGCGTGTCTGGCTCTTTGGTTTCCTTCCATTTTTTGGCTAGGGCCAAGAGTTTGAGATTTGGTTTGGCCGACTCCTCATCAGGGAAGATGTAATCAAAGTATTCCTCCCAGCCGGCATCCAACTGAAATAGATGGAGAATAAGGTTTGAACTTTGTATGTGCTGTAACAAGAAAGAACACATCACTGTGACCTTTCACCTCATATCAAAAGGAAACATTTTGCTCTTGATCACCACAAACTTCCCAACAATTACAATTATTGAATTCATTTATGTCAAACTCTTTTTAACAAACACTTCAATGAAATGATTGACATCACACAAACTAATGCTGTTATAACCCAGTTCAACAAATCCTCACATCACGACTTACCCCATCATCTGTTTGTATTTTCCTCCTCTTCTTCACCTTCTGTGGCATCAGTTTCTCAACTTCCTGCTTGGACTGGTCATCTCCAGCTTCCTCCTGTGATGGGGAAAACAATAAATAATATTATTACCATCCTCATCTTTCTTAATGATGTGCCTATAAAATCACTACAAAAACCATCCTGTATGAGGACATCAAAATACAATTGTAATGAAACCATGTTTTATGATACAGATATAATTTTAAAAAGAATCAGTAATGTTACAACAAATCAATGTTCTACCTCCCTCATTTATAATAATAATAATAAATAATAAATTGATTATTTATATAGCGTTGTATCCCAGTAAGGAACTGGGCTCACAGCGCTTTACATGAAAGAAATAACATACTTATAAGTATTAAATTAACATTCATATCACAACAAACACACACAATTACAATACATTATACATAAGCTACGTTAATCATTTACAAGAAATGTTGTTTCATCAATTTTAAAAATAAATTTTGAAAAGATGTGTCTTAAGTGCAGTCTTGAAGGACTTTGTTTGAAACTAGGAAATATAATTTATTTTAGACATGCCTGAAACGCTTAGACCAAAAGTTTATATTCATGTGGAAGTTAACGTGCATAAATTAACTTAACGAGAGAACACATGACAGCCTAACACAACAATTGCCACCCAAAGATAAGATAGTAAATTTGATGAATAAACATGTCAGTTATCTCCTACTGGAACATTTGTCAAACACGATATGTCAATTACCTCTAATGCTTGCCAGGCTTCCAGCAGCAGCAATCTCTCTTCTTTATCCTGGGAATTCTTCAGTGCCTTGTTGGCTTCTCTATAAACTGCTCTTGTTTTCTCTAATGCATTTTCTTCAGGTAATGAAAGTTCAAACCTGGCATAGCTAATCCAAACCTAGTGCAAAAAATAAACATTTTCAAAACTAAATGGTTGGAATAGAACTGAAATATTTTCAATGTGTTCAAATGATAGTAAAACTTGTGAGAACCAGTTATTATGAATGAGTTACTTTTCTCTTGGTAAAAACATCATCTAGGTCTCACAACAAGTATTAAGCATTGCACAGTTGTCAATTATGTTTTTACATTCAAGTCAACATCAGTTAACAAATAATTTGACAATATTTCGAGGGCTTGTTAGTAATATTTGTTCCTGACCTTGACATGCTGCGTCCTCTGTAACAATCTTTTGTAAAGTCTTCTGGCATTGTCATACTCTTCTTGATCCACTTCAAAGTCAATGTATGCCTTCCAGAGTACCTCAGGCATGTCCAGCCTGGCTTGATTGATGGCCAGCTCCAGGATGGCCCTGGCCCTCTCAGTGTCACCCAAGATAGTCTCCAACTCAGCATACTGGAAACAGTAAGAAGATGGCTATCTAATTATCCTTGTACTTACAATATGGGTATCAAATTATCCTTGTACATGTACTTAGAAGATGGCTATCAAATTATTCTTGTACTTACAAGATTTCAATAAGTGTCTTAATGGTAAAGCAGGGTTCCCACTTTTTTTCAGCAAAAAAGTTCAAGACTTTTTCAAGACCATAATAGAAAAATTCAAGACTAAAAACCTCAACATCGCGGCATTTTAAAAAAAACAGAAATTACTTAATTAATAACAAATTCAATGTAATAATGATAAGGTCTTTATTCAACAAACATCAATACATAGGGCGGATCCTTAGATAATTTTTCCAACAGAGATGAAAAATATAGGGCAAGCCAAAAACATGTAATATAAGTCATCTTTGTTTCTCCAAGGCTCATTGTTTTGGCCAATGTACATGTTGGAAACATCTTTTGAAAAATTTGCACCACATCGGATTGATAATTACATGTAATTGAATAATTGGAACAAATGCACCTAGTGCCTATAAGAGTTCTGCATTCAATGTATCATTTGTGGACACAAAATTGATTATTATTGGCTGTATGTTTGAACACGTTGCTGTATCAATTAGTTTCTCCTGGACATATTCATCTGATGTATTCTTTGCAGCAACATAATCCTCTTGAATTTTCATAAAAACTATTTATTTTTTCCTGACTGAGTCTCTTTAATTTTATCAGCATATTTCTTTCCTTTCATGTGGGACACAAGTGCCGACTTTCTAAATGCAGTTACTTCAGTTAGGCAAAGTTGAAGATTTCTGAAAAATTTTAATTTAGAAAAAAGTGTAAATTTTGTGTCGACCTAAACAATACTAATGACCAATTTAAAAAATTGCAATTGACACTATTAGCGTCTTTAATCATTATTTATCTCAGGTTGCAATTATTTTTATATTTAGCAGTCAATTTGAACAATTACTAGTAATAGGCGTATACTTATACTTATTGAGTTCTCAAAATTATTATTTATAGATGTAAAGGAATTTATAACATGTTTTTTTTTACTACAAGCGCGTACCAGGCCAAGGATGGGCTCTGTACCAGGCCAAGGATGGGCTCGTCATTTGGCGTTAGTTACCGATTAATTAATTAACTTTAAACAAATTACAATTATGATTCTTTTTTATTATTATTATTAAAGAAATGCAAATGTATTTAACAGTATTTAATTAAAGAATATAAATTCTTTAATTCCCTAAAAAAATCGTCGATAAAGTTAAAAATATTTACAGGTATTTTTATTGATTTTTAAATTAATAATAATTTAATAGTAATAGAGTATACAGCGCTATATTATATGTAAATAAAATAAATATAGCTATCAAGGCTAATAATAAAAAATAGGCCATCTACACCTCAAAAACTTATGCAGAAATTCAAAGTCTATGTCTTTCATATTAAATCTTGGTGAGCTTCATCATGTGTGACAATTTTTATTGAGCTAGGACATGTCGGACATTTTTTTATTTATAATTTTCCCAAGCACTGACCATTGAATTGATTCAATTCATTCATTTCATGGTTAAGAAGTGACACTGCCCCCTTTTTAATGACGTAAGTCCCCGATGCTTATAAAAAATTCAATTATTTTGGCTTTTACAATAAAATATTTGATAATTGAACTTTAAAGATTATCTAATATGGAATTAGTTCAATAACATACTTCATTTTCATTTAGACGGCTAAACCATGCAGTTATTATTATAAATTTTCATAATGTACTGTGTGCAGATAAGTTGTCCTTGGCAACCATTACTATTCACTCAAACATTTTTACTCCAACTACTACAATGTCTTCAATAGTTTCATTCATTAGTTGTGGACATGTGCAAAAACTATTTAACCCTTTGGTCAGGGTTAAATTAATTACTCATGAGCCAAAGTTGAAGGTTCAAAGGGAGGTCATAATTTTAATTGTACATGTTTATTAAGAGTACAATTCGTTTTGTCATGAGTCTTAAATAGTCATGTCATATGTAATTAGTAAACATTGATTATTTGACATATTAAAATAAATACTTACCACAAACGCTGCAGAAGATTTTAAATTAACTAAAATCTTGATTTGTATATCGCGAAGAACAAATTCCAAAATAATCGAGCATACTCCATTAGGTTGAGGGAAAAATGTGGCAGAACGAGGTCGGAAGTATGCCTTCAGAAGCGGAAAAAACAAGAATTTTAACGCATGCGCAGACAATTAAAACTAAAACTTACTAGTAACTTAAAAGTAATCAAACATGACAGGACCATAATCGAAGCCTCTTACTTTGGTTATTTTTTTTTAAATATATGTATTTTATTTATTTTTGAAATTTTTCGCGACTGATCCAAAGATTTCCCGACTATTTCCGGACTTTCAAGACCGAGAAAATTAATTTTAAAATTCCTGACTTTTTCCCGATTTCCCGACTGCGTGGGAACCCTGGTAAAGATTTAATAAGAAATAAAAGTAAATCTAATAACATTAGCTTCATGTACAAATCAATCTAATTCATAAAAATTAATTTTAGAATTTGTGGATCCAGGCAAACTAATATTTTTGTTAAATATACAATTTTTTGCAAAGAAACTAGTTTTTTTTCTTCTTCTTTTTTTTAAAAAAATTATTTAGGATCCACAATCAATATTTTGATCATTATGGCTCCTGTTAAATTTATTGGTTCTGCATACACTTCTAAGAGGAAACACTTTGTAGGGCTGCTCAGCAGGGTATTAGTGACTTGAGATAATTAATTTTTACACATGTTCTCTATTAAATTTTCAGTTGCTTTCTGATTGATGTCAGAGTGAATTCTACATTAAAGCTATTTTTGTTTCAATTTATTTTTTTGCTGAGGAAGGCTTTTAGCCGACATGTTTGTGGCTTTGTGGTATCATTTTGTTCAGCATACCTATACCCCATTTGATTGATTTCTTCCTGCCTACCCTGATCCCAGTCTCAGCCCTTTATTATCATAAGCCAGTTATTTGGTTTATTTTAATTGTGACATAAAATCAGTGATAAACATTTTACTTACTTTCATCCATGTTGTACAGTTTTCTGGGCTAAACTCTAGAAACTTCTGATACAACATTCTACACCGATCAAATTCTCTGAGCTGCAGTTCAAGGTCAATGTAGCCCCGAAATAGTTTACTCTTTGGACATTTACCAACAGCCGTTCCCTAGATTTGATCAGATAACAAACAAAGTTGAGATTAGTAAAATTATCTAAATACAAGGTCCTTTACTTATAATTCATTAACATTCATGTTTAAAATACTGGCATGTGAGTAAATTTGTAAATATTTTTTTTCTTTCTTTTCATTATGACATCTGAAAAGTCTCACATATTAAAACAATGTATCCTTGTTATAAAAAAAAACAAAAAAACTTACCAGTACTTTCCTGGCACCATTCAAATTTTTTTGTCTTATTTCAAACTGGGCCAACATCAACCAAATCTTGGCAAATGTGAATTTTTTGTGGGGTATGATGTCTAGACAAGCTTTATAAACTTCTCTTGTTCTTTCTGGATCTTGTGCTTCAAGCTCTTCATAAAGGGCATAGTTAATCCACAGATAGATGTACCTGCGCCAATGCCTTTTTACCTGGTGAACAATTCATTGAAGTGTCATTGAAAATATAACTCTTTAAACAATTCTTTAATTCTTGGTTTTAAACCATGCTTTTTGGTTAAACCATTAAAAACTGCATTCTAATATTTTAAATCCTATTATATCAATTAATCTAGAGTCAAAATACCACAATGTTAAATTTTTACTTTAAGGTCACAGTATCCTTGATCAAAACTATTTTACTTCTGATCAATCACTATAGTACCTGAGATGGTGGAATGTTTGCTATTGCTCGCTCATATGTGTCTCTCACTTGTTCTAGGTTCCCATCAGACTCTAGAAGTCGCAGATAGTCAAACCAGGCATCATAGTTCATAGGATTTGCTTTCACTTCCTATGTTAAAGTTCATCATTATTTTAAGTGCACAAAGTTAGTAAAACTAAGATAACAGTTTTAAAAATTACCTCATCACAGGCAATCAAACTGAGGGAACTAAAATTAAATTTAAGCATTATCTAGTTAACTCACCCCCACCCCCCACCCCACTTGAATTTCTGCTGGTGTAAACTACATTTTTCCTGACAAAAGGGAGGTAACTTCCTTTAAATTATGATTCCATTAAGAAACAAATTATCTTCTTTAAAATATTGATTTATCTAAAAAAAAATTTTATAAGATAAGTACAAGAAATTAATTATGTTTAATAATATAGAATTCACAATGAAAAAATAATATAATAAAAAGACTTATAAAGCAATTTTCTGCCCCTCTGGTGAACACGTTAGATATAGCCGCCTCATAGTAAAGGAGAGTTGAATTGAAAGTGAAACAAGAAAAAAACGTTCGTTTTTTTTAAAAATATTGAAATCATGCAGAATCACAGCTTTGCCAGAAGTCTCCAGGAAAGTAAGATTTTGATGCTATTTTGAACAAAAAATGTGAGAGTGCACCACTATCCGTCAGGATGCACTTGGAGGAACCACCAAGGAGACTTTTGGTCGGATCGGGGGGTGGGGGAGGGGGCATGATTTAATTGTGTAAAAGAATGGCAACTTACCTCCTCATACTTAAATCTTCTCTTACTGACTATGACATCCTCAATAGCAGCTCTGCTTCCAAATTTTTTCTCATGCACCGTATAATGCTTGTAAACTTCTTCACAGCGCTCTTTTGGCAGATGATCTAAGGCATATTTATAAATGACTCGAGCTCTCTCATGCTGAATAAGATAAAACATAAGTTATGAAAGTATCAGCAGACACTCTTATCAGCAGATACAATTGATGTTATTGTATGATAGATTTCCATCTCAATTTACATGGGCAATAAAAAAATTGAAATTTGGTTCCTGATAAGAATTTATTTAAAAACTAATACTAACCTCTCTCTGGGCCTCTTCAAATTTAGCAAATGCCACCAGAAGTTGCTCACTTATATTATCTTCTCCAAAGAACTCAACTGCTCTCTCATAGATTGATCTTGCACTGTTGATATAGCCATTCTTTTCCTCAAATCTGGCATATTTTATCCAGTTTTTTACTTCAGGATGCACAAGGACAAGTGAAATTGGTCAAGGAAAAGCTCACATAAAATACTATGAGAAGAGTTTGATATGCTCCACTAAACATGAGAGAACATTTTTGAAAATATAGTGCAGATATAATGAACAAATGTATGATTATGACAATATATTTACAAATCTTCTTCTCTTCTCTATATTACAATCATTATAGCTCCTGTAAAAAGTTACAGCTTAGTAAATAGGTCCATCAATTGTTTTCAAAAGGATATATTTCTCATAAATAGCTCTTGCCCTGTCAAGTTCCTTGTAACGGAGCTCAAAGTTAATGTATGAATGCCATGCTTGCTCTTCTGGTTCCCATTCCATCCAACGTTCAAAAACTTGTCTAGCTCCTGATTATAATAACAAAAGACATGCTAAAGACATTATGATAAATGAGTTAAGATTTTTTTTAATGATCTAAATAGATGATAACTTGCTGTGGTTACATTTAATTATGATTCTTTTCATAAATAGTTAATGGAAGATATTTTAAAATATTTACGCAAAAATCCGCAATCATATATCATAAAATCTTACTACCTTAATAAACATATTGATTTTAAGAAATAATTATCACCCAATTAACAAATGAGATTCATTATCTTCACTTAAAATTATTCAAATTCTAAAATATAATTTCTGTTAAATATTTATTATAATTTGAGCTCAACAAGTAGGCCAATAGTTAGGGAAGATGTAAGCAAAGATCTTAAAAAAAAATTAGCCTATGAAACCACCCAGTGGTTAATTAGATATGGATTATAGAAATTTTTTAAAAATTGATTTTTCTTTACCATTTGATAAAAAGGTAATACAGAGTCTTTTAATAAACCATTGTTGAGGAATCAAATTGATTCCCAATTTTAATTTTTGATTGAGATACACACCTGCTATATTCCCAAGCATCTCCTCCATGTATGTATACTTATACCAAAACTGATTGGCCCTTGGTAGCACCATGACAGCTCTGTTCCATATATTGCGAGCATGGTTAATTTGACGGCATCTAAATAGGAAAAAACAGTTATGCAAGGCTGATTTTTTAAAATATAGAAAATAAATAAATTCTATTTATGAAAGTCTAAATTTTTTAAGTTACTTCTATCCAAAAGTCCATACCTCATTTCCATTTCAGCATATTTGAGCCAGACTGTAATGTTCCTATGATCAACATCTAAAGTTCGCTCCCAGATTGACCTTGCTCTAAAAATCAAAATTAAACAAAATCTTTTCAGAGATAACTTTCAGGTATTTTTAGAAAATCTATAAAACGTTAATTTTTTTTTATTTTTTAAATAAAAAATGTTATATATATATATGAATATTCAATCAGAAATAAGACAAGGTAATTGCTTCCAAAAAATATGTGATACCTTTGAATTTCTTTTTGGCTTTCTTCCCACTGAGCATATTTTATCCAATTGGTCATAACTGAACGATTTTTTCGAATATTGTCTTCAAACATCTGTAATATTTTCAAGTAAATTTTGCACAAAGATGAACTGCATGGTACAGTGTGAAAATTCTAACTTAAGTCTACTTAAAATCATAAATATTTTGGACCTGGTTATTATTTTGAAGAATCTTTACATTACATTTCTAATTAAGTTCTTATTATTTGATTTGACATACACTATATAAATTATATTACCTTACGTTTCCTCATACGATAATCTGCAAGTTCTTCTGGATCTGAGATCTTTTGTTTTGGAGGCTTATTTGCAAAAATAAAACAGATTATTAGCATGGACAATAAATGAGTTTGATTAATTCCAAATTTAAGGGAAACATAACAAATAAAATATATAAATAAAATCCTTTATTTAACTTAATATCTTACCGGAGGTACCAGCTCAAGTTCTCTTTCTTTTGCTTCACGTAGCAATTGCTCGGCAGTGATCTGAACTGGAGCTGCCATTTTGTTTTTGACCTTTCAGAGAAAAAAAAAGATAAAACAATTTGAGCAAAAAGGAATCCTGACTTGTATGCTGGAATGTTAGCTTAATGTATCAAACTGGAAAGTTGACAAATAAAATGAGCTGCTAAAACCTGAGACTGATATAGGTAACAGAAACAAAAGAAAAACAAAATCTGAAAACAATAACATTGATTATCTTGTTGGGAAAACAGGAAAGAGTAAAATTTAAAGCGAATATGATCCTACGTTAGATGCTATTTAATGTGTGTTTTAAGATAAATTTTTAAGTACTTGAATTATGTATTGTCAGTGTATAACATCCAAAAGAGGTTGATAACTTTTGGAACAAGCTTTAATCAAAAGACATGTCATGGCAGAGACCCTTTTTTTATAGCTACAATGCTGAGTTGTAAGCCCAAGAAGATCTAAGCTAAATGAGACCTGACATAGAACAATGGAAAATGATCCCACAAGATTAAAAAATTGACTCTGGATATAGCTACTAAAGAAGCAGACACCACTAGATGTACTGTTATAGTGGCTAATGACTAAATGAATGACTTTAAATGACATATATAAAATTTATATTCCCCAATTAAAATACAAACCTGAAGGACATAAATAATCTTGGTAAAGCCTTGAAGACGACGAAAGGAGGTTCCATTGCAAAGTAAAGTTGTTGATACTCCATAATTATACCAAATGAAAATGTTAGGGCTGGGCACATCATAAATTTCTTAAGACTTTTTAAAAATCTTTTGATAACTGGCTATAGCTTAGAGGTTATTTTCTTTAAATCTACCACATAAACTTTGGCTAGCCAAAAAATGCTTTTTTCATTTTAATAATGTGGCAGTCTGGTAGTGTATATGACCGCTATTTTTTCCCCACAAAGTTCCAGTAATAATGTTCTTATTTTATCGTATCTGTTACAAACGCTCCTTCTATACAGAATATTATCGAGTCTTATGCTTATCCTTGGTTTGTGTCTAGTCTTGCATTTTTATTAGAGTTTTAAATGTTGATAAAGTGTTGGTTTTCCTGGTTTCTTCAGGCAACCCATTCCACGTCCGAATTCCGGACAGGAAAAATGAGAATTCTTATGTGTTTGTTCTTGCATAATATGGAATAAGGAATTGCATATGGAATAAGGAAAGTGTTTTTAGCCATTTATCTATCTGAGTCTGAGGGTTGTATTAAGTTATCTTTGAGCTGTATTTCCTTTAAATACAGCATTCCACTGCCCGAGATATTCTGGATTTTATTTATTATTTTTTAGTCTACTTCCTGTTTCAAAGATGACAGTTCTCAATTATTCAATTATTTAGAAATGTACCTCTCGGCTACATAGTTACTTTAAACTATTCGTGTCCTGAAGTTGTTGTGCTTATACTTATAGGTCCTCAAATTATGTAAATATTAAATATTTAAGATTTACCACTTTGACTTTACCAGATTGACTTTTCCAACAAAATAAAATTTTGAGTTTCTTCGAACCTCGATTTTGATTTAACAATAGCTCAGTTATGCAGCCAAGGGGTACATTTTAAATAATTGAGAACTGTCAACTTTGAAACAGGAAGTAGACTAAAAAAATAATAAATAAAATCCAGAATATCTCGGGACGTCAAACACCGTATCCCGTATTTAAGTTAGAATTAATACCCTTATGCCTTATGTATTTTGTTCTTTTTTCTTCCATCCTCTATTATTAAAAGGTTTAATGATTTAACTAATGGTTTTATTCTTGTCAGTTTTGAATATTCTCCAGTAATGAATCTGGCAGCTCTTTTTGAACTTGTTCTAGTTTATCATATCAAGGTTTTCTTTGGTGGATCTTGGATGGGTCCTAAGCTGTCAAAGAAGATGCATATTCTAGCACAGGTCTCACCAAAGTGTGGGCTCGCGTGCCACCTATCACTAAGGCCAAGTGTGCATTCTGTTAGTTTCTTTATTGGAAGATAGAAGTGAGTCTGGCTCTTCGTAGCAATTGATTTAATCTAAAGAAAAATCTGAAAATTTTTCATATATCGATAATTGGTGAATTACAAAGAAAACTCAAAACACCCTTCAAGATTATGGTTACACGTTAATATTTACCTTTGCCACCCTCGGCATTTTGATCTTTCCATCATTTGTTGTCTCCATGTTGAAAGATGATATTCCTCCCTGTGAATCTGATGGAATAAAAAAAGGTTGCCTCTACTGTCACAGAAATTTAATATAGTTTCAGATTTCATAAAAATATTCAGAGGCGATGTTCCGTATACCAAATACACCACCATCAAATTGCCTTGACGTCATCCAATTATGTCTGCTGTAAACATAAGCACCCACAGTTAAACACTCGATGTCTTTATGTCTAACTTAAATAAATAATCACACTATGTACATAGATTGGGATGTGTTGCATGAACAAACCGGAAAAATTAACACGCTATCACCATCTAAAATTTGAATTTAAAAATACACCATGGCAATAATAAACCATGGGAAAGCGTAGGGTGTAATAATCTTCTCTAATAAGCGTCAGTAATATCAAATAAGTTATATGTTGACTTCTCCCCCCTCCCTCTGTGTTTGTGTGCCTATTTTTCAAGTAGTTAAATGCATAATTCTATCAAACGCCTGGTGGAACATGGATGAATTATTTAAATGTTTTTAAATTATTTAAATAATAGAATAGGGATTTGATATATATGTTTCTTTAATAAATAAATAGTGTGTGTGAAAATTGTAAGGTCTAAATAGTTATCCGATGTTTTATGGGTTTAAAAATATCATTTTAGCTTTTTAGATTAGAACAAAAAATAATATTGTCTATATGGATCTCAAAGATATATTACTTGACCTGTGACCTGCTATAATTTATTGAATTTATTCCTTTAGATTTTGCACTCCCACTCCTTGTCAGCAGAGCAGAAAATGTGTTGATGTGTTGGGGGGGGGTGCGGAATATTTATTCATCATCATCATTTGTCCTTTGAGTTCCTTGTGGAACATAGGGCCTCTGTCAAAGCTCGCCACGCTACACGGTCCCTTGCCAGTCGCTTCAATTCTTCCCAGCTCTTCCCAGTTTTTCCAGCCTCGTCTAACATGCTCCGTCTCCATGTATGCTTGGGTCTTCCTCGTTTTCGTTTTGCCCTGAGGGTTCCAATCTAAGGCCTGCCTAGCCCTGCTGTTATCTTTCCTATGGGTGTGTCCAATCCATCTCCACTTTCTTTCCATGATTTGTTGTTCTACTGTTCTTTGTCCACACCTCTACCACATCTTGGAGTTTTCGACCTTGTCGAACCATTTTATTTTCAGAATATTTCTGAGGCATCTGTTAACAAAGGTCTGGAGTCTATTTTTTGTTGTCTCTGTCGTTCGCCATGTTTCGGGTCCATAAAGTAGGACCATTTTAACGTTAGTGTTAAAGATCCTTACTTTTGTTTTCACAGAGATGTATGTAGATCTCCAGACCTGTTTCAGATTGGCAAAAGCCTGTCGTGCCAAATATATTCTTTGTTCGATGTCCTCATCTGTTCCCCCTGATACACTGACCACACTCCCAAGGTATACAAAGTTGTTTATTTGCTCCAAGTTACAGTTTGCTATTTGTATGTTTCCATCTTGTTGGAAGTTTATTTTCAAAATTGTTGTTTTTTAAATGTTTATATTGAATCCTACTCTTTTCCCAGTCTCGCACAAGGCTGTGATTTTGTCTCGCATGTCTTGACGTCTGTGGTACAGAATGGCCAATTCATCCGCAAACTCATGGGCGTCGCTAGGAATTATTCCAGGGGGGGGGCAAAAAAAACACTTTTTTTTAAAACTGACAATGCCATACAGGTACAATTTTCAATTAAATTCAAGTTCAGTATAAAATAAGGGTCGAAAAAAGCCTTAGAAATTAATAAGACTTACAAATTAGTGCTGTAATAGCTAAAATACAACATTTATTAATGCATTTAATAAATTAAAAACTTAAGTTCTCACGAGAAATTTGAATTTTGCTGTGGAATAATATACGTGTAGAAACTGCAGGATTACCAAGGATGGACATCAGAAATTATTTTACAGGCAAAAAAAAATCGAAAAGTAGACCAATCGCGGGATTGCGAAATGCCGTTATTAGAAGATTTTGGGGCGTCTGCAGCATCTGACTTATCATTGGCATTGAGGACAACAGTACACGTTCAACAGCCAGACACAACTGAAGCAAATGTTTCTAATTTGATTGTCGCTGACACTTATTCATTTCCTAAATTGGATATTGAAAGGTATGTCTGGACATACGACCCTTCAAATAAGTTGAAATTGCAGCTGATTCGTGATTGTTGGACCCTTGATAAAAATTATGATTTTAGAGCTGACAGTGAGGGAAACAGAGTTTTTAGTTTTTAGATATGCATGGTTATCAGACTATTCACCGTGGCTTGTATACTCGCAAATGTTAATAGGTGCCTTTTGCAAATATTGCGTGTTGTTTCTGCAAAAAGTAATTCTATGAGTTCAGTGGGTACTTGTCATCAAACCATGTACACAATATAAAGATTTCAACGAAGATGCACGTAGGAACCTGAAAAGCACATTACGGCACAGAGGCTCTCATGAAGATGCAAGCAATTTTATTTGCTTTATTGGAAGCCAAAGCAGTTTCTATAGATGAGCAGTTGGACTCATCATTTAGAAGACAAATTCAAGAAAATCGCAACAAACTGGGTCCCATCATTTCTACAATCCTATTTTGCTGCATGCATTTTTTAGCACTTCGTGGAACAGAATCAAATTCTGGTAATTTGTATGAACTGTTAGAGTTTCGTGTTGAATCTGGAGATGAAGTTCTTGGTAATCGTTTGTCAATTGGTTCTTGTAGTGCTGAGTATGGTTCATCGACAAAACGCCCCGGACAAACGGACCCGACAATTGGGCTCCGACATAACGGCCCCGACAAAACGGCCCTGGACTAATAGTAAAATTTACAATCAAAATCATTCGTATTTTTATTCACCTATTCAGTGTCAGGTTTAGCTAACAATAAACAATAATAATAACACCACAAAAGTGAATTTAATAGCGTTTACGTGAAATGGTACCAATAACGGTTGTTTGTTAACAAGAAACAATATAATAACATCACAAGAAATAATTTTACGATTTTAACACTTTTTTTAAGCGTGAAAATTTGACGAAAGCTTAAAATGCATATGTGTTAAAAAATGTTAACAATTTGTCTGGGGCCGTTTTGACCGGGGCCGTTTTGTCTGGGGCCGTTTTGACGGGTAACCGCTGAGAGTATCTCGGCAACTACGCAAAACACTAAAATCGAAATTTTTGGGTCTCTCTTGGGTGAAGACATTGTTCGTGAAGCAAATAATTCAGTTGCATTTTCTATACTTGCTGACGAGACAAATAAAAATTTCAGGAGGTATTGAGCAGATGTCACTTGTTGTTAGATTTGTCAAAGAACAAAATGGGAAAATGATGATCACAGAAGAATTCCTGGGATATATTACAATTGTCAATAAAACAGCTGAAGGTTTATCCAACAACAACATTACTAATTCATTAGAATTTTGATTAAATATGACAAAGCTTGTTGGTCAAGGATACTACGGATGTTCTACAATGGCAGGTAAAGAAGGAGGAGTCCATGCAATAATTCGAAAAAAATACCCAAAAGCAGCATTTTTACATTGCAGTTCACATAAACTAAATCTTGTTGTGAACAATTTAAATAATGTGAATGTTGTACGAAACACAATAGGAACAATTAAGTCAATTATAGTGTTTTTCAGAGAAAGTAATCAGCAAAGAAACCTAATTCCAAATGTTCCTTTGCTATGTGAAACTAGATGGTCACATAAAAATAAAAGCTTGCGGATTTTTGCTGAAAATGTTACAGAAATTGTTAAACAACTGGAATATTTAGAACAATCAGTAATGTAATCAGTTATACTTGCAGATATAATTCTTTTTTATGTTTGATAAATTTAAACTGTCTTCCATGTAATAAACTTTCAGGAAATTTAGTTCAGTTTTAGTGTAACAACTTGATGACATTTTTATGACATTTTTTTTCTCAAATGAAGGGGGGGGGGCAAATGCCCACCTTCCCTACGCCCATGCGCAAACTCCGAATCTTCTAGTTTTTGCATTAGGTTCCACTGAATTCCTTTTCCTGAGCTTGCATAAGCTTCTTTTGTGACCCAGTCTAACACAAGAAGGAACAGAAGTGGTGAAAGGAGGCATCCTTGTTTGACTCCAGTTGTGACATGGAATTCATCTGTTAGTCTACCATTATGTACTACTTGGCAGGTGAAGTTTTGTTACAGATTTTGGATGATGTTTGTTATTTTGTTTGGTATTCCATAGTGCCTCACTATTGACCATATAGTTTCTCTATTAATGCTATCAAAGGCCATTTCAAAGTCCACAAATGTGGCATAGAGTGGAGATTGCCATTCAATAGATTGTTCTATAATTATCCGGAGTGTTGCTATTTGGTCAATGCATGATCTTCCTCTTCTGAACCCAGCTTGTTATTCTCTCGGGAGATCATCGCAGGCATCTTTTATTCTGTTGAGTATTGTTCTGCTAAAGACCTTGCTTGGTACTGATAGTAGGATAATTCCTCGCCATTTCTCACATTGTGACAGATCCCCATTCTGTGGAATTTTAATCAGTAAGCCCTTTTTCCATTCTGCAGTTGACCACATTTTGTTGAAGATACTGTGGAGTTGGTTGATGATTTCAGCTCCTCCTTCTTTTAGGACCTCGGGTGGTATGTTATCTACACCTGCTGCTTTCCCTGTCTCCATTTGATTGATGGCCGTCCATATTTCTTCTTTGGATATCTCTTCCATATTTATGTCCAGTGTTTCTCCTGTGGTCAGATTGGGTGGGTTCAGATGGCGTCGGTCTGTTTAGGACTTCCTGGAAATATTCTTTCCATCTTCTAAGCTGGTCATCTATGAGGAAATTACTCTACCTCGTTTGTCTCAGACTGGTACATTGTAGTTAGATTTCTTGCCACTCAAGAGTTTAGTAATTTTGTATAACTGTTTTAGATCTCCATTTCCTGCTGCTTCTTCTGCGTGTTCAGCTAGCTTATTATGAAATGTTCGTTTGTCATTTCTAAGCATTTATGTGACTTCTTTTGAAATTGTATGGTACTCTTGTTGAGTAAGTTGTTTATGTTTTCTTGTTTTGGCTTGATTTATTTTTTGTTTTGCATGTTTCCTATCTTCAATTCTTTGCCATGTCTCATCGCTGATCCAGTGGTTTTTTTAAAATTTATTTCTGGGGGTCAGGTTTTAGTATTTCATTGCAAGATACTGTAATAATTTCTTTGAAGTTATCCCAGGTTTTGTCTATGTTTCCTTCATTATCATCATCTAGTTGCACTGCAGCAAATCGGTTTTTAAGGGTTAGCTGTAGTTCGTTCTTTTGCTGTGGGTTTCGGGGCTTGTCTAGGTAAAATCTAATTCGCCTGTATGTTTTTGGCCTTTGGTTGGCTAGCTTTTTTCTAGCTTGGCCACAACCAGATGGTGGTCTGATCCAATGTCTGCTCGTATTTTTGTTCGTATATCCTGCAGCGTGCTCCTCCAGGTGTGGAATATAGTGATGTGGTCTATTTGATTCTCTGTTTTGTTGTCTGGTGAGACCCACGTTACTATGTGGCAATTTTTGTGTGGGAAGATGGTGCCTCCAATCACCAGTTCATTGAATGTGCAGAAGTTTGCAAACATCTCTCCATTTTCATTCATGTTTCCCAGTCCATGTATGCCCATTACCTTCTCTCTCTCTATGTCGTCATTGCCAACTTTAGCATTCATATTTCTATGGATGACCAGTATGTCTCGTTTCGGTATTTTATCCATTATACCGTGAAGTTGTTCATAGAATGCAACTTTATCTTCCTCAGGTGCAAGGTTGGTTGGAGCATAGCACATAATGATATGGTCATTTTTTAACATGGAGAGGAATTTGGCTCTGATTATTCTGTCTGAAATTGGCTCCCATTCAAGGAGGCTCTTAAATGGGTCTTTGTTCAATAGGAGTGCTAATCCATTTTCATGAGTGTCTTCTTCATTTTCTTTTCCAGAGAAGAGCAGGATTTCACCTGATTGAAGTCTAGTTTCTCCAAATGTGTTCCACCGTACTTCACTTAGTCCCAGAATTTGGAGTTTGTACTTTACCATCTCTTTGGTGACTTGGGCGCATCTGCCTGGTTCTAGTAGTGTTCGGACATTCCATGTTCCCAAGTTGAGAGGTGCCTTGTAGATGAGGTGATTTTTATTTTTCATCGGTTTGAGTAGAGTGGTCGGCCTTGAGGGATTCTGTTGACTTTCCCCACAAGGCTTCATTAGTCTCCTTTGCGGAGCTCTACTCTCGCCTCTGACTGTGTTATGTGTGTTAGCTTTGCTTTCGGTTTAAGTAATATTCTTCTTTTTACATGGCTGGGTTGTTGGCCCTGCGCAAAACCACCTTGGAGGGTTCCCTTTCAGCTCTCTGGATAACTGGCTTATTTTTGGGGTAAGGTTCCCTAGCCTTTGTTGATCCCTCCACCTCCTGCAAGTTAGCAGTTGATTTTATGTTGGAGTTTTCTCTCCTAGATGATTGCTATCCCTAGCTAACGGCCTCATCTGTCCGGGTTTAGAGTCTAAGCGCTCTATGTTCGCTTTTTGCAGTCACTTCCTGTGATTTATGAGGCATTTTTAAAGAGTATCCTTACCAATGGATACCCCACCTCATCCTCAACGACAGCAATCCAGTTGGTCAGCGGCCGCAAATTCAATATTCACGACGAACCTTTATATCTACAGGTCGTTCCTCTATCCACCGCCTGAGGACTTGCTTGGTAGGAGATGGTAGCTCCCCCAAGGGAATGTTTCTTGAACCGATTAACTTTCCTCTTCATTTAAAACTCCTTGTCAAGTTGATTTCACTTTCAAAATGACTGAGATGAAAAAATAAATTCTTATTTAACAAAAGAAATGTTAAAAGTCGATGGTATCGGTAGGCTACTTAAAATGATAGGTTTTAATACTGCAAGTATTTTTGACTTTGGCTACTGGCTTGATCCAATTGATTATTGGTAAAGAAAGAGTGAGTACATTTGTGCGAATGGTTTGAAATTGAAATATTTTTATTAAGATAAATGTTTTAATAGCTTACTACCAGCATTTAGCCGATGGATTGGAAAACAATCTATATATATAATTCGCCAGAAATTGGGACAAACACAAGACGACGCGAGCAAGCAAGCATGACGCTAGGGTCTAGCAATCACAGTTTATGGTTGACAAGCAGGGTGTGCAGGGGTGCGGTAGCTCAACCACAGTGCACATGTCTCGAGACCAACAATGCGTCTTGCGTTTACTTGCATTGTTCTCATTTCCTCCTGCTGCTGTTTGTGTCCGCCCCCCCCTTTCTTTGCACTATCTATGAGCAATTCGGTGTTTGCTAGGCCGCGGGTCGTATCTAGTGTTAGATATGAATTACGGACACTTCGACCCCGGACACTTCGACCCCGGACGTTTCGACCCCGGACGGTTCGACCCTGCCAGTTCGACCACAGGACGGTTCGACCCCAGGACGTTTCGACCCCGGTCGGTTCGACCCCGGACGATTCAACCCCGGGCGATTCGACCGCGGACAGTTCGACCACAGGACGTTTCGACCCCAGGGTGTTTCGACCCCTTCGTATCTACACCGTATATTTTTTAAATATATTTTTTAATATACTTTTTAAAAATTATTATTTTTAAAAGTAATTTTTGGTATAAACATGTTTACATGTTATCCATTTACTAAATGTAATTTAGCTTAAAATTATTATTCATTAAAAATTAAATACAGTTTGAAATTGTTATTGACAACCAGTCAATATTCAACGCGAATTCATGATTGTGATCAATGCGTCATTCCTCTGAGGTAGAAAGTCCTTCCAAACCAATCCAACTCCACCCCCATCCCCGCAAAACAAAGGCAATGTGGTCAGACAGTCCTTTCAAAAGGTGCCTACACTCTCTCTGCCCCCACTTACTATATTTGCTCTCGCCAACACACGGCTTGCTGTGGTGGTCACTGAGAGTAGCCTTCGTAACACGGGATTATGAAACCCTCGGAGGAAATGTAACCAACAACGTAACGTTCAGTCCGGTCATACGGGTCCAGCAGCTTGAATGTTATTGTCTGCTAGGCAGCGGTACAAACTATTGAAATTGATGAACTTTAAATACTGACAACTTTGTACGTCTTATTAAAATCAGTATTTCTGCTAGGGAGGTATATACGTGTTAAGCAACACAAGAAACAGAAGTGAATGCAAGGGCGCGGGTTTGTTATTGTTTCAGCGACTGCATTCAGCATGTCGACACTTTAAAAAGATTTAAAAAATAATAAATAAATAAAAATACTTTTTAAAAAAAATGAAAAATCAACTTCCATTTGTTTTTGTTATCACGGTGAAAACCTTTGAATGACTTAAATATAAATATTTTTAAAACACAATAATAAATTAGCTCCTTTTTAGTTTTTTGTTTAGTTTGTGATAGGAGTTTTAAATTTTTAATGGATAATATACCAAAAATTAATTTAAAAAATTTACCATAGAATAAATAAAATCATTTCATCATGTAGAAACGAGAGGGCCGAAACGTCCGGGGTCGAAACACCCTGGGGTCGAAACGTCCTGTGGTCGAACTGTCCGGGGTCGAATCGCCCGGGGTCGAACCGACCGGGGTCAAAACGTCCTGGGGTCGAACCGTCCTGTGGTCGAACTGGCAGGGTCGAACCGTCCGGGGTCAAATCGTCCGGGGTCGAAGTGTCCGACCACCGTTAGATATATGCACACAAAAAAAAAGGTCTGCGTGAGTCTGACAAGACGCCACACAAAAAAAACTAACGTATTGGCAAAAAGCCTTAGTCGGCAAACAAATAAAAACGCAAACTAATAGAAGTACATAAATAAAGCAAAACTAAGCTGCAGGAGTACATCAATGAGAAAGACGAGGAAATAGTAAAAAACGGAGGTTTATAAAGACTAAGGGTAAAGTGGGCGGGTCAAAGTGTTTACTTGTCAGCGAGAACAACACATTCATCCCATGTGGTGTAAAGGTCCTATGCATGAATAAGTTTAGTCTCAATATTAACTCTTTTGGGCGTGTTAGCGCAGGAGAGAATAGAGGTGGCGATAGATAGGTTTTCACACCCATTGACGTGCCTGAAGACAGGACATTGTTTATCTTTCGTAATAGACCCGCCTTTCGATCCGTAAGGTGCCTCTCCGTTGTACAACGTGATCAAATAAAACAAACCCGTAAAAACAAAGTTTTTGACTATAAATCCCTTATATATGAGACATAACTAACAGTATTAATTATTTTCAAACGCGACAAACATTTGCAGACTGAATCTGTCTTAACTCAACTTTGCTTCATAACCCTGTGGGGGGAGAGGGGAAAAGTCTGGTCACCGATCGCTTGACCGAGCTCAGCGTGACACGTAAAATGTAAACAAAAGCACGCCAGTACTTCGATGGGTCGCGTCAACGCGTCAACTCAAACTCTCACGTGGAAAAAAAAACATTAACAAACAGTGAATTTGAATTACATACGTTAGATAAGGCTAAACTAAAAATGCATTAATTTAATTACGGTACGTTCGATCGATCTGAAATTTTGAAACGATGCATTTTTAGGTGAGACGGGTCCGTGTGCCAAATTTCAGCTCGATCGGATCACGGGAAGTGGGTCATTTTTTACTTTTGTTTTTCCGCCCGCCCAAGACAGAGAAACAGACAGAGAGAGAGATGACGACAGATTGACTGAGAGACAGGGACGGCAGTGAAGTTAATATAAGGGATTTAAAAATGACGTAGCTGCCTTTTTTCGTGACCAAATCCTTGGGGAGGACAATCTGCTCCGTTTGAGTAGCAAAGAGGCAAGTCTTGCAACGACGGCGGCTTCGTGGTTTTGTTCCCAAATGGGAGAGTGGAGTTAATACGCGACTGTGTACTAGTTTTTTAAATCCCTTATATTAACTTCAAAATCTTGTCGTCATCTCTCTCTGTCGTGATCTCTGTCGTTCGCTGGAGGGCGGAAAAACAAAAGTAAAAAATGACCCTTTTCCGTGATGCCATCGAGCTGAAATTTGGCACATAGACTCGTGTCACCTAACAATGCATTGTATCAAAATTTCAGATCGATCGAACGTACCGTAATTAAATTAATGCATTTTTAGTTTATCTCTATATAACATATGTAATTCAAATTCGCGGTTTGTTATTGTTTTTCTTTCACGTGCCAGTTGAGTTCACGCGTTGACGCCACACGTCGATGTCCACACCCCTTCCCGTCCCTCCCCTTGTTTTAAAGGCAGGGGATATCACTCGATGTCAGTCTGTAAATGTTTGTCGCGTTTGAACTTAATCAATTCTTTTATTTATGTCTCATATATAAGGGATTTATAGTCAAAAACTTTGTTTTTACAGGGTTGTTTTATTTGTCTGTTCTGAACAAGATGAGGGGGGGGATGCGACAGGACGCTGTATCAGGGTCCGCAAGGAGAATGGCGCGGTTTTTAAAAAATTTTTTTAAAAATAATACAAAATAAATAAAGGTATGCGTTGTTTTATATTGCTGATGTGAGGAAGGAATAGGTTGCAGATAGAGATGTGGAATTTTAAAGAGAAAGTGACTGGAAAATTTAGAGGATTGTACATTGAAGACACCAGCGCCTATTAAAGATATAAAGGGTCGTCCATAAATTGACGTCACGCGATTTTGGATGATTTTTAACCCCTCCTCCATTTGTCACACGCCGTCACAAAAAACTTAGCCCCCCCCCTCCAATGTGACGTCACAAAGCTTTGCGTGCCCCGCCCACCCCCTATAAAAGCCGTATTTTTATTTGAAAATGAGCATGTTTCAAATCACTTTCTTTGTATTTTAAGTATGTTTTTTAGTGTGAGGCTGCACTCTAATATCGTAATACGTGTGAAACCATGTAAAACTTCATTAAATAAATTGTAAGCAATCAAATACTTAAATGGAACTTTTATTTAAATCTGCGCGTCTTGCGTGACGTCACATTTCTTAGACACCCTTTTATCACAAATGCGTGACTCCCCTCCAGACGCTTGACGTCATTTATGGACGGCCCCTTAACAGTTCGTATAAGTAGTATTAGGGGCCGTCCATAAAGTATGTCACGCTCCAGAGGGGGGGGGGTGTAAGAAAGTGTGACAGGGAGAGGGGAGTCCGGCCATGTGTGACGTCACGGTGTTTTATATTAAATTTTAATTATTTTGTTAATTAAAAACAACATTTTGTTTCAAAGTGTGACGTACTTTAGTTTCCGAGATATGTGACAGTTTGTGCAAGGGGAAAAAGGGGGGGGGGTAAAATCGTCAAAAATAGCGTGACGTACTTTATGGACGGCCCCTTAGAAGCTTGTTCCCTTTAGCAGGAGCTAGAAACCCCTGATGAGCCCTAGCTCTCTGTCATAACCCTTTTGTTGTCTGGGGGAGAGAAGGGCAGGTTTCTGTTTTTACGCTGGAGCAGTGGTGGACCAGCCCATTATTTTATCTTATTATATTATATATCATGGATACCCTGGATAATTGTTGCCGTTATTTCAGAGGAAACCAGCCCCGTGCTTCCGGCATGCTGCCGTCACTAAAAGTTGTTCTCGTAGCGATTCAGCGCAAAGTGAGCTGCCCATTGTGTAAGAGTAAAATTGGATTTTTCATGATATATTTTAATAAAATATATTTTACTATATTATTATATATTTTATTTTAAAAAAGCGTGTGACTCATTAAAAAATTTTTTTGCCAAATTTTGCTTACAAATTTATTATTATTAAGTCAATTTCCCCAAGACATTCACAAGCTCATTGAACATCAAAACTTTTACATTACATCAATATTTCATAATTTTTTTTCAAAATGTGAGTTCGTTCCATATATGAAAAAAAATAATTTTTAATTATTTTTCAATGCAAATAATAAAATTGCACGATTTTTGCAATTTAATTTAAGGTATGCAACAGTCAAATATTCAATTGTTACCTTTTTGTTTAAAAGGTAAGTAGAAGTCATTAAAAGAATATAAATGAATACATGAAATTATAACTTATAAGATACCCTAAAGACTATTATTAAACAATAGCATAATGATATTTTTTAATTATTAACAATCTAATTAAAAGGTATTAATGAACAATGTAATGTTAGCCTCTCATTTTCTGGAAAAATAACTTGTCAAATAATCCCATAATATCTACATGCATGAAGTTAGCCAACTAAATACGCCTGTTTACTGTTTGGCAATGGAAGCAATTCTGAATTCTGCAAAAGAATATGTTCTCTTATGATAGTACCTGAAAGAATCTTACTAATAAATTATCATTATCCTGTTTGTTTAAAAATATAATTCAAATTATAATTTGTATTACAATTAAATTAAATGTGATTTTATTTTTGTTTATTTCTTTAAAAATATTACAGACATTTACCAAATTAATCAAAATTAGCCGATACTAATTTTCATATTTTTGTGTGTGATGCTGTTATAGTTATATATTAGTATTAGGGCTGCGGAAATATTAATCGCTAAAAAATTGTATCAATTAAAATTATTTTAATCGCTAAAAATTCGATTAGAATTAAAGAAAATATTTATGTTTATTAAAAAATTTATTAATAAATAATTAATTATAAATAATTAATAATAATTTATATATATTTTTTACGTACAAACTTCTCCCGCATAATATTATAATTTATTTTATTAATTTATGTAGACCTGCAGACGTTAACTAATAAATGGCTGACAGCATCAGCGCAGTTAAATTTAAACATATAACTGGAAAGTTGAGCAGAAAGATTGATTTTAAGCTAACTGTGGATGGCAAAGTCAAAGATGGTGAAAAAGTTTACTGTGTTCACTGCCATAAACAATTCTCTTTTACAGGATCAAATACATCGCTGACGTTTCGCCTTCAGCACAAACATCTGATCAAGTATCAACACATTGTCATAATATATCCTTAATTTTCAATGTATGTGAAACAGGGGAAATAACTCAATAAAATAAAAAAGTCAATTACCTGTTTTTGTTACTTCCCTTGAAATGTTCAGTTTCATGACGTCATAAATTTTTTTTGGCTTAATCAAAATTAACGATTAATTAATTGTTAATTTTTCAAAAGTTAACGATTAAATTTAAATTAATCGATAACAGCCCTATTATATATATATAATAAAAATAACGAAAGCTTTAAAGTAGTTCATAACAATTTAATTCATTATTTATTTAATGTATTTTATTTCATAAACATGAAGCACACATATACATAATACTAATACATTTAAAACAAAGCTCTACAATAATTCAATGGACAATACTGGATCCATGTAAACAGAATAATTATTGCCAGTAAAGACTCCAGGCTGGATGAGGTTAGCAGTTCTGATAATGTCTGATTCTCTGGTGAATTCAGACGATGTTTCACTGTTATTGTTGACTAAACTGTTGTGAAGTGTTAAACTCTGAGTCACTGTTGGTGGCAAAATGTGGGAAACAGGGATAGAGCTAGTCAGCATGTAACCAGTGTGTATTTGATGTTCCTTGACAGAATGGGTTGCTGGAGACAGAATAGCCATTTGCAGCAGTGAAGTATTGTCACTTGTCAGAGATGTGGAGAGAGACTGTAGCACAGAATTAACTACAGGTTCAGAAATGGGTTCTGAAATAAATACATTTTTTGTTTAAAATCAAAATTTAATAATTGTCCAATAAAATATCTCTTGATTTTGAGACGGATATAAAAATTTGATGGATATCAAATAAAATTTCTATAAAATTAAATGTAAGATCCACCCACTACTAACTAAGTGATATTTAGCTATGTTAATAATTAAGAAGAAAAAAAATAGAACAAAGTAGTTACTGTAATATTAAAATGTATTAACGAATATACATACAGTTAAATTCTATTGTTATTCATGTACCTGTAATCTATACACACAAAAAAGCATCATACCTGTCACAGGTCCAGTATTTATGTTGTCTTTAATAGATTTACATTGGTCTCTATTCTCATCAGTGAGTGTTTGGTCAGAGTGAGGACATAATAAACTCATTCCTGTCAGAGTGAGGACATAATAAACTCATTCCTGTCAGAGTGAGGACATAATAAACTCATTCCTGTCAGAGTGAGGACATAATAAACTCATTCCTGTCAGAGTGAGGACATAATAAACTCATTCCTGTCAGAGTGAGGACATAATAAACTCATTCCTGTCAGAGTGAGGACATAATAAACTCATTCCTGTCAGAGTGAGGACATAATAAACTCATTCCTGTCAGAGTGAGGACATAATAAACTCATTCCTGTGTGTTCAGTTATGTGTTCTTTCAAAGACGAATGTGTAGTAAATTCATTTCCACTCCCTTGATTACTAAACACAAATTTCTCACCTACATGAGATAATTTAAATTAGTTTAACGTTACTAGTTTTAAAATAGCAGATGAATAACATGTAAACAGGGTATGAGTGAGCCTGACAGAACGTAACAAAACAACTCTCATTGACTCTTTGGATTTCACCGCAGCTAAGTTTTTATTTCTTTATATTCGTTTTATTTGTGTACTATTTGTTCGTTGAGGAAGGCTCTTTGCCGAAACGTTCGCTGCTTTGTTACGTCCTGTCAGGCTCACTCATACCCTGTTTACATATGATTCATCTACTAATCTATTAGCCTGATTGCAGTCTCACCCGCATTTGGTTCACTAGTATAAAAATAATACATTTTTATGAACACAAAAAAAAGTAAGTAGTAAAATTGACCAATTATTGAAATCCTTCCTTCTCATTATTGATTGCTGTAATGTTAAACATTTAAATATATTCTAAATTGTTCAAATAAGACTGGTAAATTAGATCGTACCTTGCTCAGCTAAAACAAACTTTGCATCTCGTTTTGCTTTACATTTGTGTCCGTATGGATTTTTGTATGTTTTCCCACAATAAGAACATAATTTACTGAACCCAGCATGCTGCGCCTTGTGTCCTTTTAAAGATAAGGGTGTTGTATATTCTTTAGCACAACCTTCCACATCACAGGTAAATTTTTGACCTAGTGAAAAAATATATTAAGTCCTCAAAATTATGATTATAAACATTGAAGATCTGTAAATGTATTGAAAAAGAAGTTAAATGTAAAACTTTTAAATGTAAACCAGCTGTTGTGTCAAATGTTTTTTGTTTGTTGTTATTTTGATATTTATCACTAAAATAAGCAAAACTAAGAGAAAACAAATTTAAAGACCCAGAAAAGAATAGCCTGATAGGAAATTGCACAATAAATCTTATGTGAGATCTCACTGACTGATTATTTAAAATTATTTTAAATTCCAAATGCGACATGTCTTACTAAGCGTATAATGAATATAAACAACAACATTTTTTCATCTCAATCATTGTTTGTAGCAGCTCTCAGTGTCTGTTCTATTGATCAACTATAATTTCATCAGTTTTGATAATAACATTTGTTACAGTTTCAACAGTAAGTGGTAGCTTAATTGAGAAGGTATTTTGCATATTTGCTTGTTTCTAGTAGTAGAGAGTTAGTGAGCTGAGGATCATTTTGGAAGAAATCAAAAGCATTTTTCCACATGGACCAACAGTAAAATTCCGAAATGAAAAAAACAAAAACAGAAAAGGTCACAACTATTTAAGTGTATTTTATGATAAATATATTATTGTTAATTTAATATTTGAAAAGGAAGTAAGTAAAATTAGTTTAAAAGTGTTCTACCCAACTAACAACTAAAATTTGCAATTAGTAATTATAATATTAATTTTAGTACAGGTGTATTAAATCGGTTGCGATACGCAGAAGTGTCCAATCATCTGACCTCATGACAGTTTGTGGGTTAAAAATGTGGATATAATCTGCAAACATTCTCCAAGTTGTTCAATAATCAGTCCAAGAATTTTTACATCTTTTATAACATTTTACCAAAGATTACCTGAATGTTTTCTCATGTGTCCTTTATACCCTGTGTGTGTGGCAAACTTGACACCACAAACAGTACACGAGAATGGCTTCTCTTTAGTATGCGAAGGAAGATGCCGTCTCAATTCTGTGCTGCTTATGAAGCCTTTCTCACAAAAACTACATTGGTATGGCCACTTGCCTATTTAAAATTTAAAAACAAAACAACATGACATGAAAAGATAAACGTTAATGGAATGACTCTAATGTTAAGATTGGGATGGATCTTTGATTCAATGATTGATCATTGATTCCTAATTTTAAATTATTTAGTTCAAAAATAAATAATCTAGTAAATAAACCATTGACAATAATACATAAATTTGGTTACAACATTTGAGTGCACCAACCTATTCCATGACTATGCAATATGTGAAATTTGAGTCCATTGATTGTTCCATAACGCAGACCACAGTGTGTACATCCATGGGGCTTTTCTTGACGGTGAATCAACATGTGTCGTTTTAGATGATTTTGGTGGAACGTCTTACCACACACAGGACAGACATAATCTGAAATTTAAGTCACTATGGTATTACGTATAAACTTTTGTTTAAAATATTAGGTTTAATTATTTTTTATGCCTGAATTCCTTTTGTTCTAGTTATGACTTTAAAAAATGCACAAGAAATATAATTTTAGGCAGACAAAAGTTTTAAAGTGAAACAAAATAAAGACACCTTTTTGTTGCACTCCAATGTCTGATGAAAAAGGAGAAGGTTTTATGGATTATTATAATTCGGTTTATTTTTGCTATAAACTCAAGGGTTATGGAAGTCAAGTATATGACAATTTAAATAGTATTTATTAAATACATCATACATTTCATTTTTCATCTTTAGATAACAACTAATTTTTTTTTAATTAATTGAAAAATATATGTTGAAAAAATCGTAAAACTAAATTTAATATGAATGTTAAACAGACCTGATTTTTCAGAATGCTGTGACTGGTGATTTGTCAAGTTGCACTCAAGGCGAAATACCATATCACATTGTGAGCATTTAAGAGGTCGGTCAGCTGCTACTGACCCTATAGACATTACATGGCGGTAAACATGTTTTTTAACATGAAAGAAGGAAGAGGAAAATGTTTTATCACAGGAATCCCAAGGACAATGATACTGGCCACCTGTAACAAAAGAAAAGCACTTAGACAATTCAGATTAAATTTAAACATAATAAATTTTAACATTTTCCATCTATTTGAACATTCATTAAAATTATCTTATTTCACATCCCACAACGAATTTTTAAATAGATTTCATCATATGACAACAAGATTATCTTTTTACTTAAAGAAGGACATAGGCTCCATTGATATTCTGCTCCACCATATAACCACCCTTTTCCACTTGCATCACATAATTTTTCAATAGACAGTTTTATCTAACAATTGAAAGGTGGAGTTGGCTACAGACAAGGTGTAAGACATTGAGAGGTCACTCAGTCATTTTCGAATTGATAAAAATGATCTAGTCAAGTACTTAAACAGGCACATCAGGTGCAGGGAGTCATACACTTAAACAGGCACCTCAGGTGCAGCGAGTCATACAGTTAAACAGGCACTTCAGGTGCAGGGAGTCATGCACTTAAACAGGCACCTTAGGTGCAGGGAGTCATGCACTTAAACAGGTACATTAGGTGCAGGGAGTCATACATGTAAACAGGTACATCAGGTGCAGGGAGTCATGCACTTACACAGGCACCTTAGGTGCAGGGAGTCATACACTTAAACAGGTACATTAGGTGCAGGGAGTCATACACTTAAACAGGTACATCAGGTGCAGGGAAACATACACTTAAACAGGTACATCAGGTGCAGGGAGTCATACACTTAAACAGGCACATCAGGTGCAGGGAGTCATACACTTAAACAGGCACCTTAGGTGCAGGGAGTCATACACTTAAACAGGTACATCAGGTGCAGGGAGTCATGCACTTAAACAGGTACATCAGGTGCATTGAGTCATACACTTAAACAGGTACATCAGGTGCAGGGAGTCATACACTTAAACAGGCACCTTAGGTGCAGGGAGTCATGCACTTAAACAGGTACATTAGGTGCAGGGAGTCATACACTTAAACAGGCACATCAGGTGCAGGGAGTCATGCACTTAAACAGGTACATCAGGTGCAGGGAGAGATGTGTTTTAGAGATATGCCTATAAAGTAATAAATAGCATTTCATAATTATTGCAGCCATTTTATTTCATTTTTTATTGCCAATTTAATCATGGTCTGTAATCTGTTCCTGTGATTATACTCGTTCAGACATTGTTTGCTGAACGCTTATCGTTGCACAGGTTCATGCACAATCACTTGTGCATTCAATTTCACCTGGGGAAACCCTAAACTAATACTCCACAATAGGCGCATTGTCTAGAGCCCCAGGGACCATACATTTTTAAAAAAATTATACAATTTTTAAAATTGAAGTTACCAAAATGCTTTTTTCCATGTTTGGATTTTTGCAGTAGATTTGAAAACTTTTCTTTACAGCCGACAACTTCACAACTGGTGTCTGTCAAAACATAGTGGTTCAAGAAGTGATCGAAAAAATCTTTATGTTTAATGAATTCTGCTTCGCACCCTTGTTCTTCACATCGATAACCTTTTCTTTTTAAAAACTCTAAATTTTCTGAAATCAAAGGAGATAAATAAATTCATTTTTTAAAAATTTATTTATTTAACAAAAATTATTTTGCACATCTATGCATCATTAATTTTTTACCTTAAATTAAATAAAATCAAAAGGTTTAAGGGTTTGAAAAAAAAATAATAATAATAATTTTTTTTTATTTTATTATAAAATTCTAGTACAGAAAATGAACCTTAGTTACTAACCTTAGTTAACTAAAAATTTAAGGTCACAATATGTTTGGTTAACACAACCATTTAAAATGTGGTCAGATAAAATGATGGCACAGTAGTAAGAAAAATCAGACAAGAAAAAAATCAAATCTTGACTAACGAACCTGAATTTTCAGCTCCATGAATTTTAGAGTGATTCTTAAGCCCATTACTGCTGGCAAAGACAAGATCACAGACATTGCATACAAAGTTTCCACCAAAACTGGCTTTCAAACATCGACAGTGAGCAAGAATATGTTGCTTGAGAGTTCCCATGACTTTGAAAATGCTGGAACAGTTTCTCCAGGGACATTTCATTTTTCCATCTAAAAAGATATGTTGTCTTTTCTTGGTGGTTAAATAAAAATATATTTAAACAAAGCATTACAAACTGTAAAATTCTGAATAAATCCATTTACATTAGCTTATACTTATATTTTAAAGACAGTCCTCCTATGAAGAAGATTAAGGTTATTGTCTACTCTTGCATTCTTCTATATTAATTACAGAATATTGTTGGCATTTCAAACACTGTTATGGTAATGCAATTGAAATAAAGAGATAAAAAATTTAATAAATAACTTTAAGGAGCAATTTTAAGTAATGAATGAATGTGATTAAATATTAAAAATTAGTTTTAACTACGCTTTAAAATGAATGTATGGACACATCTAAGAGGGTCAGAAACCTCCATTGTATTATGATTTGAAACCTCTATTGTATTATGATTTGAAACCTCTATTGTATTATGATTTGAAACCTCTATTGTATTATGATTTGAAACCTCTATTGTATTATGATTTGAAACCTCTATTGTATTATGATTTGAAACCTCTATTGTATTATGATTTGAAACCTCTATTGTATTATGATTTGAAACCTCTATTGTATTATGATTTGGACCAATGAATGAATTTTATATGCCTTTAAGGATTGTATGCTAAGACTTGTAAAAAATATGAGATTATTATATAAAATAAAAGACTTTTTGAGAAAATATTTGGAAATGGATTTATTCCAGTAGTTTTCATAAGTAAATGATTTTAAACATTATTTTTTACTTTGATCAAAGTGGGCAGAGAATAGACAGAAAAATACAAATTATTTGTAACCATTCACAAGTAAATAAATTTGTAAGCACTGAGAGGGAAATGGAAGGTTGTTGACTTTAGTACATATTTGGGTGTTACTTGGGAGGGGTAGGTGAGGTGTCTGAACCTTTGACAGCTTTTAACTGTCACAGGAATGTTTCATTATGATTGTTATTATTACCCTCATTATGATGCTATGTGTTTTCACAATGTCCTCCCAAGAAACAGCAAAACTAATATTAGTCATCTGTGTATTTTTTAGAAGTCACTCTACAGTTTAGAGCAATACCCAATACCCAATACCCAATTTTGTTAAAGTAAACCTGCCGATGACTTGTCCCAAATCTTAATGGATAATAAATTCAGGTACTTTGTCTTAGTCTTATGGTGAAGTGGCCAACCTATGACATAATACAGTTAAAGGGGCAGTGGCCAACCTATGACATAATACAGTTAAAGGGCCAGTGGCCAACCTATGACATAATACAGTTAAAGGGGCAGTGGCCAACCTATGACATAATACAGTTAAAGGGGCAGTGGCCAACCTATGACATAATACAGTTAAAGGGGCAGTAACCAACCTATGACATAATACAGTTAAAGGGGCAGTAACCAACCTATGACATAATAAATTCAGGTACTTTGTCTTAGTCTTATGGTGCAGTGGCCAACCTATGACATAATACAGTTAAAGGGGCAGTGGCCAACCTATGACATAATACAGTTAAAGGGGCAGTGGCCAACCTATGACATAATACAGTTAAAGGGGCAGTAACCAACCTATGACATAATAAATTCAGGTACTTTGTCTTAGTCTTATGATGCAGTGGCCAACCTATGACATAATACAGTTAAAGGGGCAGTGGCCAACCTATGACATAATACAGTTAAAGGGGCAGTGGCCAACCTATGACATAATACAGTTAAAGGGGCAGTGGCCAACCTATGACATAATACAGTTAAAGGGGCAGTGGTCAACCTATGACATAATACAGTTAAAGGGGCAGTGGCCAACCTATGACATAATACAGTTAAAGGGGCAGTGGCCAACCTATGACATAATACAGTTAAAGGGGCAGTGGCCAACCTATGACATCATACAGTTAAAGGGGCAGTGGCCAACCTATGACATCATACAGTTAAAGGGGCAGTGGCCAACCTATGACATCATACAGTTAAAGGGGCAGTGGCCAACCTATGACATCATACAGTTAAAGGGGCAGTGGCCAACCTATGACATGATACAGTTAAAGGGGCAGTGGCCAACCTATGACATCATACAGTTAAAGGGGCAGTGGCCAACCTATGACATCATACAGTTAAAGGGGCAGTGGCCAACCTATGACATCATACAGTTAAAGGGGCAGTGGCCAACCTATGACATAATACAGTTAAAGGGGCAGTGGCCAACCTATGACATCATACAGTTAAAGTGTAGGGTTACAACCATTAGTAGTAATTTAATGTTTAAACATATTTTCAATCAGTATATCATCAGTGGAGAAAATGTTTTTTTCTCTTAGTTTATAGATCTTCAAACGAAACTCTATATGGAGCAAGATTTCAAGAATGCTATAAAACTAGTTTTTACCAAAATGAATTTTGCTGTGTTTTGCCAGCTGTAGCTGATCATCAAAGGTTTGCAAGCATCCATTCACATCACAGGTTGATATTTTTTTACAGTGATTCCAAAGATGGTTGTCGAGGCTTTTTCCTAGGAAAAAACTTTCTTCACACCCATCAACTGTACATTTGAGGGGTGGAATTTCTGAGGAAACAAAATGAAGGAATTTAGCTTTTAAAACTGCAAAACCAGTTGTTGTTTTTTTAAAATTTGGTTCAAATAAGTGGAGCTACTAATAATAATGTAGTGTAACATTTGTTTAAAATTTTGAGTGTGCCTTGTGACCCAACTTTGTAATAAATGCTATGACTGAGAAATTGTAACAAAAGGAGATTATGGTTAGTGTTAATAGATGAAAGATCCATGAGTTTAAAAAAAAAGATGAAATGAATAATGTTTAAATGCAATGTAAATTACGACACAAACCCAAGTGAGATTCAACATGACTCCGCCTCTCCAGTTCAGAAGAGAATTCCATTTCACAGCCAATAAATTTGCAGTAGTAAGGTTTAGCCTGTAATAACATTAGAGGGAAAGTACAAAGTTGAGGTTTAGCCTGTAATAACATTAGAGGGAAAGTACAAAGTTGAGGTTTAGCCTGTAATAACATTAGAGGGAAAGTACAAAGTTGAGGTTTAGCCTGTAATAACATTAGAGGGAAAGTACAAAGTTGAGGTTTAGCCTGTAATAACATTAGAGGGAAAGTACAAAGTTGAGGTTTAGCCTGTAATAACATTAGAGGGAAAGTACAAAGTTGAGGTTTAGCCTGTAATAACATTAGAGGGAAAGTACAAAGTTGAGGTTTAGCCTGTAATAACATTAGAGGGAAAGTACAAAGTTGAGGTTTAGCCTGTAATAACATTAGAGGGAAAGTACAAAGTTGAGGTTTTAGCCTGTAATAACATTAGAGGGAAAGTACAAAGTTGAGGTTTAGCCTGTAATAACATTAGAGGGAAAGTACAAAGTTGAGGTTTAGCCTGTAATAACATTAGAGGGAAAGTACAAAGTTGAGGTTTAGCCTGTAATAACATTAGAGGGAAAGTACAAAGTTGAGGTTTAGCCTGTAATAACATTAGAGGGAAAGTACAAAGTTGAGGTTTTAGCCTGTAATAACATTAGAGGGAAAGTACAAAGTTGAGGTTTAGCCTGTAATAACATTAGAGGGAAAGTACAAAGTTGAGGTTTAGCCTGTAATAACATTAGAGGGAAAGTACAAAGTTGAGGTTTAGCCTGTAATAACATTAGAGGGAAAGTACAAAGTTGAGGTTTAGCCTGTAATAACATTAGAGGGAAAGTACAAAGTTGAGGTTTAGCCTGTAATAACATTAGAGGGAAAGTACAAAGTTTTAGGAATAATGTTGAACAGTGTGAAACATTACTTATCATAATCTAAGTGGTGGGGAAATTATTGAAATTATTTTCTATGAAAATTATACAACAGATAAAAACAAACAGATTTTAAAATGATAGAGTATAAACAAAGCGCCATTACAGACTGGCATAGGATGTCACAATACTTAACCAAAAGGATCTCTTATGTTTGTGTCTCTACAAATCTACTCAAGAATGTGTCCCAATTTTACCAATTAAAATTAATTGTTAAGCTAACCTCTCAGTAAGAAATAAAACAAACCCGTAAAAACAAAGTTTTTGACTATAAATCCCTTATATATGAGACATAACTAAAAGTATTGATTATGTTCAAACGCGACAAATATTTACAGACTGAATCTGTCTTAACTCCCCTTTGCTAATCGGCTCCAAAAGGCAGATTAATTCCTTGACATATCTATGACTAGAACTGCCTAATTAGATTAATTTTTTTTTGCAACTGTCAAAGTATGACTGACCTACTGATGCATTTAACACAAACCGTTTCTAAAATACAGTCAACTGTAAGCTTGTCTTACATATAAAAAGCAGTTACACAATAACTGCTGGGGGCCAGACTTACAACTGAACAGTTAGGTTTTATTTATCAAGACTAAGTTAGTTTACTTCAGCTACCAGAACCTTAAATCAACTTTTGTCAAAGTTAGTACTTAAAGATGAAGTTCTACCTGTTTTAAGCATGTAAAAACTTATTGAAAACTGGAAATGAGATAATAATAACAAATTTTTTAAATGACTTACATGAGATTTAACTGTAGTCTCCAGGTTGTGATTAACTTTATTGTGATGAGGAATTTGGCAAAGAGGAAGAACCATTCCACAATCAATGCAAATGTGTTCCTTTGATTGCAGATCTTTAGTCGAGAGAGACTCCATTTGTGTGGGTATTTTGTTATGTTCAAGGACCAAGTGTTTCTCCAATAGTTTCTTACGATTAAAATATTTACCACAGGCTTCATACATACAAGAATATCTGACAATAGCTCTTCCAAGTCTGTAGGCCTTTCCTTTGTGCACTAACATTTTATGTCGACAAAGTGTTGATTTAAGTGAGAATTTTTTGCTGCAACCTTCAAATGTACAAGAGTAGTAAATACCGGGAATCGGGTGGGGTCGCTTCCCCATGTGGTAAGCAATGACATGACGTTTCATATAAACACGGCTAGCAAACTTCCTGTCGCATCCAGAAACATCACAAAGTACACACTTTTCTGGAGGATTGATGGCATTTCTTTCATTTTCTGGTGGAATTAACAATTTTAGTTATTGAAGGATCAAGGATTTTATGAACTATTTACATTATTACCATCTATGGTAGAATATGTAGAATATAAGAAATAAGTTTTTAATAAAAACTATAATTGTAACATTTTAAAATGCAATAAATTTGCTTTATTAACCCTTTTGAAATTACTAGTTTGATGTAATAAAAGGTGTAATTTCTAAGTAATTTAGTTTTTTTAAAAATAATCTAAATCTGAATAATGATGATGATGAAATATGTATCTGAATGATTTAAATATAATCCCTTGAGATTTTATTTAAAGTATAGAAACATTGTTGAAACAATGATATCATTTTTACTTACTTTCATGAACTTTGTAGTGAACATCCAAGTAGCGCTGACAGCCAAATTTCTTTCCACACTTCTCGCAGTACAAGACGCTCTCTTGTGAATGGGTACAGAGATGAAGCTCATATTTATCTTTCCTTACAAAATTATTGTTACAGCCATCATACGGACACATGTACTTTCTTTGTGTATCAACTAAAAGAAATAAATTATTTCCAATAACTTTACATGATTATCTTCACAAAGTTTTACAAACTTTTCATTATATTATAATTAATAAAACAAAGCCCATTTTTTTCAGCCTTTGGTTATGGAAAGAGGGTTAATTGTGCATGCTATTTTTAAAATTATTCTTATTCTAAATTATTTTTCAAAGAATACTTGACAATTATACATTTAATTAATTAATAAAAAATATTCAAGAAATTCTTTACAAATAACTCATTAACAGCATATTAAAAAGCAACACACATTACTTGTATAAAAAGATGTCTTACCAGTTTTATTGTGCTTTTTATCTCTTGCACTGCCATTTCCAGCATTGTTCTTGTTGGGAACAATATTCTTTTTAACTTTTTTTGCTTTAAAGTTTAGTTCTTTTATTGCTATATCTTTGAGTCTTCGCTTTCGGCCTGTGCTAGAATATTTTTTTGATTGATGTGGTGCATCCTCCTGTGTAGTGAGCATTGGGCTTGGTAGTGTCTTTCTCTTTCCCATTAACACATTACTGACACTGCATTCTGCTTCATCATTCCTGACTTCTGAGTGATTATTAGCAGTGTAACCATAAAGAGATGCAATTTATTTATTTTAACTTTTAGTTGATACAAAATTCAAAGTAAAACAACAAAAAACAAGATTTTGTATGAAAACCAGTTAATGAAGCTCATTTTAAAATTTAAACAAGGTTGGTAATTTAAAAAAAAATAAGAGCCTGAAATAACAAATAAAATAAAACATACTTTGCCACATACAACACATGTACCCAAAAGTAGAAAAAATAATTGATTAAATTGATTATTCATTCTTGATACCTAAACTTGTTCTTTTTCTTAAGAATTAAGAACCAAAATTTAAATAGCTGACTTATTGAAAAAAATCTTATTTTTCAAAATTCATTTTAAAAAAAATTAAAAATCTATTTGTGATAAAAAGATGTACAAAGTCAAATAAATTGTTTTCTTTAAAAAATCTTGTGAATTATTTTTCTTTGAACATAAAGTAACTTAAAAGAAGGAAGAACAAAAAAATAATGATTAAAATAAACTAAACTAAAACTTACTATATTTGCCTAATCCGATGTCATGTTTGGCTTCATTAACTTTCTTTGATCTTTTATTTTCCTTGGCTGCAGACTTTTTTGTTACATCTTTTTCTGATTCCCCACATTCCTCATCAATATCACATGATAAAAAATCATTAGGCTGATGTATTAGCTGAGCTTTGTTTCTTTTTTCAGATGTTGGACACACAATCTTTTGTTCATCATGCTGCTTAGCATCCTGAGCTACAGGTGAACGTGTTAAATGTGTATGTTGCTGTTGAATATCGTCACTACTGAAATCCCAATCACTTCTGTGTGGCTTGTACAGTTTAACATTAATTGGATCTCCCAACAGTTCTTGTAAGGTGCTAATCCCTTTTGATATTTGTTTGATTTTGATGAAACACAAATTGCAGATTCTTGGTTCTCCAAAAGTCCTCTCACGGTACAAAGCTTTAAAATCTTGTGGGTGTAAGATTGCTTTCAGTTTTTCACGTATCCCAAAACGTATACACTTAGCTCCAAAAAGAAGATGTTTCTTGCTGCCAAGCACTTGCTGGCATACTTTACAAATTTCCTCTTTCTCCTTTGTTTTCTTTTTGTCTGCAGCCATGTCTCAGTCACCTTTACCTTTTCATATCAAACATCAACTTCCTAATAATTAATTACTCTAAGCTTTGGCTACAACTGAATTCTGTTTCACCATTGTCACTGTTGTTAATGTTTAAATACTACTAACAATAATATAATGTAAGGTAACGATGATATAGATAATATACAATATTTTCCCATACATGAGAAGTTTTACATACCTCTGCACCCAGGGTGAATATTATGTAAAATAATTCTTACATAAATAATTAACGCCCCCCCCCCTCTCACTGACTTAATGCATAGATCTGGCATTTGGTATTTAGGCCTATTAGTCTATGCACAGTACTAATCCCACTCACTGATGACTTGCTATAGCAGTTCAATAAAGCCATCTTTCCATCTGGCATTTATTATTTCTTGAATCTAGGTACCAGGTAGTCAACACATCTTCTACTGACCCAGTAGCAGATAAGAATTGACAATAATCATTGATTCATTGTGATCCTGCCTCAGACAATGCCTTGAATTGATCCAAACTAAAAATGGTAATGAAGCCTTGTTTAAATTTGACAGGTCATGTAACATTAAACAAAATTTATTTATAAATTTTATGATACAGAAAATGAAACCCCTTGAGCCTTGATTGATATAATTATAAGATGACTTGACGTGGTGCATCTTATGTAACTTATGTTACAAGTCACCAAAACCCAATTATTTTGTGCGTATTATTATGTAAAATATTTTTAATACTAATACAAATAGTGAAAACTAGTGTCTTAAATATGGTCATGTTAGTCATGTTGCATCTTATAATTTGGTGTCTTAAATGCCTGAAAATATGGTAACAATTTTAGTCCTCATACTCATCTTTATGTTAAACTCTTTATTGTTACTAGTTACTTAGTTATTAACTGTTACAATTTCAATGGCAATGGTTATTTTCTGCCACATTAGTAGGCAATGCAATTCAAATCAATAATTGATCAGAACCGGGATCTCAGTGAGTACTACCAAAACGTTAACATTCAATTTAGCCTAATTAAAACTAGGAGAATAACTACATATTACAATTACGTCTAGCTTTTTTAGCTGTATTATTATATTTAAGCAATTACCAGAAATTTTAAAATTCAACTCTAGTCTCTAAAAGATGAAGTTGTAGGAAACTAATATTGTTATTATTGAATACAATTGTAACATTAGATTATTAAATTTATTAAGATAGGATCTAATTAAGACACGTTTGAGACAAAGAATGCTTGCCCCTTGGCCTCTGCAAAGTCATCATTATCATTAAGCATGAATTGAATTCTAATATTTTTATAGCCCTAGACACCACCTCGATTTAAAAAAATCAAGTTGACACAATCATCCTAAACTCTTCCCGACAAAATTTACTGCAGCAAGTCTTTTTTATGCTTTAGTCACACAAAATGACATCAATTTCCCCTATACCTATTGACTTAATCAAGGGTGTGTTTAACTCTATTTGAGAACCCTCTAATTATCGATGTCAATCCGGTGTATATTTAGTTTTGTGTCCGTTTTTATTTTTAATGCATCAGTTTTTTTAAGTCTGGCTTGGCTTAGCCAAAGCAGTGATTAACGCCTTCCGCCATCGCCACCTGGAATTTACCTCCCCAAATCAACCTAAGATATCAAATGTCTACTAATTTACTTTGGAAATAAAGAAAACAAATATTAATGATTTAGCTCATTAAAAAAAAATTGAGCTTGACATCAAAGAACTAATTGAAAATCCACTAGCTATAATAGACTGTAAAAATTACAACCTCTAAAAAATAAGGTGAAATGCCACTCTGTTCGAATGTCTCCCCACTCCTTTCCTCAACGTAGCTTTAAAAATAATATTTAAATAGAAATTTAAATGTGAGTCTACGAGAGATAGAGAGAGGCACGAGTTTTTAGGTCTACTGATAAATGGATAGTCTATGATTTTGCCACGAGAATTACTGAGGCATGGGTCACCGCGGGCATTAACTTTGTATGACATATCATGACGTGATAGTAGCTAATATTTCGGGAGCTGACCATTGACTGATGTTTCTCTTCTTTGTCAGTATCAAGTGTGGCTTACAAGTTAGGCTAGTTATCCTTTGCGAAAATTGAGCCTTACTTTAACCATAAAATTTTCATCATAGTGAATTAAAAGACCAATATCAATATGCCTTTCTTGAAGAATTTTGTAGAAGATTTCTTCTCAGTAATGCCAAACACTAATCTTACTAGCAGCATAAAACCAAAGAAGATTCAGACTTTGTTATGTAAGGTCTAGACTCTGGTGCCTCTCTAGGTTCTACATATGGGAGTTACATTGTTGCTGATAGAAGGATACTGAGTAGATGACAATCATAAGATCTCTTTTGTGACACAAGAAAATTGTCAATTTTTAGCTTTCTTTTCAAGTTAACTCAAGATATTAAATTAAAATGGTTTCAATTATAAGGCTACATTTAATATTGTAGAGAATACATTCACGATATTAGTCTGAGCAAATGTTAAAAATTAACTCATTATGTGTAAAATAAAAACTAAATTTTTCAATGTTTAAAATAAAATCCCAATAATTTACAATATGTTGATTGAAAAAATAAATCATCTTTGACCCTCATAAGGCACAACCCATCCAAAAAAATGACCAATACAAACTTACCTTTGTCTTTAAACAAATTGAATTTATAGTTTTATTATTAATTGTACCTATTTCTAAAGTCTTCGTGAACTTAAAGTATTAAATATAGTCACATCAGATGACATTCCAGTGGAATTGGTGGTTGTCCCATGTCTATGACCATATAATTTTAAATATTCGGACTATAAATAAAGCTGTAAGCACTCGAGAAAACTTAACAGTTTTATTATTTGTGTAAATTAATGATTACAACAGAACACATAATATATTAATGTAATACTGAAGACTCAACACATTATTGGAAAGTACATTTATTTTTTATTCTAGGAATTTAAAGAAAAAACTTTTGATAATTTAATTATGGCAATGACTTAGAGCATTTCAGTTTTATTTCTTTGCTTGAGGTATTCTGGCATCAATGTGTGTAAAACACCATCAACAGTTTGAGACATTTTGACACCAAGTGAGTAGAGCGCTTTAAATAGCAACTTATTCTCAACTCATATATTATAAATTTTGACTGTCCCAGAACACCACATAGTTATTGTAAGCATAGTCTGTCATGTCCATTGAGTTCCCTCTTGTCATGTCCATGGCCTGACCCCTGTCCTGCATAATGTTTTGATGGGGCCCAGCATGGTGAATGCCATGTGCCATGCCCTGAGGGATGACCTGAGTCAAGTTGTGATGCATGAGATGGGAGTGGTTGAGTGTGTCGCCAGTCATGAGGGAGCGGGTGGTCTGCTGGGTGTCCATGTTGTGAGTGACCACCTGTTGAGGGATGATGATGGTGTGTTGGACTGAGGTAGCCACAGGTTCTTGGACAATTTGTTGCTGTGAAAGCTGTGATGACTGTAGTTGGGGAGGAAAGGGCTGTTGTACTGCTTGAGGTAATACTGTCACAGGCACTGAAGTTCTCATACTTAGACCTTGACTCTCTTGATCTATTGAGTAAAACAATTATTGATTAGATTGGTTATATATAATGTTGTCTGTACACTAAAAAGTTAAAATGTCATTTACATCTTTCAACAAATATTGCCACCACCTTAGAGAGAGACTGGGTGAAAATATAAAATTAATTTAAAAAGCAACACGTTTTACATCAAATCTTTTCAACAGTTGAAACAACAGCCATGTGTCAAGAGTACACTAGGAAGCATGTATACAGATAATTTTTTAAGGAAAAGTTCTTGGACTTGCCATATGTCCAAATAACAATCCATATTTTACATAACTGAAAACTTTGGTTTCTTAATCACTTACATCTCTTTGCTTTATTTCAGTATTTCCAATTTGATTAGGTTATAATATAATACTCATCCATAAGCCATGTGTAATTGGAAATATTTCAGGGGAAAAGGTAAGGGGGTCAGATTATAGGCAGGTCATAGGAGACTGGTATTATTTTCTTCCTTTACAATAATTCAAATATAGTAAACAATGAAAAGTAATTCAATAAAGTTAACAGAGATGTGTACTTAACTGGGTCAGACGGTTTATTTTTGTTTTTGTTTTGTCATATTGTTAATGAAACCATCTATTTTGAATAATGTAGATCATCACAGAGTAGGTTTCCTTGTAATGTTCTCTATGGTTTGACAAGTGAGGATCTTTGTTTACACAATTCTCTACATTTATCTTATTTAAAGTATTTATTACTGCACTATCAGGATTATAATTTTGAAAAATTTAGAATATAAAAAAAATATTTTCTTAAATACTGACTTGCCTCTATGTTGGCTTCTGAGAGGGTTTGGGACTGACTTATGAATGAACAGACTGATAAACAAGGATAAACCTGTACTGTAACAATCTCTAGTTTTATCAGTAAGTAGATGATACATACTGTGCAGTTTAAATTCAAGAAATTGATTAACTCCAACCACACCAGCACACACAAGAATATAAATAAGAAGGATAAAATATAATCTATAACAGGGGTGGACAGACCTGTAGTAATTGAGAGCCATCTTTACTCATTAGCTCCTGATGCAACTAAATGCGTCCTTATAGGGGTCCGTACGGATACGCCCAAATGCGTCTGTTCGCCTAGCGACGCACTCTCGCATTTTTAGTTAAAAATAGCAAGAAATCTCGCTTTCCTCGAGACTTCCGGCTATTGTGTGATTCTACGAGATTTCAATAAAAATCACCGGATGTTTTTATCTTCTTTCACTTTCGATCCATGAGTGAATTAGTTTGACGCGTCTATGTGGCGTATGTATTCACCCGAGGTGCCGAAAATCGCGCTATCGGACATGTTATATTATTATTAAACTTTATTCATTTCTTGATGCATTAAACATTTTATTTTTTTAAGATAAATGAATATCTTTAGAAAATAAAAGCATTTCTCTAATGGAATCAAAAGCTTAACGAAGTTGCTTCCCTTTTGTCCGGAATATGAAATAGATTCGGAAGTAGCCCTTCAGGAGCTATTGAGTTAAAATATAAAAAAATGTTGGGAGCCACATTGAAGCGCTATGAGTCATTAAACCTGACTTTGAAATCTTCCAGTAATCCTTGTAAAATATCTTTTTATAAACTGCACGCGAGCCGCAATGTGAACAAAGAAGAGCTACATGCGGCTCGCGAGGCGCGGTTTGGCCACCGTTGATCTATAAGAATGAATATTATGATATTCATTTACCTGTTTTTATTGCTTTCCTTTTGTCTCTACTGGCTTTACATTTATGTCCATAAGGATTTTTATAGGTCTTCCCACAAAAAGGACACGTTTTACTGAAACCAGCATGCTGTGCTTTGTGGCCCTTTAAAGCTACTGATGTAGTGTATACTTTACCACAACCATCAACATCACATTCATACTTCTGACCTGAAAATATAGAAAAAGAGTAGAACATTTTTATTTTGAATCATACACTAAATAAAGTCTGGCTATTTTTATATAAAGACTTGTCATCTTGTCACTGTAACTCTCTTAATGCTTTGAAGTCAGATTCCCCAGAATTGTCAGGAGACAATAAAATACATAATACAGTGAAACCCATTTCTTTTGACCTCGGTTAACTCCCCAACCCTATTTAAGTCAACATTTTTTAAGGGAACCACCAAATTCTCTTTTTCTTAGCATTTGCTCATCAGTTATGTTGATTCTTTTATGTCACTGATCCCTAATATCTTGAGCACAAAAGAGGGCCAAATCTGCCACTAAACATCAGTTATCGTGATCCCCGTGACCAATGGCCTGTTTGAAACGACTATTTGTCATAAAGTTGTCATATCTGTGCACACGTTCAATGTAGTAGAGACATCTTGAGCTACATTCCCGTTCTAAGTTTTTAAATTTTAAGTCAAATTTTTTAGCATAAACTTAATTTTTTAAAAAGAAATTCAAAATCATTATTTTAAAATGAATATTATGTTGCATCATAAACAGAACCATATGGGTTCCATTTTCGTTGAGCTAGGATATGTTGCACATATTTTTTTAAATTGACATATAATTTCAATTATGGCAGAATTCCCCAATGCTAAAATAAATTAAATTGTTATGTCTATTAACTTTAAAATATTTGATAATTAAGCTTTAAAATGATCTTATATGGATTTAATTCAATAAAAATAATAACCATAATGTGCCTTGTGCAGAGCATTAGTCATTGGCAACCATTCATTCAACCTCATGATTCTACTACTACTACTACTACTATGTTCACTCATAATGATGGTCGTGTAAAAAATCTTTAAACACTGGTGAGGAAAAGGTTAAAATGAATGAATCATGTCAGCCCACTACCAGCAACCATCAATATTTTATCATGTATTTATAAATTAAATATACATCAAAATAATGTTTTAAACCCCACAGGAACAAAAAGGAGAGTTTCTGTGTGTACCATTAAATAGTTTATTTAGTGTCTCATAAAATGTTTGGTAAGTGAATATGTGCTACCACAATACTCCACTTCTATACAAAAATTTGCCACTTAAGAACCTGTACATAACATTTAAAAAAAGCAAGAAGAATAATCAAAATTTTACCTAGATGTTTTCTCAAATGTGCCCTATGGCCAGTGTGAGAGGCAAAACTTGCCCCACAAATGTGACATACAAATGGCTTTTCTTTGGTGTGGGTGGGAATGTGTCTCTCCATCTCTCGACTGCTCATAAATCCCTTGCTACAGAACCGACACTTCAATGGCCACTTGCCTGTAATAAAAAGAAGACATTTCAGATGTTCTCAACTTCCTATTTTATTCAAAAAATTAAATTTTATCCAGGACAGTTTGCTTCATAAAAAATATATGATATTTAGACAGGGTATGTATAGGCCTGACAGGACGTCACAGAACAGCGTATGTTTTCTTTTCCCGTCAGGCCTCTACATACCCTGTTTAAATAACATATATTTTTTATCTAAAAGCCTGATTGCAGTCTCACCCATATTTTGTCATGTCCATTAAAACTAGCACCGCAACCATAGCACACATGGACAAGAGACAGTAATGTAACATGTCAGCGTCAAAGACCTAAACAAACTATTCCCAGGGTGTTGGGGTTTTCTTTTCATCATCACCACGGATCTCTCTACGTTATCAACCTACATCCTTCCCAGTTTCAATGAGTGCCCTTACAAGCCTTCCATGTAACAAGGTATTTGACAGCATTACATCATAGGTTTCAGAATATCCCTGGGTCTATATAAGATAGGCCCATTTAAAACTTTGAAGTTGCATTCATCTTTCGAACTCATCCTTAGTCGTTTTTGGTAGGTTTTTATTATAGAGAATTTGAAATTTTGTGGATTTGAACACATCACATTTGATGATTTCTTCAAATTTGTAAAAACATACTAGTGTGTATGAAAAGTAAAATTTAAAAATGCTAACACTTTCAATTAGCATTGAATAAAAAAGATGAAATAGAACATACAAAACATAAAGACAGAAAATAAGTTAATTTCCTACCAATCTTATGTTTCTGCAACATATGAAATTTAAGTCCGCTGATGGTGGCATATCGAGCTCCACAATGTTGGCACACTTGAGGTTTCCGAGGTTTGCCAAGAGTCTGAGACTTGAGGTGGTTGTGACGACCTTTTTTACCACAGGTTGGGCAGACATAATCTGGTACATTATAAAAACATTTTAAAATAAACGCACTATAAGTTACTGGCCATTATTGCCACACACACACACACACAACAAAACACTGCAGACTAGTTCTAAACAAAAATCGATGTAGATAATCTGTAAAAAAGATGGGAGTTCACACTGAGCAAACTGATAACGAACTTTGGTAGTTTATATTTATTAATTTTTAAGGATGTGCAAACGCAACAGCAATCTTCTGCTACAAGTGCCGATGTAACATCATAGTCAGGAGCTTTAATTAAATTTTAATGTGCTTTAGGTATGAAAAGATAACTAATAAAAAAAAATAATTGAAGGTTGGTGGGTGTTCATTACGCAAAGATGGTGGAAGGCAATGTTCCCTTTAAGATGCCCGGGTGTGCGGCCGCGCAGATATCTGACCGATGCCTCGCAGTGGTTTAGAATTACAGCGGATAAAGTTTTGTAAAATATTGAGTAAAAAATGGATGCTGTGCAACTTTGCACATGAGTTTTTTTACTTTGCACACAGACCAACGAACCTTAGAGGGAACATTGGTGGAAGGTAGTGTTCATTCAATTGTAGACAAAGGTGCCAAGGATCTTGTGAATTTCTGCATGCTAACATACTGCTGCTTTTGACCCACTACTCAGATTCCAGCATGCTCATTTTTTTGCAGCAGAATTCTCATACTGTTTTATTTATAAACATGTAATAATCTTAAATGGCAATAATTAAATGACAAATAAACTTAAGTCAGAAAAATCTATAAACAGTATTTAGTTGTTATTCATCAACTATTAACAACAATGGCAGCTTGGCCTGTTCAAATGTTCTCTGCTATCAGTTCTAATATAAATTTAATGGTAAATATTATCTGACTTATTGGAAGTGAATATTTCTTAAAGTTTTCTCTTTATGTTTATTTCACTTGCTGACATCACGTACGGTCTAATTCTTAATGGTATGCAGACATCTGTAATCAGGTTGGGGTAGGGCATGGTGGGAAAGATACATTTATTTGGCCTATATACTTTATGAGAAACTTCTTGCCAGAATGATAAAAACTGAGTTAAAATGTTTTAGGTTTTCAAGTACCAAGTACGCATTTTAGAAAAAGCTTTTTAAAACATACCTGGTTTTTCATTGTGCTGCTCTTGATGATTATCAAAGTTTTCTTTTCGCCTGAACACCATAAAACACTTTTTACAGGAGTACTGTCGCCCAGCTGAGATGGCAGGGTTGCTCATAATGTGACGATACATGTGTTTCTTGACAGTGAAGACAGTCGCCAGGTATTTTCCACAACCATCCCATGGACACTTAAGCTTGCCACCTGGATTGAATTTGTGCTTATTATCAGGACATTAGAAATTAACAAGAAGATGAAAAAAAATGTATTTCCTTTAATAAGCAAAACAAAAATTTTAATCACAAATTTTTTAAATTTAATACACTTTTATTGATGGGATATTTCCTAAACAAATTTTTTAAAGATTTTACAATTGTTTTCAATGCAGGATTTATTTTTAATGTTCACAAAATGAGAAGGTCCAATCACACTTACAATAGCTAACCAGACCAAGAGTGAAATCGTCACTTTCAAATCTTACTCTCAAAAATCAAACACACTTGGTCCAATCCTTTTCAGGCATTACAGTCACATATAAAAAACAAATACCACAAGATCATTTAAATAAAATAAGATCAGTGTTTTTTATATAGCAATATCAGTCAAATGAAAACAGCTCTTATGATAAACCAATCTTACAGAGACTTGGTGTTAACTATTACAATCAAATAACAATATCATTATACCAACCATAGTGAGACTTGGTGTGTCTGGAGAGTGTTATCATATTGTGAAACATTTCAGTACAGCCATTAAAATCACATCTGGCAGGGATATTGATGTAGTGGTACAAGAAGTGATCAAAAAACCCTGTATGGTCCACAAAAGTTCCTTCACAACCAACTTCTTCACATGTAAATTTTGCCAGTCTTGACAGAGACGGTTTAGCTGAAACCATGGAACAGGTAACAAAATGTTATACCAAACATTCAACTTTTGTTTTATGTGCCATAAAACTACTTAATTATTCATATTTCAAAAGTGTCTTGCTAGTTTAGTTTTCTTTATTTTGAGAAAAGTTCTTAGACATCATATGCCAAAAACAGTTGCATTATTAGTGTCTGCATGCTTTCTTTACATTCATTCATTTATTTTGATTATGGGTACTTACCGTATATACTCGTTCGCAAGCCGACCTTTTTTGGACAAAATCTAAGGGAAAAAGTGGGGTCGGCTTATGAGCGGGTCATAGGTGATTTCTGCATGGATATTGAATATCGGTGTTGTTATTGTAGATTATCAAGGTCATTTTCTACATTCTACAAGATTCGACTGCTCTACCAGAAGCTATAATATATTATTAAAGATCAGCACTTACCTTATTTAATCATTTTATTTATTTTTGTGAACGTTTTAATAAATTGTTTTACAAATTTTGTTTTCAACCACGGATTTTAATGTACGCGCTTGCGTCGCTGTTTACCAAATAATTTCTTTTTTTTAAATACCGGTAACTCTTGCTTAACAAAGAGCAGAAAGACAAAGATAGGCAGTACAAAGTAAACAATCATAATGAGCGATTTAGCGTGTAGTTTTAAAAAAATATGTACCATTTTTTAAAAAGCTGTCCTATTATTTTTGGGGGGTCGGCTTGCGATCGGGTTATACACTTTTAATACTTTTCCCTTCCAAAAGTGGGGGGTCGGCTTATGAACGAACGGGCTATAGAACGAGTATATACGGTAGTTCCTAGCCCTTGAGGTAAAGTTGACAACAATAAATGTATGAGTTATAAATGAACCTGCTGCATCATCTCCATGCAATCTCTTGTGGATCATTAAGCCCCATTTTCCTTTAAAAGTTAGCTCACAGATCTCACACACAAAGTCTGAGTCAAAGTTGGCCCTCAGTGTCCGACTGTGAGCAATGAAGTGTGGTTTCAAATGGCTGGTTTCACTTATCCAGTTATCACAATTTGGCCAGGGACACTTCATCTTGTTAGCTGAAAACAAATGCAATGAGTTTACAATGCTCATGAGTAATACCATATATGTAGTTAAGTTATGTTGATAAAATTATGTTAAAATTTCAATACGTGACATTTAACTTTTCAATAATTATTAGATTGTTAAGTTCTGTGACTGAAGAAATATGTGTTCATATCAACCCATATATCCTGATAGCCAGGAAGTCCTCTAATCTAAAAGCATAATGCAATGAGCTCAAAATAGTAAAAATATAGAAACACAATTTTCATAAGTACTGGTTATAATTACCATAATGAATTTTGCTATGTTTTGCCAGTTCCAGCTGGTCTTCAAACTTTTCGTAACACCCTTCATATTCACAAACCGATTGCTTTTTGCTGTGGTTCCACAAATGGTTGTCTAAATTTTTTTCCAAGAAAAATGTCTCTTTACACTCTCCTACACAACATGTGAATGGTGGATAATCTGAGGAAATATTTTTACATTACAATTACGTTTTTTAATCAATACAACGCTATTGATAGAATTTTTTTTCAAGTATATCAATATCAGTGACTTATTATTTTCAAAATATTAACATGTAATTTTTCTTACAAAGTAATATGGAAATTTCAACAATAATGTTTTAAATCTATTACTACTTTATTCATGTAATAAATTATGTTTTTGGGTTAAAGTGTGTAAGTAAATCATTTATCTGTAAGTGATTTAACCATTAGTTTCAGTTGAAGTTGAATGGTTTATAAAGACTAATTAATACTCTAATGGTTTATAAAGATTAATTAATACTCTAATGGTTTATAAAGACTAATTAATACTCTAATGGTTTATAAAGACTAATTAATACTCTAATGGTTTATAAAGACTAATTAATACTCTTATGGTTTATAAAGACTAATTAATACTCTAATGGTTTATAAAGACTAATTATTACTCTAATGGTTTATAAAGACTAATTAATACTCTAATGGTTTATAAAGACTAATTAATACTCTAATGGTTCATAAAGACTAATTAATACTCTAATGGTTTATAAAGACTAATTAATACTCTAATGGTTTATAAAGACTAATTAATACTCTAAAATCAATATAGCAAAAAATCCAAGAAACAATTTACTGACCTATGTGAGTTTCTACATGGGCCTTTCTATCTTCTATTGCATTAAATAATTGGTCACAACCTTTTAAATGACAAGGGTATGGAGAAGTCTGAAACATCAAACACAATTTAAGAATCAAGATGCTATTTAAATTTGGTCTATTCAAATTATTACATTAAAAAATTGATGCATTGGTTTCTCTGCTATTCTAGAAAAATGGTAGTTCATAATTTAGTTAAAGCAAAAGATGGATTCAACAACATTTCCGCCCATATATTTTTCAATTGTCAAAAAATGAAATTACATAATTATTTATTTTTTGAGATCTATTTAATATATATAAACATTAGCAAATATTAAAATATCTTGCTACAAAACTCACCTCCTTCATTTCTTTAATTGCCTTTTCACTGTGGTAAACCTCCTCGTGTCTAGGAAGCTGTGTAATGGTCAGAACCATTCCACAGTGAACACAAATGCGCTCTATGAAGTCCAGCGCTTTGTTCCTCAAGGGAAGTAATCTCTTGGGTGTTTTCCCATGCTCCATCACCATGTGCTCCTCCAGCAAAGTTTTACGGTTGAACTCTTTTGTGCAGCCTTCATAGTTACAGAAATATTTGACAAGCTCTCGGCCCAGTTTGTAGTCACCGCCTTTGTGTACCAGCTTGTTGTGACGATACAGCGTGGACCTGAAAGAAAACTGCTTCCCACAACCTTCCACCGAGCAGGAGAAGAAGACCCCAGGAAGAGCTTTAGGTTTTCTGCCCTTGTGTTGGTTCAGAACATGTGCTTTCATGTTCCCGCGAGTAGTAAACATTTTCCCACAGCCAGCATATTCACACGGAATTGTTCGAGATGGAGGATTGGCTGCATGAATCTCATTTTCTGAAAATTTATATAATGCCATAATATATGTTATTATGACAATGAAAGTAACCTTGGGTGGGTTGGTCCTGTGGCAGAAAAGTAGGGCATCAATTTTAGTTTAGAGGCTGGGTTTTACAATGAGGGAGCTTTGTATCTAAACTTGTGTGTTACCAGAAGAAAAGTAAGAAATAAATATCTGACTCAAATTTCTTTATCTCTTTTGTTTTTGAAATATTTCTTTGTAACAAATGTGCAATCTTTCTATAATATTTGATGATGTTAAAAAGAATTATCATATTATCTAGTATTCTTTAAGTAATAAGTATTTTCTTTGGTATATTTGTTTTCTTTGGTATATTATCCTCCTTGACATTAAATTATGAATGAGCCTGAAGCAAAATTTGAATTACTAAAATTGAATTTATTTCCTCTTTCAATAAAAGCCCAATGAAAAGAAAAAATATTTGTATTTCCACTTACTTAAGTGTATTTTATAGTGAACATCCAGGTATCTCTGACAACTGAATTTTTTGCCACACTTTTCACAGAACAGAAGTCTCTCTGGGGAGTGGGTGCAAAGGTGAATCTCCAACTTTTCCTTCTTGACAAATGACTCCTCGCATCCATTATAAGGACATTTGTGGCATCCTGGTGTGCCCACTAAATAACAAAGTAATTACAATGCAAGACTTGTGCTCTGTGTTTCACAATTCTTTACATAACATTAAAAGGCTACACCTTTCAAAATCAAGTGATGTAAGATCTTTCTTATAAAAATAAATAAGTGAGAAACACTGTTACTTCCCTTTAAACATTTAGAGCACATCTCCCAGAAAAGTCACACAAAAATACTTGACAAATCTCATAGTTATGACAGTTAAAGGCATATTATTTTTAACCGTAAAGAAGTACAAAATATTAGGTGTTTATGAAATTTGAAATAAAATAAATTACTTACAGCCGTGAATTCTCCGTTTATGTCTGAGCAGACACTTTTCATTTTTGTATAACCTTCCACAAACATCGCAGCCAAGTATTTTGTTTTGCATGTGAATAGCCCTGTGACTGTTCCTTTCTGAGATGGTGAAGAATCTTTTAGTGCATCCTTCAACTGTACACTTGTAGGATTTTTCACCTGAAGAAGAAACAGCTGTTGACAACAGGTCGTCAACATGAACAATATGTAGATAACTGAGCCTCAACAACAGCAGAGAAGGAGAGAGAGGGATGAGATAAGAAGAGAGAAGGATGAGAGAAAAAGAGAGAGGGATGAGAGAGAAAATACTTTTGTAGATAGTCCCAGCTAACATTATTAAAATCCTAAATTTGAATATGTTAAAATTTTCATAGTGAAAAGTGTACATTTTTCTGTGTACTTTATTTTAGGAAATAAATGAATTTTAAAAAAATTAATAATTATTGCTTTGTATATTTATTTGGAATTTTCTTGTGTAAGACATAATAATTCAATGTTCCCATTAAAGATGACTCACTACTACTTGATATATTCTTTTTTTTTCTTTTTCAAAAGCTAATGCCTTAAATTTTGGCAGAAACAAGCCTTAAAAGTGTTTGTTTTGTAAATGAATTACACATTTATTTTCCCACTCCTTAATATAATATGTGAGCAACATTAGTGATTTGACACTAAAGACATAAACAATATAATAGTCCAAGTCACAGGTTGGTTGGATATAGCTGTAACCTATGACATCATTTTTTAGTTTATATTTTAATGTATATATATATATATACAAGGTGTGCATCAGGAGGTGCGCAAAATGATTATAAATTAAAGATTCTCTCCGTAAAATACAATATTATATGACGTCATTGTTTTAGCTTATATGTTAATTTTGGAAAAGATAAAAATGTAAAAAGAGGATTTGAGGATTTATAATTATAAAATACTTTGTGCACATTTCAGGAAGTTTAATATTTCGTATTTATCAAACAAGGATAAGTTACTTAGGTAGCTTTTTAATATAAATCCACATGTTTAAATTAAATTTCTGCAACTTACAGATTGAAAAACGTGTAACATTAAGTGTTGCATATACCATGCAATAAATATAAAGTAACAAGTATGTGCAAGTGCACAACTGCTGTCTTCACTTTCTAGCCAGTTCCACTATCATTACAGGCATAAGACTGTATCAGTGAAAACATACCAAAAAATATGAAATAATCAAGTGCAACTTATATAACCTTGACAATTTTTGTCTTCTCTAGTATTTTACGCTGTAGATTTCCATGAAAAGTTTCAACAATCGGCATAAAAACAAGCAGCAGATTTTATTTTTCACCTGAATGTCGGCACCTGTGTTTACTTAAATCCTTGCCGTCTTTGAAACTCTTTCCACAAGCAGGTTCATCACATGGGTATGGCCTCTCTCCTGTATGTGAGCGGAAATGTATATGAAGGGATCGTGGAAGTTTAAAAGCTTTGGTGCAATCTGGGAAACCACATATATAAATCAGGTCTGTTCCATGAACCAGTTTATGTTCCTGTAGATTAGATATGAACAAGTCAATTCTAATGACACAAACTGTTAAGCGTTCAATATCAGTTTTATAAATATAAAAAAAAGAGGATGGTTTATTAAATTGTATAATTAAGTTATGAAATCATTCTTTACATACCCGTAGTAATTCTTCATCTGTAAAAGCTAGATCACAACCTCTGTGGCGACATTTGAAAGGAAAGATTTCTGAAATAAATTAAGTCCCTTGTTTAATCTTGTTAAATCATGATAATTTATCTTTCAAAAGTCCTCATAAAAGATAGATTAAATGGCTATCAAAAAAGGTTTTTAAAAAAACTAATAATGCTCATGAGCAATTACTACTTCAAATCAAAGAAATAAATAATACTAAAACATTTTAAATATATCTCCCTTAAAAATCTATTGACATTTCATCTCAGAAATCTAACCAATAATAATATCCTGCCAAGACAAATGATAGTATAATAGTTTGATGATACATAAAATATCACTATATATTTAGGCTATGGATGTTATCTGTGGCTTTCTGAAATTTAAAGGAGAAATTGTTTCTGCACTTCATTCTTAATTATGGAAGTTCTGAAAGTAACTGCAATCACTTTATCTCCCTCTGATTGTCTTTTACAAATTTAAATAATTACCCTTTAGAGTACTGATTTCTTTGAAGTACCAAAATCTTCAGTAGAAACTTGTCATCCAAATTAAACATTTTGAAGAATAGAACAGAGAATGGTCCAACAAAAATTTGATGTTTAGTTAGGTGCATAATCCTTACTCTCACCATGTTTCAAAATCTACTCAGATAAAAGAGCTAATCATACCTATTCCTGACCCAATTACCAAGGCAACAACCAACAACTTTTAGCTGATTAGTAATTCTGAAGCAATACTATCAAATTGAGATCATTAAGAAATGTCAGAAGTTTTTGACTTCCATAGCTTATAATATATTACCACTGTAAAGAAACAGACTTTAAGACTTATTGTTTGTGTGGTAAAAAATATTTCAAAACATAATTTCTGCACACCTATACACTTTTACATCCAATGACACAAAATCTTATGCCAAAACAAAATAAAGTTAGCTCTAAATATTTAAGATAGTCATCAGGCAATAGTGTTATGAATGATTGTCCAGCGCTTGTTAAGCAAACATAATTACTAGACTTTGAAAGACTCAGCTTATCAACATCTTGTATAATATATAACTGTTTACTGCCACCACTTTGAAGGTTTACAAAAAACACTGAGACTGTTGAACCCTAACATCTTGTACAAAGCAATAGCAGAGAACTGAAAACTGGTTGCACTTTGTAATTTAAAAAGTGAGGCATATGATTGTTTGGCTACCCAAAGTAATTTATAATCTACATGTTAAGATGGAGAGTTGTATCAAATTATAACTCTTAAGGCTAAACACTTTATTGACATTTATTTATGAGAATAGAGTTAATCTTAGAGGTTTTTGAGGCAGTAATAAATAAGCTGCATTTGAGTCCACATTTTGTTCAATCAATACTTACATGAAAAGTAAAATGGAAATTAAAGTGCATTTTAACTTCATTATTGTCCATTTTTCAATACATGTTGTGAAACACCCTAGTAAGCAGAGGCAAATAATGTTTAAGAAAATTGTGCCAAAAAACATAGACAACAAAATAAAGAAACTATAACAAAAAACAAAATGTATGTAAGAGTTGAACTGATTAGTATTGCTTCTTGTCAATATGTTCTTAAACAAACACCACATTTATCTACCTCTGTCAAGTTGATCACTTTCAGCTAACATGGACATCTTCTGTAGAAAATCACTTTCCTCTTTTGTTTTACCATCTAAATAAAAAAACAATCATGTTTGATGTATTTAAGTAGCTGTTATATCAGATTGTTAATTTTTTGTAAAAATCTTTTACATATAATTCAGACAATGCTAGGGGATAAAATTAAAACTAAATATATTCATTAAGAAATCTAACAATTTACTTTCATTGATACACTAAGTAATTTCGAAAATGTTTTGATAATTTAGCATATTCATTATAACTATAGCTTAATTTAAACCATTCATCACCAGATATTTTTCTATTTATTGTCAAGAATTTACTGTTCTTATATTATATACATAAGATAGTAAAAATTAATGAATGACTTACCGTAATGATAATACTTTAAATGTACAGCCATATGAGACCAGAGGGGATAGAAATGATCACAGTTATTTATGTTGCACTTAATCATCACCCATTCTGGCATGTTCTTCTTCTTCTCACTGATACACTTCTTGGCCTGCAATAATCGTGCCAAAGGCTGAAACATGAAGACAAAAGGGAGGCATTGTCCTGATTAATTTTTATTTGAATTCTAGAGCAGTAATGGCATTCCTTGCCTATTGCATCAAGATTCAGATGACATAATAAAAAGAATAATAACATTGCAGCAAATAAAAGTATTTATTTTAAAATCAACATTATAACATTGATCATTATTTATACATAAAAATGACTTTCACATACTAATATTAACTCTTTTCCTCCGGAATTATTTTCCTCATTCTGACAGAATTATCTATTCTGGAAATTTGTCACGGGCTACCATGCTAACTTAAAATTTTAATAACTTTTTTATTATTTAACAGATAATGATATATTTGGTATTGAATTAAAGGGTTAAAAAATGAAGTTTTCAGGCATCACAGAGTCATGACTTTATTTTAATAAAATAATATGATTTTGTTTTAGTGAAAATAAATTTAAAAAATAAAAACACACCACATTTGTTTTACAAAACCTCTTTCAAAGTCATACAAATTTAGATTTTTATCCAAAATGTAATAAAAATGGTGTTTTATCTGAACCATATTCATAATTACAGCAAACAGAAATAATTTCACATTAAAAAAAAAGAACAAATAAAAAATTAGAGCTCATTATCCATGGTCACCCATAAAGGAAAATAATTGGAAAATTGAAATGTTTACAATGAAACTGGAAGCTATACTGTGTATTGCAACTTTGTAGATATTATTTTAAATTCTATTTAAAATTGCACTTAATTTTAGTGAAAATGTTTAGCAGCTTTCAAATTAGACTCTACATTGTCTATATTATCATTTGTAGTAGAGATATTATCAGTTCATCAAGGCATTTGAGAAGGGGGCGGGGCTTGTTGTTTATCTACTGATGACTTGTCAACTTCATTGTCAATTTAACTACAACTACTAGTACTAGGTGTATGATTCATCGGGAATTTAAATTTACTTCATAATTAAAAAGAATACCTTTTTCTTGTTCATCATCGTAGTATTAAAAATAATATTTTATCGATTACCAGATGCCTTGGCTGAATATCCATGTTTGTAAACAAACATACAAACGAAAATAAAAACAAGCCTTTCAAATGCTTCTTTTGTGGTGAAAATACATTCAAACAAAGAATTTCCGACTTTTTATTCAAGGGAAATCATTCTTCATTACATTAAAACTAATTTTCGTTTAATAGTTAAGGAAAGAAACGAAACAATTCAGTTTTAATAAATCAACGCTGGCATCGTTGCTCCGTCAAAAACGTCATTTTAAAATCAACAATGGTGGCGTTGTTACGGAGAAAAAGAGTTAAGTACAGGCAATAATGTTTTACAGCAGTAATTACTCAAAAGAAATTTAAGTGAAAAAAAGAGAAAGATTATTGCTTACTTTTTGGAGAAGTTCCCTCAGTTTTGATTTGGAATTTGCACTTAACTCTTTAGGAATATCTACTTTCAGAGCATCCATTCCAAATTTAGGTTCATCACAAATGCCATGAAAAGCTTGGTCTTTACTCTCATTTTTCTTCCTTGCAGCTCTTGTTTCAGTTTTTAATATTTTAGATTTATAATGTATCTGTTTAATCCTTTTATGACTTTCAAGTTTTGTTTTCCTAATAGAGTTTTTATTATTGTTTGATGTATTGCTGAATTTTGTTGCCTTTGCAGTACTGAAGTCATCTTCAGAACTATCTACAGCATTAGACTTTCCAGAACTAATTGAAGGTGGAATATAGTTATCATCACACTCTGACACATCAGAAGTCAGCCCAGAGTCTGAACTATCTGAAGCCTCTCGTTTCCTCTTCCATCCTCTTAGCACAGCTAAGCGTTTACTTTCTCTCTGGGGCTGTAGTTTTATATTTTTTTCACCACAATTTTTTCTTAGTGTTCTATCTGAGTTGCTGCCAAAATGTGTAGTTTTATTGGTTATATCACTAGAGGGATCAGAGGACTTTTGAACCTTTGAATTCAATTTCTGTAAAGACTTTCTAGATGTTTTCTCATGGTCTGTTGACCCACAACCAAAGCCGTCATTTTTCTTTTGATCAACCGGTACTGAAATTTGAATAAATTGAAACAATAATAAAATTCTTCTTTTGGTTTGTAAAATGAGTTCTGCAAAAGCTTTTTTCCCCCTTGTAAATTTTAATATATAAAATATTTAAGTCAGTATTATCAAATTTCATATTAAATAAAGTGCTGAAGAAAAGATTCACACATTAAATATTAAATGTAATCAAATAAAATTTCAAGTTGCAGTGGGACCCACTTAACTTGAGCCCCGGTTAACTCGTCAGCTCTATTAAGTCAACGTTTTTTATTGGAACTGCCAAATTCTCTCTTTGTCTTTGCATTTTCTCATTGGTTAATTCGATTATTTTAAGTCGCCGAATCGCGTTTAGCTCACAGCGCTGTGTTACTTACTTAAATCGCCAGCTTTTGAAAATGTTACTTATCCATAGGGCTGAACCGATCGGTTCGGCCACTCGGCATTGGCCGATTTTTGTATACTCGGAGATACTCGGCAATCGGCCGCGTAAGTGATGCCGATGCCGAGTATTACGTAATTGCTCCAATAGCAAAGATGCACGCAGAATCGCATGTCTAAAACATTTCGTTTCGTATGGAATAACAAAATGTACCGTGTGCAGACTTGTTGTCATTGGCAACCATTCATCCTTCAACCTCATCTTGACTCTTTTACTACTGCTTTGTTCTCATTGTTTCATTCATAAGAAGTGGCCGTGTGCAAAAGCCATTTAACTATTGGTTAGAATTAATTAAAATGTGTCCAAGTTGAAGGTTCAAAAGGGGTTCCTTATTTATTTTTGTACCCTTTTATAGAGAAGAGTTCGCTTTTTTGTCATGAGTCATATATAGGTCATGATAGTCTGATAGACAAAACAAATAACAGCAACGGCTTTGTGTCGAAAAAACCTCCAAAAACATGTGCATGTACATTCTCATTTATTAACGCTAGTGATGGGACGATACCAAAATCATAGGGTGCTTACTGTAAACAAGGCTCCCAAGATTTTAAAATATATAATATAACAGACTATAGACAGTTTACCCACCCCACTCTCAATCTCCCACACCATTATTGTTGGTTAGTCCGATTAGCATTCAAGTTAACGAAAGAGTTCTGAGTCCATTGTAAGCTGAGGGGACGGGGTGGGTTATTTATTTGTGTAGCTTGTAAGGAAAGTCACGCAAGTCACCAGCTGACCCTGCGCGCGCGCACGCGGTGTGGCGGGCAGGAGTAAATGAATTCGTTATACATGTAGTTATGTACTAGGGAAAAAAAACTGCGCTAACGCAATAAAGGGCTATATTTAAAATTAAACGGTCCTTAAAAACTAACGGTCTTAACGACCTAAGGAAAGAGTGAAGAAATAGGGTCCCGATATTCCGATACGATTCCGATTAATCGCCCCATCACTAATTAACGCACATCATGTATATAAAGAAATTTCAAGCGCAAGTTAATATTTTGACGCCATATTGGTTTTCGTTTAACTCGATGATCGGTTATCTCGGCGCCATTTTTCATACCCCAAGGCAGTCGACTTAACCGGGTCCCACTGTATTTGGATCAATAAAATTTCTTATAATAATGCACACAAAAAATGTTGAATCAAAAAATGTATTATTGAGGCCAATTTAACTTTTAATAGCGCTGAACATCATGTTCACATTTAACTTACCTGAAATCTCACTGTGGTTTGGCAAGTTGGTTTGTTTAATATCAATAGTGCGATTTTCACTGGTGAAGCTATATAATGCAGATTTAATCTCATTTTCATCTTCTTCATCCTGTCTGTCAACACCTGGATCATAGTTTCCATTACCATTAAAGATTAAAGATTCTTCTTCGGGTAACAGTGCAGAACTACTGCTTTCAAGATTAAGTGTAGTACATGAAATTGTAGGACTATTTAGTTCATTTGATGATAATTTGTTGCTTTGGGCTGATGACTTAAATTTGTACCCTTGTGTAAGTTTTAATTTGTTTCTTCTTTCTGACAGACTAGATGAGTTGGAACCTTCTGCTATCCACTCTGCTCTAGAAGGTTTATAAAGTTTGATGTTGAGTTTCTTTCCTACAAGGCTCTGAACTTTTGATATTGTCTTTGGAATTTTTCGAATTGTTACAAAACAGATGTTACATAATCTGGGATTGATAAAAACTTTTTCATCATAAAGTATTTTGAAATCTTGTGGCGGTAAGAGAAATTTTAGCTTTTCCCTTATTTCATATTTGTGACATTTTGTTCCATGTAGTAATGGACTTTTGGGACGGAGGGGTTGCCAACATATAGCACATTTTGTCCTAAAATTGTCTAAATCCTTCACCATTTTATCTTGTGTCTCCTTCAATGTATAGAAAACCTATAGAATAGCTGAAATAGAAAAGTTCATTGTAGGATACTTATGTAGTTTTAATAACTGAAATATCCATTTAAGTCTTCAAATAAAATTATATATGTATATACACATAGATATATACACACACATATTACATGGATACACATTGTTTCAATTATCAGGGTACAAAACAGAATTTAAATTATGAACTAAAATATAGTAGAAAACATACACATTTGGAAGATTTGTTAATGTGTAGTCATGGTAAATAATAATTTCCAAAATGTTCTGGGGAGAATGTTGAAATGATAAGTAAAAATGATTCAGTTCTCCTCATTGTGAAAGTCTTTAATTCAGGACAAATCTCTGAAAACAGTAAAACAAAGCAAAACATATTTAACATAATTTATAATATACATTATATTACACTTACTCTCTCAGTCTATATCAGTTATTTACATTATTTACAGTTAAATTAACTAATTGATAGTAATTGTAAAGCTTAAAATTAAAACTATCTGAAATTACTTTTTCTTATTATTATTGGTAAATACAAATACAAGCCCAATCGCCAGTGTTTGCTCTATTTCAAGCAATGACTTTTGCATTGTCTTAACACTCTTTAAATAGCCCATTGACCAAATCTGTTTACCTCCTTGCCCAGTCAACCAGGCTAGCTTTAATTTAATGCATGAAAAACCACAACTAATCAGACTAATCACAGGATTTAAGGGTGGAGGGAAGCAGACACTGCACGGTACAGACCAACAGTCCTCGTCCTATGCCTATACTATAATTTATGGCATATTAACGTTTTAACTTATTCTTATAGACTTATTAACAGTATAAGTATAATTATAAATTGTATCATATTTTATGTATAACAGCATAACTATAAGGACAATAAGTTCGGTATATCATATCATATTATTATATAATATATATTCACTAGTACTAGTAATGGTCACTATCACTATTAAAATTAAATGTAGTTTATAACTTACTTACTCTTACTTTATTCTTATACTTCTTATCTCATTCCAGTAAGAGGACGTAAGACTTTAGTTTAAAATTAAGTTAATTTTTGTAACACTTTGTTAATGTTTGTTAAAATTAAACTTTGATTAAATTTAACTAAAAATGTATAACGACAATCATAACTAAGTTTACTAAGTGTCAGTGTCCTTGGTCCTTAATTTAAAAAATAAAAAATTTAGGCTAGTTCTTATTGAAAGAAATAAAAATTTCCAAACCAAATTTACACCACGATTACAATGCACAAGAAATGAGGGTGATACGCTTTTCAAAAAAGGATAAATTGGCCTTTAAAAACTATGTTGTTTGAGTAACGAGTAATGAATGAATGAGCACTCATACAAATTCTGATAATTCATTTATTGTAGCTTTCTATCTTAGTTTCCGGGACCAGACTTTTTAACTGGATTTCCACACACTTTATTTGATTTTGCAAAATCTTATTTAAATATATTTTTGCAAGAGCCTAGACTTACTATATATTGATCAATAACAATAATTAACACATGACATACTTACCATTTTCAGAAGGAAAAAAATAAAGTAACTATGCGATTTCTAAAGACCCTTTCCTTTTTTTTTCTATATCTGTCAGTACACCTTGGCATATTTACATTTTGACAACGAAGATCTCCTTTTACTTTTAAATGAAAAAGATGACAGCGAAATTTTTTCCCTATTTAATAATTTATTATTTTAATGGCATAAATAATACAAGAAATAAAAATCTTCAGAAAATCTCTGTAAAAAGCCTTTTAAAATACTGCTTATTAAATTCTTCACAAACATTTTAAACTTTAAACGATTCAATTTAAAAGTTGTACAATATTTTTTCTTCACATTTATCATCACATATTAAATAATCAATTTACCAATTTCAGAAGGAAAAAAATAAAGTAACTATAGACTATACGATTTCTGAAGATCTTTTCCTTTTTTTAAATCTGCTAGTACAGCTTGGCATATTAACATTTTGACGACGAAGATCTACTTTTACTTTTAAATGAAAAAAGACGACAGCGAAATTTCTTCCCTTAAACTTAATAATTTATTATTTTAATGGCATAAATAATAAAAGAAATTTTAAAAATTCAGAAAATCTCTGTAAAAGGCCTTTAAAAATACTGCTTAATAAATTCTTCACAAACATTTTAAACAATTCAATTTAAAAGTTTTACATTTTTTTTATTTTAACTTATAAGTATGTTATTTCTTTCATGTAAAGCGCTGTGAGCCCATTTCCTTACTGGGATACAGCGCTATATAAATAATCAATTTATTATTATTATTATTATTATTTACATTTAAGCTCACTCATACTCATGGTCATTCACCCATTACTTAAAGTTTTGAGTCACTCACAACAGGATTATTATTTTAAAAACTGCCCACCCTGCATGGAGGGCATGCAATTTCAATTAACTTCAATTTGATTTTTGACTTTTGAGACTGTGTCAGTTGTAGGAACTTGTACCTTTGAGAAAAATACGCCGCTTGAAAAAATGTGAAAAAAAGAGAGCCCCCCGCCTCTTTTTTAGGACTACGCCACTGCTGGCAAGTATGTATGGCTGTGACGCTGTACTGGTTAGGTAAACAAAAATAAGAAATAAAGAAACTTTAGCACTTAAATGGGCTTTTCTTCTCGTGGGTTGTTGGCACTCGGGGCAAGGCGAGTATGATACACCCCTAACTTGGAGTCTGTATACAGATCGCAGACTTTCCACAAGACTCACGGGCCACTTTCACTTACACAATTACTGAAGTTATTTACCTTTTAATAAAGTATTGGTGCGTCAAAGTCCTGGAGTTATTTAAGTAAGAAAAGTGCAATGCATAAAATGCCTTCAGTATTCGACTGTATTTGAAATCCCTGTAATTTTCGATGACATTGCCCCACAGGATCCCGAAAGTTCCATATTTGGTGGCCCTTGATTGGGTTAGGATAAACTCAACGATCCTGAATTCCTTTCTCCCAATTTAGCAGATTTATCCATGGACGCTTTCACATGGTTTCCCGCAAATCTATTGTCTAATGGCAGCCGCCTTCTGAACATGTTCAGGGCTGCTTGTCGTCACAGTCGTGTCTCTCAATATCAAATGTTTAATTGGACGACTCGGTTCTGCATAAGGTGGTTTTATTGGGATAGTGACTAAATACTACATACTCTTCTTATTGATAACTCACGTCGTTCCTGTCCATACTGTGGAACCATTCGGCAGTTGTTAAACATTCTTACTGGACTGCAATGACACCCACTACAGCTGAGGTTGTGGCTCTAATAGTGACACATTCAAATCTCGGACCTGTTTCTGGATTCTGGCTAGTTTTTCCAATGCCGTCTTCCTGGCAAAATACTAGACGGGCTAACTGTAATCGCTTACCGACCTCACATTATTCAGGAATAGCGCCTTGACTCTGAATGTAATTTCTCCACAGGCCCATTTTGTGCACAGGCTTCAGTAGTTTCATTTGTAGCTTATATATATATATATATATATATAGAATATATATATATATATATTTAATTATTTTTTTAAAATAATTTTTTAAAAAATAATTTTAAAAAAAATATATTTTTCTCTTAATTAATTTTTTTTAGCTTAGCTTAAGGGTTTCTTTGCATTTAGGTCTAGAACAAAAATGGTTCATGTGTTCTTTTTAAAATTCAGTTTGACACTCAATTAAACTTAAACTGATTGTCTTTTTTAAACACAAAAAAGTTGCTTTGTTTCTGGCGAAACTGAGCTTTCAACTTTTGCAAAGTCTGATCTAGTGCAAGGCAAGTCTCTCGCCCACTTACTTCAAATACTATTGGACTCAAAAAAAATAATTATTAAAAATTAAAAAATGCAAGAATGAGAAAAAGTATGCGCTGTGATGCAAGACAAAAAAAAAGGCTTCCTGCAAATCGCCTGGATGGTCCCCTCCCCAATCAGTAAATACTTCCAAGGCTTCTATTAAATCCTTTATATTAACTCGTGGTGTCTGGTTGCACCATTGCTTGTCGCCAAAACTTTGGATCAATTTTTAACCAACTTCCTCGTAAGCTAGCGAGCTGAAATTTTGCAGGCAGTTTCATACCGATGATAAAAACAATGTGTCAAAATTTCAGATCAATCGCATGTACCGTAATTAAATTATTGATTTTTTAGATTATTTTATTTATTCCTATGTATCATGTTATTTTTTGAGATAGAGCTTCGCGGTGCGTATTATATTGAATACCCTTTCTGTCGCGCAATAAGGTGCGTATTTTATTGACAACACTTTTCATAAACATATTCCTGATCGGTGCGCATTATATTAAACCTGTTTTACGACACAACTACAATTTTGTATTTTTTGGATGGTCTTGCGCTGCGTATTATAATGAACATTCTTTTAGTTACGTCTCGTAGATCTACATCAGTGGTTCCCAAACTTTTTTGACCCACGGACCCCTTTTATACTCAAAATTTCCCCACGGACCCCCAAGTAAAAAAAAACTTTCTAAATGCATAGTACAAAAATTACAAAAGCAACATTTTGATGAAAAGTACGGTATTTATTAAAATTATCACTTATGTTTAAGATAACATTGAAAAAAAAACTTGGATTAACGTGATGAGATTTTATGAGTGTATTTATGCCTGAGTCAATATTTGTGTGTAGGAACCGCAAATCCTCACGAGCACCAATTTCTAGTCGTTTATTTTATTTATTTTTTTGTTTTGTTTTTATGATGAGGTTCATAACGCTACTGAATCTTCGTTCTACCAAATAGAAAGACAGGAAAACAGTCAAAAAATTCTGTACAATAACCCATAATGCATTATATAAAATTGGGATCTGACTTTGTAACCAGAATTTGTGGTATCCTAGTTCAAACAGTAGTATAAGTTCCTCATTTGTGGATATTTCAATAAGCTGCTCCTGTATTAGTATGTATTCATCTGTGTTTGGGATCTGAGTTTGTCCATGCGCTAAAGAGCTCAACTGCCAGTCCGAAATATCCGATAGTGGCAAATGCCTACAAAATGTCTGCACGAAGAGCCGTTAATTTTTTATAGTAAGCAAGCAAATCTTTAACTATGTGGCAATTTCAAAAGATTTGAAAACTGACAACATTCTCCTGTTCCTAAGTTTTGTTTGCAAAGAAAATGATTTGCAACAAACTCAGATATAACGCTTTTAGTTTTGATTAAATTTAATTGGTTACCTTGTAGTAGTTGTAGTTTCAAATTAGTTTTGTTAAAGTTGGGTAAATAATTTATTCATAAAGGATATGTCATTTTTTTAGTTAATTGTGATGCTAATTGTCTTTGTTTTCCAGGAATTTGGACAATGAATCAAAGAGAGTATAAAATCGATTTAAATATGTACGTGATGATAACCAGCGTACTTCTGTGTGAATAAATAATCCATTATAGCAGTGGTTCTTAACCTTTTGGGGTCCATGCACCCCTTCAGATGCCCAAAAAAGTTCACGCACCCCCTCGTGAAACTTGCAGAAAATGCATAATAAACTATGTTTATTTTAGGAACACAACAGTTTTGACCATAGGCAACAGGAAATTTAGTGAGAGATCTGCTGCTTCTTATGATCAATCATCGATTTAAATCTGGGGACTGTTTTGGACAAAGCAACTCTCTTGTCATCCTCTGCATTCAACTTGTTCCTTTCCTTGGTTTTAATCGTCAAAGGTGTGGAGAATCCAGCTTCACAGAGATAGGTTGTGGCAAATGGAAGGAGAGTCAGTACTGCCCTCTTGGCTAGTTGTGGGTAGGAATCTAGCTGGGCGCACACTAAAATTCAATCAAGGTATTGAAACTGAAGGCACTCCTCAGTATTTCTCAAATCAATCAGGTCATCTTTAGCAAAGTCACTGTCATCAATATTGTCCAAGTCACAGATAAAAGGATTGCGAATCCAAAGATCTTTCCTAGCAATGTCTTGACAGAAATACCCATCAAAGGACCTTTGCAATGTTGAAAGGTGCTCTGAAATTTCCCCTTTGATGTTGTCAGGCAGTGATCCTTCAGTGCTTCCTTCTGCACCCGATATTACAACTTCACCCAAGAGTGGAAAGTTGGCCAAGTTTGACTTTTCTAGTTGTCTTTGGAATAGTGGCACTTTGTTAAGAAAGGCTTGCAATTTCTCAGTAGCATCCATTACATTCACAGCAGGCCCTTGGAGAGACGTGTTAAACTCATTCAAGATGGTGAAGATGTCAGCCAGGTATGCCAAGTAATGAATGAACCTTTGACAGTCAAACTTGTCAGCAAGGTCACTCTCTTTTTCTTGCAAGAAAATGGCAAGCTCCACTCTCAGTTCTACTAACCGTGAAAGTATCCGTCCACTGGACAACCAGTGCACCTCAGTGTGTTAGAGCAGAACTTCATGCTCAGAGCCCACCTCCTGACAGAACAACTTGAAGAGGCGGTGGTTCAAGGCATGTGAGTGGATAAAATTTACAACTTGGACTGCAGTAAAAAGAACTGACTTCAAGGTTGGAGGTAGAGTTTTGCATGCCAGTGCCTGACGATGAAGAATACAGTGTGTAGTGACAATATCTGGACTTCTTTCTTTACCAGTGCTGAAAATCCTGACTTATTACCGAGCATGGAGGGAGCACCACCTGTGCAAATTGAAGAAATTCTTGAAGTCCAGTCAAACTGGTTTTCAATGAAGAATGTCCTGACTAGCTGCAGCACATCAGCAGCTTTGGTAGTAGCTAGGAGTGGCTTACAAAAGAGAAATTCTTCCTTCAGCAATCCACCGATAACATATCTCAGAAATACAAGAATCTGACTGCATTGTGCTACATCAATGGATTCTTCCAGCTTCATGCTAAATGGAAAAGGACTGCTTCTCATCTTCCACAAGACTTGATCCAGAATGTCTTCAGCCATGTCACTAATCCTGGAATGAATAGTGTCATTGGACAAAGGAACTTTCTCAACCTGCTTCCTCTGCTGGTGACCACACATCAGTTCCACCATCTCCAGAGCACACGACTTCACCAAAGGTCTCCAATAGTGTGGGGCTTCTTGTTCTTTGCAATAAGATATGCAACCTTGAATGATGCCTCCAGTGCAGATTTCTGTGACAAAGAAAATTCAAGGTTGGGCAAGGTACCTGAGGTCAAGAAGCGAGCTCTCTTCTGCTTGAAGACCTCAACACTGTCCTTAGAATTGGATGGATGGACTTTCTCCAAGTGCCCTCGTAGTCTAACAGGCTTCATGTTGTCATTGCACAGGATTTTTCCACAGTGGAAGTACTGAGGCTTTTGTGTTCCATCTCTCTCTTTCTTTTTTATTATAAATTATTTATTAACGATTTTGAGGGGGTGATTACAATCGGAAAGTCGTATCAGTCACAGGCAAATTTTTAACTGACGAAGTTGATGTTTTTAATGACCGGAATTGGATGCTCAACTCAAGATTTTAGTTTCAATGACGAATAATGGCGTACAATTAACGTTTTAAAGACCTTTGCAGCGTACAGAGCAATAAAAGTGAAGGGGAAAAAAATCCCAAAGTTTACATCCGCTCAAAACAGTTAGAGGGTCACCGGAAGAGATATATCTGACGTATTTGATGACAAAATTAAATTATTTTTAGAAAACTGTGACGTAAAACACGAAATTCCGAGCAACACGTAGAGCGAACCGATCATTTTGCGAAAGTTTTTCCGTCAATTTTCGACATGCGCAAAACGATGCGTGAACGAGTAAAAAAAAAGTTGTATATGGGCGCCCTTTAACGCGGCATGCCTTGCTTATTGTTTACATTCTCAGATTATCAGTTTTTCTTTATTTTTTTCCCTTCTTTTTTTTTCTTTTCTCTGAATGGTTCATGCACCCCCTGGAACCTGCTCATGCACCCCTTGGGGGTGCATGCACCACTGGTTAGGAACCCCTGCATTATAGTCTTCTTCTTCATTTTCCAAACCGTGGTGAGCAAATAATCTCTCATCGAAGGCATTCCTTTTGATTTTACTAATTGCTCTAATGACAAAATGTAGCTATCCATGCAAACTTTCACTAAGATTTTTTGGAATATTTTATGTTGATGAATGACTCAATTTACTGAAAATACATTTGGTACAGCATGTTTTAAGTATGCCAGAAATTCAAGTGTAATGCTTTAACTTCAAACCTTTTTTTAAAAATTCGGTAAATAACGTTTCACGTTTCGTATCTGTTTCCAAACATTTAGGCATACTTCAAATATTCATTAACACCATATTGTCGGCATTGTTTCTTCGGCTCACTCAGTTCTGGAATTACCTGCGTGTTAAACAAGCTATAACTTATGGGCCTCTGCCTTCTTGGGGGCCCCCGGAAGTTTGTTTTCATATTTGTCACTAGAATTCAAAAGGTCCTTAAAAAGCTTAGGGCCCCATCAAGTCTAAATCCAGCCTTGGGCTCACTCATTCTCTTATCTGTTGTAACAGACCACTGTTAAGAATTATTAACGTTTTCAATGGAATGCTACAGTAAAGCCCTATTAAAAACATTTGATGATAGGATACAATTTAGATAACTATAACTTCCCGACATATCGAATAATACACAACCTTGCAACACTCGTAGATTCAAGTTAAAATCGTGTATATTTCTACTTATAGTTATAGGGAATTCGGCATTTCATCTGCATCAAGCTTGACATTTCAACAAACCAAGTATTTTGATTGGTTATAGATGTGGGAATTACAGTAGTTCTAAAACTATTTTTTACGTAAAACAACATTGTATCCATGAAGGATAGCACCTAAGATGGTATTTAATTAGTAGAAAAGGCATTCACATACTATTTTATTTATTATTATTTATTTTAATTTCAATAATAATAAAAAAAATTAATGAGTTTCATTATTTGATTTTTAAACCTTCCGCGGACCCCTTGACGTTGTTCAGGGACCCCCAAATCAATTTTTATTTTCCACGGACCCCCTGAAAGGTCCCGCGGACCCCTGGGGGTCCGTACGGACCACTTTGGGAACCACTGATCTACATAAAGGATTTAGTCAAAAACTTGTTTTTTTTACGTTTTTTTTTAAAATTTCTTTTCTAAGTGCATCCCACCTATGTTTAAAGCTTGAAAGGAATTAAATTTAAGCTAGTAAGTATTTTAAAAAAATGCAATAGATTCCCATACAATATCGTTTTTTTCCTTTCTTTGTCACTGATTTAATATTTTCAGTAGAATGGAAGTTGGGAATTATCATTGTTTAATATGTTGTTTCTAAATAAATTACAGTATTGGCGGAGTGTTGTTAATAAAAACAATTTGGTTTGGGGTCACAGAAGAAATTCATACAGAAAAATCAATGGGAAAAAATGAACAGAAAAAGAAAACAAAATATCATCATGTAAAAGTTAGTGTCAGTATACGCATAATAAAGTGTGTATGTCAACATAGACCCAAATGTTTATTGAATTAACAAAACGGTTGAGACTAATAGAAATTCAGCGGCATCATGTTTGAAATTTTTCTTGCTGAGTGTTAGACATTTTACATTTTTATACACCGTTTGTTAGCTTGTCTATGTTTGTTTGTTTCTGGTGTAATCGTGTATTTCTTCAGGTTATTGTTTCTGATATAATCGTGCATTTCTTCAGGTTATTGTTTCTGATATAATCGTGCATTTCTTCAGGTTATTGTCTCTGGTGTAATCGTGGATTTCTTCAGGTTATTGTTTCTGGCGTAATCGTGCATTTCTTCAGTTTATTGTTTCTGGTGTAATCGTGCATTTCTTCAGGTTATTGTTTCTAGTGTAATCGTGGATTTCTTCAGGTTATTGTTTCTAGTGTAATCGTGGATTTCTTCAGGTTATTGTTTCTGGCGTAATCGTGGATTTCTTCAGGTTATTGTCTCTGGTATAATCGTGCATTTCTTCAGGTTATTTTTTTTTCCTGTGACACTTCCTGACAAAAAGTTTGACTATTTTTCAGAATTTTTTTTTATTGAGATCATTTCCCTCTCACTTAAAAAGGCACATGATAAGGCAAAATATTATTTGAAGCGATTTTGGTTTCTTTCGGCAGGCGCCGAGTTTAGTTTATTGTTATTCAACATCTATCAAATTTTCGTCTTTTTGGCTTTTGAATAATACGGTAACTGGTTTGATTTATGCTGATCTCAGACACATCACACAAAAATATATTTTACAATAAACTGAAGTTGCTGCATGGGGATAATGTTAATGTAACAAAAAGATTTTGTTTAAATCTTTTTTTAAAATGAAGGGGCCCGCAAGCCATTTGGATTTGCCAGCCTCTCTCCAAGGACCTCTGATACATGAATAAATGTATATTAATACCATTTGTTTATTCCATAGATGTTTAACCGGTTAGTTCCGTTTTCACCAATCTCTAGCCCTAGCCCTATCATTAAGAATTAAAACGATCAAAGAAGATTGCTCATATTTATATATACAATATTTAAAATCTTGTAAAATGATATTATCCTAATTTTTAAAGCTTAAGAAATGTTGTTCAAATTATTATCTTCCAAAAATACCATTATGGACCACCAGCTCCAAACAAAATCAAATGAGAGGATCTAATCTAGACGAAAATAAAATTAATTTGTGAAATATCCATTTATATTTTATATTTTATATGCTTATAAATGGGTTTTCTCCCTGAATATGTGTGAATATGCTTGATAATGAAACGTGTCAATTTCGCAATTTCTCTCCGTGCTATCTGTGTGTAATCAAAGACTGAGCCACCCAAATCCCCATTCCAAGTCTTTACATTCACATCAGCGGTCAATCACCAAATGCATTCTAGTCAGGTATCTACACAGGTGTGACTGGACTACTGAATCTGTAGATTAGGTACTTGAATCAAACTTGTATAAGACAGGTGTCGTAAAGCGTGGCTCCGTACCATATGTAGACTGAACATATTTTATATCATAATTTGTTCGACAGTTATCTCACTATAGGTGCTTATTTTAATGTCTTCTAAAAATAGAACTGAATATTGATTTAAGTTTTTTTTTCTTGTTTTTTTTTCTTCAGCGGCTTTTGTCAAGCTGAGTCAGGGGTTGCCAGATGTCCGGTTTTGTACCGGACAGCCATCTGGCAATCCTAATCGAGTCTAAGATCAAAAGTTTGGCTTTAAGAAAGACGAAATGAGTTCAACAGCCGCACTCACCACCCCCAACAACGGTGCTAATCTTCAAGTGTAAAAATTAGGGCTGTTATTGATTAATCTAAAATTAATCGTTAACTTTTGAAAAATTAACGATTAAGTAATCGTTAATTTCGATTAAAGCCAAAAATTGAAATGTATGGTGTCATAAGTAACATTTATTGAACGTACTTGTCGAAAATCGAAATAACACTGGAATGTCTTCTTTACATGACATCTTATAACCAACAACGCAAACAGACAGGTGTATTGACATTATTTGGTTCAGAGCGGGTCTTATTGACAATATAACAAGTCGAGCTGAAAAATCGTTCACATAGTTTTAGATTGTCTCAACTGAAGTTTCTTATACTGTAGTGGATGTTTGGTTTGCAGGTGATATGTAAACGAAGTGTTAGAACCATGGTAGCAATGTTCCCTTTAAGCAGCGCCACTGCGCAGATATTTGACCGACGCCACGCAGGAGTTCAGAATCACCGCACAGCAAATTTTGTAAAATATTGCACACAAAAAATGGACGTTGTGCAACTTTGCACACTAGTTTTTTTTTAACTTTGCACACGGACCAACGAAGATTAGACTTATGGTGGGCAAACGATTTCTGTCAATGGACACAATAAACTTTATCTACATTTTGAACATTCATGTCAGTCAATAGTTTAAAACCAAAATGTTCGTTTAATCGTCCGGAAATTAGTTTATATTTATCGGCCTAAATATTTTGCTTTTTGACTTCCAGTACATTTATAAGAGGTGGGTCGATTAATCGTTAAAAAAATTTAATCGTTAAAAATTTCTAACGATTAATCGAGAAATTAATCGTTAATTTCCGCAGCCCTAGTAAAAATACAACATCAAACAATCTCATCAATATAAATAAATACAGTCGGACCTCGCTAAGTCGAACTCAAACTCAAAGGGACCCGAAAAAAAAATTGACTTACGGAGTTTTCGAGTTATGGAAAATGGCGTAATAGGCGCATACTTTGACTGGGACCTAACAATTAATTCGATATAGAGAGGTTTTCGACTTAGGGAAGTTCGACTTAGTGAGGCCCGTCTGTATTTCATAACATATAACAAAACAAACAGATAAAGGCCAACATTATACTTGACTGTCACCCTCAATGGTCCAGGGAAATAACAGAGGTGGTACATAATAGTAAAGTGGTATAACAAAAGTTGGACAGCATAGCCAGGGTGATTGAACCAAAGTTAGGCAGGGTCAGGTTGGTATTTGTGAGAGCTAGCAGACAGCCAGCAATAATAAATACGATCAGTAATCACCTCCCTCTTGACATATCGATTGGTCGATCAGTCCTGAAATCAATAACAGCCCAGTGCCAATAGTCGCCGTGTTTCCTTTGCCTATGCTATCACTAAACTGGCTCTGTGCCTAAACAAGAACACCCCTATATGTCTACCTACAGCGCTGTACAAAGGGGGGGGGCATTGCACCGAGTGGTCGTCGTACATTTAAACCCGGGCAGCTTATCCCTGACACAATGGAGCAGACCCCGGTGTGGCATTTAAAGTTCTGAGCTCCACTGCAAGCTTTGGTCATGTTCGACGTTTTAACAGACATACACCTGAAGTTAATTCGTGGAATAACATAAGGCATTAGTGAGGGAGATTTTTAGTCTAACATCGGAGAAATAAAAGGTAGGTGTTTACATTTGAGGCACTCTGTCAAGTGAGTGAAAGCACATTATCTGTAACTAACCTTTCACAAGATTGAAGCGTGGATTGATAATTATAGAGGATTTTAAAAATTCAGATCAGCACGAATCTTCAATCAATGTCATATCAAACTTTTAGTTACGAGTGAGACCGACATAGGGATGGAGGATGGCTTTACTGAAAACATAGAATCAACCTGTGAGTTAAAGATGCACAAAATGCTTACCTAAGATATATTTAATAGATAAATGTTGCTTGCTTTCTTTTCTACCATTACACATACGTGGTATTCAAACAACCAAGTCCTTCAAGACTGCACTTAAGACACATCTTTTCAAAATTTATTTTTAAAATTGATGAAACAACATTTCTTGTAAATGATTAACGTAGCTTATGTATAATGTATTGTAATTTTGTGTGTTTGTTGTGATATGAAAGTTAATTTAATACTTATAAGTATGTTATTTCTTTCATGTAAAGCACTGTGAGCCCAGTTCCTTACTGGGATACAGCGCTATATAAATAATCAATTTATTATTATTATTAAATTGTATTTTAAATGGTCAAATGACCTTAGAGAGATCTCTGTATGGCGACCCTTGCTGGACAGAGTTTTTAAATGAGATTTAAGTTAATGTGTTGACTCAGCTAAACTTGTTAACTCTCTCTTGTTTGCTAAGAGTTAAATGACGTCAAATGAACTTTACAGTCTTCGACTGTTGGAAATGTCAAACTCGCCGCTGTGGCCCTTTAGCGAAACACTTTCCATTTCAAAGTACCGACTCTCGGATTAGATGATAATCTTTTAAATCTTACCGAGAGAAGAGCTCTGACTGGGTCACGTGACAAGTTTGGCTGATTAGTATGACCTGGGTGGGGGTTGTTTAAGAAGTAACGTATAGCACCTTTCCTTATGTAATGAAAAGAAAATGTCTGAAGATCAGAGCCATCCGCGTTAACAGCATATCGAGCTCCGTGTTACTTTTTTGTGTGCCGATTCTCACTAACATCAATAAAATATTCTTATCGTTAATCTTAATTCCAGCCCCCCCCCTTTTTCCAATCCAAAAAAAATAGTAAAAAATCCCCCCATCTTCCCATCACAGAAAATTGAGATACGTTTGATTCGACCTTAAGATGTCACGTGACAAGGGTAAGCTACAAGTCACTAGTCGGATTTTATTTAGCGATTCATTACAATTAAAATACTTTCTTATCAATTTATAACATCATAAGTATCGACAACTTTAGGACCATTAAAATGATGAAACGAGATGTTATGACAACTATAGGACCATTAAATTGATGAGATGTTATGACAACTTTAGGACCATTAAATTGATGAGATGTTATGACAACTTTAGGGCCATTAAATTGATGAGATGTTATGACAACTTTAGGACCATTAAATTGATGAGATGTTATGACAACTTTGGCATGGCCGTACGCAGCGGGGGTTCGTACGTTCGAACGAACCCCTTTTTGCGAATGTGTGCCCTTTTTTGTAAAAAATAGATATTGACATTATTGAGAGATTTGGGATCCCACTACAAAATATGAGGGGCCAGTGTTATGATGGCGCTGCATCTATGTCGGGCACTGTCTCAGAAGTTCAAGTGCGTATTCTGCGAGAGGCCCCTTTGGTAGTATACACACACTGCAGCAATCACGCTTTAACCCTAGTGATCACGCATTCGTGCAGATTTCCCGATGTGCGTAATATGATTGACAAATTAAAAGAAACCTGCATGTTTTATTTAGCAACAGCCCAAAGCGCGAAGCCTTGTTGAAAAACGTCATACAAACAAGTCTTTGACAGTGCTAAACGAAGGCACTTACAGATTTGTACAAAGCAAGATGGGCGGAGTGCCACGAAGCATACAAACACTTCTATTAATCGTATGTTTACATGTTTCACACTCTTGAGATAATTTCACTGTCACGATCAAAACACAACGACCAAGGATTTGATCAAAGTTTGACTACAAATGGTGATTAGGACACGGACAGTAATTCTCAAGCAACGTCACTTCTTCATTCCTTGTGTAACTTCACATTTATTGTGACGTTTGTTGTATCGTACAAACTGTTATCTAGGCTGCAAGGAATAACAGTCCAACTTCAGAAATAAGCGATTGACATAATTCAGGCTACGTCACTTATCGAAAACGTTAAGCAAGAGTTTAGAGAGATTAGAACAATTGTAGATTCTTATTTCCAAAACACTTATGATCATATCATTATCATGGTGCAGTCTGTAGGAGCTGAAGCTTCAATGCCCAGAATTGCTAAGCAGCAAATCTACCGAAGCAATTTGTGCGTAGAAACGCCAATGCAACATTATCTGCGGAACTTAATTAAACCATTTCTGGAGCACATCATTGCTGAACTAGATATGCGGTTCTCTGGCTTAACCAGGACATCCTCACAACTGTTAGCTCTTGTGCCAAGTGCTGCTAGAAATTGTATGTATGAAGATGTGAAAGGCGATGTGGATTTATATGAGCAAGATCTGCCTTCACCAGAAGTTCTGCCCGAAGTGTTTACCGGGTAGAACTTGGGGTTCAGCCAATGGGAAGAGTCAAAGCTACCAAAAAAATTGCACGGAAGGTATAAAACATTGCAATGAATCGATGTATCCAAATATTTATTGCTTACTGAAAATCGCGTGTGTAATTCCTGTGACTTCCTTCGCGTGTGAGCGAAGGTTCAGTGCACTCCGACGTTTGCACAATTACATGAGATGTTCAAAGGTGCAGGAAAGACTTACCGAGCTTGCATTGATGCATCACTACGCTTTAAATATCAACGAAAACATTGTTTTACAGATATTTGTTAACAAAAACCCAAGAAGGGTTTACATCTAAAATGTTCTAAAATAAACCTCATAGCATCGTGGTCTTCCGCCTTATCATTTCTGTACCATAATGTAAGTAATTCAAATTCTTTAACGCTTGCAGATTTCATTATTAATAAGAAAAGAAATGAATGATAGAGTACTTGCATTTTTAAATAAAATACTATTTTGGAAGCTTTTATTTAATTTTTTTAAATATATATATATATTTTGAAAACAAGGCAAAAAAGACGAGAAGTTTAATCAACGGCCTCAATAATTCATAGGTACAGAATTATTGATTAAACATTCTCATCCAAATTTGAATTCATAGCACCATATATTGTAGGTAGTCAAACATCACATAACGATATTAATTCGTTCCAGAGCCTTAGATCTACTCGTTAAGCGAAACACTCGTTATACGAAAAAAGAATTCCCATACAAATCAGTGTAAAATACGATAATCCGTTCCATGCTGAAACAAATACTAATTTTTCAAAAAAATGTATTAACATTTATTCAAATAAAATTACTTATGAATTGTTAAAGATTGAAACAACTAGTATACAATTTAGATTTGAAACAAAAAACGTAAACAAAAATATGATTTTATGACAAATAATTATTGCTTTTCAACTAGAAAACTGTTAAAGACATTTGTTTTTGCAGAGGCTTCAAAATTTGATGAAAATGTGTTGTAACCGTTTCGTAGACATTCTTGACACTTCATTTGAAGCATCCATCTCCTTAATTGTTCTTGAGAATAGTGCAGATCGTTGATGTTGGCCGAATGTAGTTGCGCGCTAGATTCGCAACCTTGTTTTCGATTTTCAATGTTTTTTCGTTTTATTACAACAGTTCCCCCCCCCCTCTCTTATGGTTGTCTAATTGAGCTTTTTTCGAAGATAACTTATCATTTTATTAAACTTTGCACACACACAATTACAAATACTGTCTTAATACAAAATGTGTAAAATCGGTTGATCACACACGAAAAACAATACGCTAACAGACCGAGTGCTTAACACAGAATAATACATCAGGGCGGAAGTGCCGGCTCACTAATGAATTTTCAGGAAAAAGGGAGTTTCCCTTTCTGCGTCACTCGTTATGCGAATCTTCTCTCGTTAAAGGAGCAACTTTTTCCATAAAAATGTTGCTCGTTATGCGAACATCTCGTTATGAGAGGGGCTCGTTATGAGAGTTGCTCGTTATGAGAGGTTTGTCTTATCTTAACATGAAATGCCTTCACGACAAGTTTGCGAACCCCCCTTAAAAAGTCTGGGTACGGCCTTGAATTTAGGACCATTAAATTGATGAGATGTTATGACAACTTTAGGACCATTAAATTGATGACACGAGATGTAAGGACAACTTTAGGACCATTAAATTGATGACACGAGATTTAAGGACAACTTTAGGACCATTAAATTGATGACACGAGATGTAAGGACAACTTTAGGACCATTAAATTGATGACACGAGATGTAAGGACAACTTTAGGACCATTAAATTGATGACATGAGATGTAAGGACAACTTTAGGACCATTAAATTGATGACACGAGATGTAAGGACAACTTTAGGACCATTAAATTGATGACACGAGATGTAAGGACAAATTTAGGACCATTGAATTGATGACACGAGATGTAAGGACAACTTTAGGACCATTAAATTGATGACACGAGATGTAAGGACAACTTTAGGACCATTAAATTGATGACACGAGATGTAAGGACAACTTTAGGACCATTAAATTGATGACACGAGATGTAAGGACAACTTTAGGACCATTGAATTGATGACACGAGATGTAAGGACAACTTTAGGACCATTAAATTGATGACACGAGATGTAAGGACAACTTTAGGACCATTAAATTGATGACACGAGATGTAAGGACAACTTTAGGACCATTAAATTGATGACACGAGATGTAAGGACAACTTTAGGACCATTGAGCTAAGAGTACATTTCATCATTCCCATAAATCTTAACTAAACATTTTGGCCTTACAAATAAAAATGAGTTTTTCACTGACATAAACCTTTAATTAAAAGCAACTTCTACTTCTACTGGCTTCGTTAGAAATATTAATTGATTATCTTCGCCAAATTTTTGCAGAGTACTGTCTAATTTTTTACGTTGTTATTAAACATATTTATTTATAGAGTTGCTACCGTGTACGCAGAGCTTTACACCAGTTTGGTAGGACGCAATAATCTTCTGTATAGAAGGAGCGTCTGTAAACAGATAAGAAGAGCCGTCTTTACACCAGTTTGGGAGACAGAGCCGTCTTTACACCAGTTTGGGAGACAGAGCCGTCTTTACACCAGTTGGGAGACAGAGCCGTCTTTACACCAGTTTGGGAGACAGAGCCGTCTTTACACCAGTTTGGGAGACAGAGCCGTCTTTACACCAGTTTGGGCCCCCGGGCAAAGAATTAGTTTTGGGCCCCTTCCCCGCAGGAATAAAAAAATAAATATACATAATATATATAAATAAACATATTTCCTTGGGGCCCCTATGCTCGTGGGCCCCCGGGCAAATGCCCAACGGGCCTATGCGTTAAGACGGCCCTGCTTGTACGCCTTAGTCCTGACAGTTTAATCAGAGCTGAAAACTTGGTTGGCATATAACTTAAAAATATGTTGGAAAAATTTTCCTAAAATGTTTTCGTTTTTCCAAAATTAAAAATAATTTTTTAAAATAATAATAAAAATTATTATTTTTAAACGTGCAGAATGTGAGGGTAAGCGCTAAATGTAATGAAAGGATCTTTATTTAAATCGAGGACTTCATTTTAAATATGCTTTGCTACTTAATTTTTTGGAAAATGCACTCTAGGCTAGGAACTTAAAAGTTCTTTGTCACCTTTTAGTGCAACTCTTAGAGGGAAATATCAACAAAGATTTGGCGCACTTCAGACAAACAAGGCAGTGTTTTAATTTTTTTTAAAGTCTTATTAATCGTATTAAAATTTTGTAAAAGGCGTCGAACTCTCATGTTAGATAAACATTACGTGCAAGGTTCAGTTGCAGTCAAACTTTTGTTTCTCATCTTGTATTGTTTGTTCACAATAGGTTTAATGACTTCATCGAGTCACTTTTTTATTTACACGCTTTTATTTAACTCAAACTGTTTGTTTGTTGTATGTTGTATCTGTCAAATCTTGTAACGTAAAATTAAACCACTTCTGATGGTCCTAGAGATCTCAAAATTTTACCACAGATAGATCTTGGATGACAATACATTGTATCAAAATTTCAGATCGATCGAATGTACCGTAATTAAATAAATGCATTTTTAAGTTTATCTTTATATATAATCTGTATCCGTGCTATTCTTGACTTTCACGTGAATGTCACCGGAGTTCACCACCAGGCATCGGTGACCACATTCCAGGTGTCAAACAGCTCAGTAATACGAAACTAAATCTAAATTGACATGATAATACAAGAGGAACAACTGGAATTTGTCATCAGTTGGGGAAACTGTTTTTTTTAAAAATACATACATTTGTAATTAATAATCTATCTTTTTACCACTATCACATATAAGTGATAAACAAACGAAGTTTGACTAATTAAATTGAATTGATTATGTCGAACAATTGATTTTAAATATTTTGATACTAAAAAGTAGAAAATAAAATATTTAAATAGTCCTTTTTAAAAAAGCACACGCTTTTATTTACATTTAGAAAGTGCACTAAAAAGAAGGAAACATTTTTTTCAATCCGTGAACCTATCGACTGCACATAAAAGCGTGGGGCCCTCATCACAACTCGCTATCATGTACAAGGCTGCGAAACATAAATACAAATTTATATGAATATTAATCAACATTTAAAATTTCACAACTTTGATCATATACATGCTACTATCATATTAATTAGAATTTTTTTTTATCTATATGCAAAAGAGTAGTTGCAATAAGAAATGAGTTGTGATGGGCCCCCACGCTTTTATGTGCAGTCGATAGGTTTACGGATTGAATTTTTTTTATTTTCTTCTTTTTAGTGCACTTTCTATATGTAAATAAAAGCGTGTGCTTTTTAAAAAAAGATTTTAAAAAGATTTTATTCCTTCTCATTTCATATCTCCGAAGAGGTCACGTCACCTCAGGTTGATGAATATGTGTTGTGTTATGAGTGGGGAGTGGTTTTGGTAAGTGTACAAAGTTTAAACACGATGGGACATCTGGAGTGTTTGTAAAAGGAGATGTAAAATAGAATATGGCGTCACCCATTGGCGGCTTACCGTTTGGGGCCCCGCATACTCACGGATTTTGCTCTCAAAGTTTTTTTTCTTCATACTATCGGCAATTTCGTGAATTTCTTAGCACATTTTTAGTAATTAAACGCTCTTATTCACCTTAACTGGTAAATAATTTTAAAATAACGAGCTTGGAGTACAATAAAATTGAAAAACTTTTAATATATCATTACTACATATTATTAAATTATTACATATACTGTATCAATGAGTACGACTGTCCTCAGAGTGTTGGGGAAGCATATGTTAGCGTAGCTAATATCATACACAGGCGTTTTAAAACTGCATCAGATATTCGCGCATATTCGGGATTCGCGGGAGGAGAAAGAACGTAACCCCCATGGTTAGCGGGGGGGGGATACTATACCACGTTATATAACACATACACGTACACACACGCACGCACACACGTACACACACGCATGCACGCGCACACACACACATAAAACTTCCTTAAGAAATTTGATAACTTTAATTTCAATCACACCACACCATTCCAGTTGTTAAACTTAACAGCACTTTATCTATCCAATATTTATTTATTTCATGAAATATCAATCTTATCGATCGCGTATCACAATGTTGATTCAACATGGTTAAGTTTACTCTCCTGCTTAAAGCAAACCCTCGCACTATCTCGGAAACGATCGTGCAAGAAATTTCTCAACTCTCTTTTAAGTTTCAATCGATTACCGTTAATGAGCCAATCGATACGTAAAGCTCTTAGAGTAATTCAATAACTCCGATAAATCTTGAATTGTTCGATTACTGTACTCGCACTCTAAGCCAATATGGAACAGTGCAAATCTCATCCCCAATAAATATGGTCAACAAAGGAAATTTTTAGAGAGTTAATTTTTCGATATTAAAGTAAAAACCGGACTGTAATCTACAATTGTTAGACCCAGTGTCCTTTTGTACAGAAATAAAGTTGAAAGAGTGGAACATTTGGACTTTATAACAATTAACAGTAAGACAAATGTAATTTATGAAAGGTGGACATTAATAAAGCTGAACGTTAAAACAACTGGGCATTAAGACAGGGTTACTTCATCTTACTTCATCAGGGTTATCTCATCAAATGGGCATTAAGACAGGGTTACTTCATCTTACTTCATCAGGGTTACCTCATCAAATGGGCATTAAGACAGGGTTACTTCATCTTACTTCATCAGGGTTACCTCATCAAATGGGCATTAAGACAGGGTTACTTCATCTTACTTCATCAGGGTTACCTCATCAAATGGGCATTAAGACAGGGTTACTTCATCTTACTTCATCAGGGTTACCTCATCAAATGGGCATTAAGACAGGGTTACTTCATCTTACTTCATCAGGGTTACCTCATCAAATGGGCATTAAGACAGGGTTACTTCATCTTACTTCATCAGGGTTACCTCATCAAATGGGCTTTAAGATACCTGGGCATTAAGACAGGGTTACTTCATCTTACTTCATCAGGGTTACCTCATCAAATGGGCATTAAGACAGGGTTACTTCATCTTACTTCATCAGGGTTACCTCATCAAATGGGCATAAAGACAGGGTTACTTCATCTTACTTCATCAGGGTTACCTCATCAAATGGGCATTAAGACAGGGTTACTTCATCTTACTTCATCAGGGTTACCTCATCAAATGGGCATTAAGACAGGGTTACTTCATCTTACTTCATCAGGGTTACCTCATCAAATGGGCATTAAGACAGGGTTACTTCATCTTACTTCATCAGGGTTACCTCATCAAATGGGCATTAAGACAGGGTTACTTCATCTTACTTCATCAGGGTTACCTCATCAAATGGGCATTAAGACAGGGTTACTTCATCTTACTTCATCAGGGTTACCTCATCAAATGGGCATTAAGACAGGGTTACTTCATCTTACTTCATCAGGGTTACCTCATCAAATGGGCATTAAGACAGGGTTACTTCATCTTACTTCATCAGGGTTACCTCATCAAATGGGCATTAAGACAGGGTTACTTCATCTTACTTCATCAGGGTTACCTCATCAAATGGGCATTAAGACAGGGTTACTTCATCTTACTTCATCAGGGTTACCTCATCAAATGGGCATTAAGACAGGGTTACTTCATCTTACTTCATCAGGGTTACCTCATCAAATGGACATTAAGACAGGGTTACTTCATCTTACTTCATCAGGGTTACCTCATCAAATGGGCATTAAGACAGGGTTACTTCATCTTACTTCATCAGGGTTACCTCATCAAATGGGCATTAAGACAGGGTTACTTCATCTTACTTCATCAGGGTTATCTCATCAAATGGGCATTAAGACAGGGTTACTTCATCTTACTTCATCAGGGTTACCTCATCAAATGGGCATTAAGACAGGGTTACTTCATCTTACTTCATCAGGGTTACCTCATCAAATGGGCATTAAGACAGGGTTACTTCATCTTACTTCATCAGGGTTACCTCATCAAATGGGCATTAAGATACCTTGGCATTAAGACATCTGGGTTTCATACAGCTGGACATTACGACACCTGAGTATTAAGACAGCTGGGCATTAAGATAACTAAGCATTAAGATAGCTGGGCATTAAGAAAAAATGGGCATTTAGATATCTGGACATTAAGACAGATGGGCATTGAGATATCTGGACATTAAGACAGATGGGCATTGAGATATCTGGACATTAAGACAGATGGGCATTGAGATATCTGGACATTAAGACAGATGGGCATTGAGATATCTGGACATTAAGACAGATGGGCATTGAGATATCTGGACATTAAGACAGATGGGCATTGAGATATCTGGACATTAAGACAGATGGGCATTGAGATATCTGGACATTAAGACAGATGGGCATTGAGATATCTGGACATTAAGACAGATGGGCATTGAGATATCTGGACATTAAGACAGATGGGCATTGAGATATCTGGACATTAAGACAGATGGGCATTGAGATATCTGGACATTAAGACAGATGGGCATTGAGATATCTGGACATTAAGACAGATGGGCATTGAGATATCTGGACATTAAGACAGATGGGCATTGAGATATCTGGACATTAAGACAGATGGGCATTGAGATATCTGGACATAAAGACAGATGGACATTTAGATATCTGGACTTTAAGACAGATGGACAGCACTCGTTGTGTAAATTCACTGACTATCGTACTTTCCACCGATTTTTGTGTTTATCCAGTAAAATTATTCATTTCCAAGCAATCTTTCAAAGTATGCATCGGCCGTCCTCATGTCCCCAAATCTTTGTGTACATTCAAGGACAATAGTCATTTCAACCAATCATTGTAGGTTATATAAATTGTATTATATTGTATTAAGGCATGCACTAGCAAACAAGGAACCATTCAGTGTGACACCTGCAATGAATGGTACCACATAGCATGCCTGCATATTAACACACCAAAGCACATAGCAATAGGCCTAAGAAATAAATATGCATCTTGGCACTGCATACATTGTGGGTTGCCCCAAATCAGTTCAGATTTATTTAACTATAGGGACCTTATCACCACAAACTCTTACAGTGTTTTGGCTAATCCTTTTATAAATAAACCACTAGATAAAATGAAACCTACCACACAAACCCATAAAATTACCCATAAAAAATCTAATAATAATAATAATCAAAACATTCTCAAAACACTAATAGTTAATTTCCAAAGCATAAAAAATAAAATTCCAGATTTAGAACTACTTATAAAAACAGAAGAACCAGACATAATTGCTGGTTCTGAAACTTTGTTGAACCCCAACATATATAACTCTGAGATTTTAAACACCAATTATAATATTCTGAGGAAAGACAGACCCGACAATTATGGAGGAGTGCTACTTGCAATTAAATCAAATATCATAGCTGAAGAAATTACTACACAGCCAAATTTTAATATAGAGTCTATTTTTGGTAAAATAATTACACCAAACTCATCCCCACTTATTGTAGGCAGTTTATATATAGACATCCGAATACAAACCTAGAATACATGAACAATCTTTGTAGTCAATTAACTTTCATAAAAGAGAATAATAAAAATGCAGTTCTATGGATTATGGGGGACTTTAATCTACCAGATATAAATTGGAAAAATTATACAATTGATAACCATCAAACAAACAAAGACATTAATGAACACTTTTTAGACACTATAAACAACATAAACCTAAAACAGATAGTATAAACAGCAACAAGGAAAAATAAAACAATAGATTTATTCCTAACAAATAGACCAGGACTAGTGTTAGACTATAAAATAATTCCAGGACTGTCCGACCATGATATTGTTAGGGTCACCAATACAATAAAAACTAAAATTAAAAAGATACCGAGAAGAATAATCTATCTTTGGAATAAATGTAATTCCATAAAACTACACCAATCAGCGGCTAACTTTCAACAAACTTTCCTAAGTAAATTTAACACAAAAAGCCCAGTAGAAGAAATTTGGAAAGATATAAAAACAAATCTAAAAACTATAATGGATGAGAATGTTCCAACAAAACTAACATCAAATAAAATTAACAAATGCTGGTTCAATTCTAGATTGAAAAAGCTATGCAAACAAAAAGAGAACTTATTTAAGAAATATAAAGCTACCTATTCATATAGGATACACAAAAAATACTTAAAGATTAAACACTTGACACAAAAACTTAGTCGAAACCTCCAAAATGAATATATAAACAATGTAATTACCAAAGATAACAATAAAAACTTATGGTCCTTTATCAAATCTAAAAAAAAAGGAACCTTCAGGAATAGCCACACTAAAAGGCTCAAATAATAAAACCTATAATGATAATGAAACTAAAGCTAATATCCTTAACACATATTTTGCATCATCTTTTTCTGTCTCAGGCGACAAGGAAGTTTTAATAAATTTAAATAAAATGGAGGAAATAGGTAACATAACTGTAGATGAGATAGGTATACATTCACTCCTAAAAAACTTAAAATTAAACAAAGCTACTGGCCCAGATGATTTGCCTGCAAGGTTATTAAAAGAACTAAGCAATGAACTGTCCCCAATCCTTGTAGTTCTCTTTCAAGCCTCTCTAAACCAGGGTAAAGTGCCCCAGGATTGGAAATTAGCTAACGTAACTCCACTCTTTAAGAAAGGGGATAAATCAGACCCTGGTAATTACAGGCCTGTATCACTTACTAGTATCACCTGTACATTACTAGAACACATAATATATAGTAGAATAGTTAACCACCTTGACAAATATAATGCCCTATGCCCACATCAACACGGCTTTAGAAAAAACAGATCATGTGAAACACAATTAATAGGTTTAATAGATGAACTATCAAAAGGCTTAGACAATAAATAGAAGTAAAATAAAGATTTTTAAAAACCACGTTTTTAGAAGCGGACTAAAAAGAAGAAAATAATTTTAAAACTGATTAGTTCAAGTACTTCGATTTAATATGACTAAAAACGTGGGGCGGGCGCTTATGAGGTTTAACATATGCGGTTCACTCATTCTCTCACTTATAGATCTCTTTTGCCTTCTAAATTAGAAATCTTTAATTTTTATACGAAACACCCACCCCACGTTTTTAGTCATATTAAATCGAAGTACTTGAACTAATAAGTTTTAAAATTATTTTCTTCTTTTTAGTCCGCTTCTAAAAACGTGGTTTTTAAAAATCTTTTTTTTTACTTCTATTTATTTTATTCTTTTTAGTCCACTTATAACAACCTGGTTTTTTTAAATATATTTTTACCTCTATTTAGTTTAACAAACACCTCACAAGCGCCCGCCCAACGTTTTAAAAACATTGTGATGTGGTCACGGGGCGAACTCACGGATGTCAACAAAAGCCGACGGTACAGATGCTTTTATATAGACTATAGATAAACTTAAAAGTTCAATACTTTAATAAAGATACATTGGATCGATCTGAAATTTTGATACAAGGCATTGTCATCCAAGATCTATCTGTGGTAAAATTTTCAGATCTCTAGGACCATCAGAAGTTGTTCAATTTTACGTTGGCAGATTTGAAAAAATCTTGGACAAACAAACAATGCCCAACGAAAGCGAGTTATTAAAAACGTTGTAATAAAACAAACCCGCAAAAACAAAGTTTTTGACTATAAATCCCTTATATATGAGACATAACTAACAGTATTGATTATTTTCAAACATTTACAGACTGAATCTTTCTTAACTCAAGTTTGCTTCATAACCCTAAAGGGGGGAGGGGTGGGTGGGAGGGGGAGAGGGGAAAAGGCTGGTCACCGATTCGCTTAACCGAGCTCAGCGTGACACGTAAAATGTAAACAAAAGCACCCCGTCGCTTCGTTGGGTCGCCTCAATGCGTCAGCTCAAACTTTCACGTGGCAAAAAAAACAATAACAAAACGTGAATTTTAATTACATACCTCATATAAGGATAAACTAAAAATGCATTAATTTAATTACGGTACGTTCGATCGATCTGAAATTTTGATACAATGCATTGTTAGGTCAGACGGGTCAGTGTGCCAAATTTCAGCTCGATCGAATTACGGGAAGTGGGTCATTTTCGACTTTTCTTTTTCCGCCCGCCCAGCCCATGAGATGATGAGATGATGAGATGATGAGACGGCCGCGAATTTAATATAAGGGATTTAATAAAACAAACCCGTAAAAACAAAGTTTTTGACTATAAATCCCTTATATATGAGACATAACTAACAGTATTGATTATTTTCAAACATTTACAGACTGAATCTGTCTTAACTCAAGTTTGCTTCATAACCCGAGGGGGATGGGGAGGGGTGGGTGGGAGGGGGAGAGGGGAAAAGTCTGGTCACCGATTCGCTTGACTGAGCTCAGCGTGACACGTAAAATGTAAACAAAAGCACCCCGTCGCTTCGTTGGGTCGCCTCAATGCGTCAGCTCAAACTTTCACGTGGCAAAAAACAAAACAAACCGTGAATTTGAATTACATAACTCATATAAGGATAAACTAAAAAAAGGCATTAATTTAATTACGGTACGTTCGATCGATCTGAAATTTTGATACGATGCATTGTTAGGTCAGACGGGTCAGTGTGCCAAATTTCAGCTCGATCGAATTACGGAAAGTGGGTCATTTTCGACTTTTCTTTTTCCGCCCGCCCAGCCCATGAGATGATGAGATGATGAGACGGCCGCGAAGTTAATATAAGGGATTTAAAAATGATCAAATAGATGCAATATTACTAGACTTCTCAAAAGCATTTGACAAAGTTCACCACCTTAGTTTACTTAAAAAACTTAACTACTTTGGAATCTCAGGTTCCTTACATCACTGGATCCAAGACTTCCTTTTGGGCAGGGAGCAAACTGTAATAATTAATGGATCTAAATCTGCACCAATAAAGGTTAACTCAGGAGTTCCACAAGGAACTGTGCTAGGTCCCTTACTCTTTTTAATATATATATAAATGATTTACCCAACAACATCTCAACGGGTACAAAAGTTAGGTTATTTGCTTATGATTGTATAATCTATAGAACAATTAAATCAGAACAAGATAGCAAAATTTTACAAAAAGACTTAGATGAATTTATAAAATGGGAAACTAACTGGAGTATGTCTTTCCACCCAGAAAAGTGTCAACTGTTAAGAGTAACAAAGAAAAAGAAACAAATAAATTCAAAATATTACATTCATGGAAAAGAACTGACCCAAACTAAAGATGCAAAATACTTAGGAGTCTTAATAAATGAGAAACTATCATGGAATCCCCATGTCAATGAAGTTATTAAAAAATCAAACAAAACCTTAGGCTTTATAAAAAGAAACTTTAACAAATGTAATAGAGATATAAAACTAAAATGCTACCTCACTTTGGTGAGACCTGTACTAGAATGTGCATCTTCTGTATGGGACCCATCCACCAAAGAAAACATAGATAAACTAGAACAAATTCAAAAAAGAGCTGCCAGATTCATTACTGGAGAATATTCGAAACTGACAAGAATAACACCATTAGTTAAATCATTAAACCTTGAAACACTAGAGGATAGAAGAACCAAAAGCAAAGTAGTAATCATACATAAAGCAATTAATTCTAATTTAGAAATACAACACAAAGATAACTTAATACAACCCTCAGATAGACATAAGGATAAAAACACCTTTCATATTCCGTATGCAAGAACAAACACATACAAGTTTTCCTTCTTCCCGTCCGGAATTCGGGCGTGGAATGGGTTGCCTGAAGAATCCAGGAAAACCAACACTTTATCAACATTTAAATCTCTAATAAAAATGCAGGAATAAACACAAACCATAGATAAGCGTAGGACGCAATAATCTTCTGTATAGAAGGAGCGTCTGTAAACAGATAAGATAAGATATATTCAATGACCATAGCCATTTCAACCAATACATAATGACAAACCTCATTCCAACAATTATTGTGTGCAACATATGGCTGTATTTATTTTAATAAATCATTGTGTGCATCAAATGACTGTGTTTGTTTTAACCAACCAAAGTGTATAATTTAATGATAGACTTCATTTACGCTGTTCATTTACGTATCTCGTACCTTTATTTATTTTCTGAAGTTCACTGCCCCGTCTCTCACTGCCCCGTCTCTCACTGCCCCCTCTCTCACTGCCTTGTTTCTCACTACCCTGTTTCTCACTGCCCCGTCTCTCACTGCCCCGTCTCTCACTGCCCCGTCTCTCACTACACATGTCGCAAAGTACAACCTTTCAAAGTACGGAATACAAATTGATCGTTTAACATTGTAGCGTCTAAAATTGTGCCGAATGACATTGTGCGATATGACATTGTGCCATATGACATTGTACCGTATGACATTGTACCGTATGACATTATGCCGTATGACATGGTGCCGTTTGACTCTGTAACGTATAACGTTGTTCTGTATCAATTAGATTTGTTTCTCATTGAACTGCTTGTTTAAACAATATTTGGGATCTACTGTATTAGAGAATGTATGTTATTGACATCTGAAATTTTTAATGATGTATTCGTATGTACATGTATATGTAGATAATGGAAATGTGTATGTATTCTAGATATATATGTATGTGAGATCTATAAGTAGATTAAATCAAGGTATTTTTATTTGTGATCTAACTTTCCACAAGCTGCGTGTAGAGTGTAGGGTATAGATGTGTCCTGATACACGCAAGCCTTGAATACACTGAGGACAATAAGACGCATAGTTCGATATCTTAGAAAGCCCCACTCCTTCTGCCTGCCAAATCTGGATCTATAACTCAAGTGTCTGGAAACATTCGCCAGGATTTTTTTATGGTTCAAAGATAACACGGTGATTGTTTGTCATTGTAGGACTTCTTGCCTGACTAAACTCAGAGGCGCATGTCTGTCAACGAAGTTTTCTTATGGCTACATCAGACTGTTCATAGATATAGCTTCAGTAGTCTCATATTTGAATTAAGGAAATTCAGCACTCAGTCATGATTCTCTACATTTCTCTCACTTTCCTCCTCTCTCTCCCTCTGTATCTATCTCTCTCTTTCTTTATTTCTCTGTAGGGATGTACCGGATTCAAATTTTTGAAATTCGACCGGAGCAGGATTTTGCCGGATATATGAAGTGAAATCCTGCAGGAGCCGGAACCGGATTTGTAAAAATGGCTGGATTCCGGATTTGCCGGAGCCGGAGCCAAAATCCGGTACACCCCTATTTCTATCTCTCTATCTCTGTCTCTCTCTTTCTTTGTGTTCCGCATACTCCCTCTTTATCTCTCTTTCGTTTCCTTCCTTCTATGTCTGTATAAATCATGTATTTGAGAGATCATGTGTTGTATTATGGTAGTATTTGTTAGTGATCACTAAATAATTTACTCAATATTATCTATACATTTCATCAGGCATCGCCTCTTAAAGACATTTCAAGTTAAATTACGACAATGACGTCTTTCTTCTAAACTGATGGAAAAATTCATCGTTTTCATAGTGCTTTGAAATAAGTTTTTATTGTTAATCTCGCGTATAATAATCCGCATTCATCCTTTATTGTCGTAGGCATATCGAACATTAATATTTACGAAAAGCAAAAGGCAATGAGGCTACACGCACCGCGAGTTTACTGGACACTGGAATACAATTCAACTTTAATTGGACACCAGTGAGAAGATAAAAAAAACAGTTGTTTTTTGTATTATCAATAAAAAAAACTTGATTGTTAAAAGGAAACATTACAGCTTCATAGAAAGGTAAATTATCAATGTAATTTTACATTGGCGTATTACAACGATATAAAGACTGATTAAATAAATGGTAGCTTTAGAAGGCTTCGAACATTATTTTGTGTTCTACTTGGCTCCGCTCAGAGTAACTACAGTTCAGGATTAGCGCACCGCTATCAATCTTCGTCAATAATCTACCAATGGGGACTCCCTATTACTTGTTTGGGGATCCTTGTGCCGGCCTATTCACTGATCCCCAATGGCGACTGTTTATTACTTACACTCCACATTCCATTTCGTCTCCTCTGTTCTACAGACGTAAACATTTTCCCTGGCCGCTGTTCTTATCTATCAGTTCTGACAGCCAGGGGCAGCCACTCATGATAACAATGGTAGCTGTTTGACAAACTCGTGAGAGAAAGTCAAGAAAGTTTCGACTTTTAATTGATGTATGCATCACTAAATTATCCCCGAATTTAAGGTGATGATTGCTCGAGGTTCTCAAACTCCCAAGAACGTTAACATGTATGCACTGTGACAGTAAAGGGTTCTCTAGAAACGTATGTGTTCAAATATCGATCAAGTAATCAAGCCATGCTATCGATTTATGTAATTCTATCTTGATAGATTGGTTTACGAACAGCCATTTTTTACTTGTGCACGAAGAAACGTTCGACATGAAGGAAGATATGATCACGAATTTCTTGTATTGATAGAAACTAACAACAATTTAGTGAAGATTTTTTTTTGGGGGGGGGGATATTGAGTAATTGAATACAAAATCAACTCGAATCTATACTTGTAAATTTGCATGTTGATTATCGAAAGAAATGTTAATTGTATAATATAGAAGATAAGGTCGAATGTGTAACGTATATATTGGGGGCATAAAAATAGGTGTGTTTTTTCATGGACTTATCACGATGGATGTCTTGTTTCATAGACAAACATTTATTGTGTCACTTAATGTACACATCACAATTAGCGTGTCACTTAAATTACACATCACATATAGTGTGTCTCTTAAGTTACACATCACATTTAGTGTGTCACTTAATGTACACATCATAATTAGTGTGTCACTTAAGTTACACATCACATTTAGTGTGTCACTTAATGTACACATCACATTTAGTGTGTCACTTAATGTACACATCACATTTAGTGTGTCACTTAATGTACACATCATAATTAGTGTGTCACTTAATGTACACATCACATTTAGTGTGTCTCTCAATGTACACATCACATTTAGTGTGTCACTTAATGTACACATCACATTTAGTGTGTCACTTAATGTACACATCATAATTAGTGTGTCACTTAATGTACACATCACAAATGGTGTGTATATTTATGGATTTATCACTATGGATCTCCTTATTAATGGAAACATCACGATTGGTGTGGTTTTATGACCTTTCGTAAATAGAAACTATTATGAACGTTTGACAAGAAATACACACATGTCAGCTCACCAACAAATGGGCAGACAACTTATTTCTAATAAAATAAAAACTCTGAAAACCTTTGATACCTTAGTTATTTAACCTTCTCCAGGTTTACCTCATCTTACCTCATCAGGGTTACCTCATCTTACTTCATCAGGGTTACCTCATCTTACCTCATTAGGGTTACTTCATATTACCTCATCAGGGTTACCTCATCTTACCTCATCAGGGTTACTTCACCTTACCTCATCAGACTTACTTCATCTTACTTCATCAATGTTACCTCATCTTACATAATCAGAGTTACTTCATCTTACTTCATCGGGGTTACCTCATCTTACCTCATCAGGGTTACTTCATGTTACTTCATCAGGGTTACCTCATCTTACCTCATCAGGGTTACCTCATCTTACTTCATCAGTGTTACCTCATCTTACTTCACCAGGGTTACCTCATCTTACTTCATCAGTTTTACCTCATCTTACCTCATGACACCAACGCAAGCCATGAAATCTGAACCTGCAGCAACAGACCGATCACCTCAACAGCAACAGGATATCTCTCATTGTGTCCATAATCTCAGTCTTCTGTGTTGCATTCATGGAGTGGCTCCGTTAACCGCATTGTTTGTGGTGCTTCTTTGATCAGACTACACAGACCGTCATAGACCGTCTCTTACACACAATTCTAATCAATTATTTTATCATTGTTTAAAAAAAATTATTATAACGCTTGAATAATTTTTTTCCATGCAATGAATTAAACGACGATTATTTCAGATTCCAGATAGAGCGGCCTATGTAATATACCAGGACTGGAGACTACGTTTTATTCTTAAACGCGTCCATGAGGCATACGTCCGAGTGCTTATGAGTTGACCACGGTGCCAATGACGCAGTAAAAATCATGAAAGCTGCAGCATATCAGTGACGTCAATACCCTGTTATGGAGTACAGCGGAGTTTTCCCAATGCGGCCATCTAACAAAATTCTTGTGGCAACAAAAACAAATAATACATGATATAACAGACCTCCTCACAATCTAATGTATGGCGAGACATGGTTTTCAAGACAGTTGACTTTCGTTTGGTTACTACGAACCATGGCATGTCGGCCTGAAGTTGCGTCTATTCGTAACTCTCTAAGACTTCAGAATGCTAGCGGCTAACACGTCAGATGTGCCAAGACTCACCTCTGAGAGCCAGCCTGGTCTGCACACGACTCTACTGGTGGCTTCGTCCGTCGCTTTGATTGGCTGCCTGGTGTCCATCGTGTCCAAGCTCGCGCTTCGCTTTGTGATTCCAGTGGCGTGGAAGTATTGTCTGCTGTGTCAGGATGTGGCAGGTCTGAGTTTGAGTTTGGGTCTGCTACTCATCGCCTGTCACATAGGTGGCGCCAGTGTTGATACGTGCCGGGCAGGGGGTAAGTTGTGGCCTTGTCTAATGGTATAGGTCATAGGGCATATGTCATTTGACATTTTGTATACAGCTTAAGTGTTGAAATACACTTTATACACACATATTTCATGTGACAGCCACCAACAACCAAACTGTCATGTGACAAACACTAACAATCAAACTGTCATGTTACAGCCACTAGCAACCAAACTGTCATGTTACAGCCACTAACAAAAAATTATTATAAAATCAACAATCAAAATTTTAACGTTATAATGAATCAAATTCCATAGTATACATTAATTAAATTAGTGGAGTATTTTGACTTTCATCAGTAATTGAGTGTAAAATGTGTATCATATTTTGTAAAGTTCTCTTTTACGTGAACAGGATTCTTCACGCTGTATGGTGTCTTTGATGCTGTCTCGTCCCTCACTCTCATGGGAATTACATTTATCCTCATACAGAATCCCTCTAAAATGTCACATCTATCAACATTCAGGTAACTTGAGCTTTGTTAAACTTGTTATATAACAAATAAACATGTAATGGAAACTTAAAATAGAACTGCGTAATGTTGAAGATTAACATTGTGGCTTAAGTTTGTGTGCAAAGGGGCCGTCCATAAATGACGTCACGCACCTAGGGGGGGAGGGGGTCACACTTTTGTGACGATGCGTGACGAGGGGGAGGGAGGGGAGTTGAAGAAGTGTGACGTCACATCAAAAGGGTAACTTTAAATAAAACTTCCACTGAAATAGTTGGTCGCTTACAATTTATTTAATTACTTTTTTTTAAAAATCAGTGCTTCTCATTGTGCCGGTCGGTAGGCCATCAGACGCTGGTTGGTGTAAGCTATCAAGACATGAAAATTAAATCTAATTATAATCCTTAAGTTTGAGAATCCACAAGATAATATATGAAATTGTTACACTTCGTCGTTTGATGTTGACATCAAAGCATTTGTGATGTAACCGAAGCTCCGTTTGATTCTCTCATGGACTTTTTTGCCCGTTACCCCAAAATAGACAAGTTTATCTGTGCGTTACCCCCCCCCCAACCCCCAGACTTTAGGATCTGCTCACATGACTCGGGGATTAGGGGATCATCGTTAGCCCACACGAAAATGCTACTGGTGAGTTTTACAAGCATGACAAGTGTCTAAAAATGATCTGAATAGGATTATGTGTAGATATTTTAAGCCAAAACGACACGGAATATCATTTTTCTTTAAAAGGGGAGGGGGGAGGAGGGAATCTATTTGATAAATTAAAAACGTTTTAAGTTTTATATAATTGTTCGATTGCTTTTTGGTCAATCGCCCCTGGCCATTCTAGTCTTCTAAATCAGTGCTTCTCAAAGTGGTGGTCCGCGGACCGGTGCCGGTCCGTGGGCCATCCGCTGCCGGTCCGCAGATGTTCTCAAAAAAAGGACCGAAACAATTGTCAGTGCAGGGAAAATAGTGCACCGGTCCCTGGTGCAATGGAAAAAATTCCTGCCGGTCCGCCATACTAAAACGTTTGAGAAGCACTGCTCTAGATATAATGGTAAATGAGCCCATTTAAATTAGTCAAGTATTCATTTACTTTATTTAATGCATCAAATTCTTGACATCCCAATTCGAGAGGAGCACAAAACAACTTTTCTTCTTAGCCCAGTTTTTAAGGCATTAATTTTAAATATCACAGAAAGGATACTTGATACAGACAAGTCATGTGGATTAAGATTATTGTCACTCGTGTCAATATAAATGAAAGTAGGGTAGATTTAGGTGTCTTCGTATAGTACGTAGGTAAGAAATCTACATAGTTGTCAAATTTTTAAAATATGCATTTTCTGGAAGGAACCGGTTCAATAATGGGCATATGTTCCAAGCGTACACGTGCACTTGACGTATTTTAATATATCTAGTGGATTGTAGTGGATTTTATATGTCCCAAATGAGTCTGCATTACCCCCAAGAAATCACTTTTTGACCTCAGATGAGGTTATTTACCTATGTTCGCTGACCTCTTTCTTACGGGATGCCCGTCAGTCAATTGAGGGATTTTTTTACAAATAAATTTTTTAAATGTTATTTCTAAATATTTTTTTTTCAAAACAAAGACGTTAACCGTGATGATTAATAGTCAATGTTTAATTTGTATGCATTAAAATAAAATATAATCTAAGGATGTTAACACAGTTGTTTTCTGAAGGCCGGTTAAACGTTTTTAAAAAATGCTTCACGCGGGTTACGATATAACAATGTAGATCTTCACTAAATAAATAATAAATACTTAAATGACAATAAAAGTGATTTGAAACATACTTATTTTCAAATAGAAAATAAAGTGTTTTTTCTATTTTGGGGGGGGGGTCAAAGATTTGTGACGTATTTTTAGAGGGGGGGGGGTCTAAGTTTTTGTGACGACGCGTGACGAAGGGGGGGGGAGGGGGTGAAAAATCGGCAAAAATCGCGTGACGTCATTTATGGACGGCCCCAAACATATTTGTGGTAATTTTGCAAACATACATATTTAGAATAATTTTGAAATTATACATATTTAGGGTAATTTTGCAAGTATAAATTAGAGATATTGAGTTAAAGTTTTCGGAATTTATAATTGGATAAATCGGGCAATCCTTCACAATGGGGTAATAATGCAATTAGAATTATTCGAGTAACAGTATAGGAATTCATGTCTGCGTTAATGGTGTAGGTGTTCCCGCGTTGGGTAATATTGAAGTTAGACAGGAAGGTCTACATGAAATTATAGATTTACAATATTAGTAAATAACCTAATAAATTATTGGAATATTTCCTTTCTTAACTTAATATTTAAATTAATTATGAACCTTAAAGCGTGTTTAAAGACATTTATTGACCTTTACTAAAATCGAATGATCCAACCAAGCGAGGTAACTTTAAGATTAGACAAGTGAGATGCTTCACTCAATGATTGAATCTATAAAATAATGTTTATGTATATGTCATCAATGAGTCCTATCTGTTGATGAATTATGTTTGAACATACAACAACCAGATGGGGCGTCTACCTCGCCATAGTACTCCCGCAGAAGTGCATCATGGTTATCCTGTCGGCACTTCCGGTATCTCCTATGGATTACTTCGACCAATCCACACCATATCCACTGGTTTGTTTCCCCATCAGACAGGTAAGGCTGATGTGAACTACAACTGAATTTATGACTTTTTGACTTTATCTTGTATCAGATGACTGGAACATTTAAACTATTTGTATTTTCACTCTTAATATTTAATTGTAGCAATCATATATTTATAGGTCTCAAATCTTTATCAGTTCGCTAAGCTTTATATTTCTCAAAACCTTTTGAATTTTTTTTCCACCACAATTGAGCACTTATTATTTCGCTTTTTGATTTTTTAAAAAATTGTCAAAATTGTTTGAATAAAAGAAAACAACGAATTTTCCCTCGTTAAAAATGTTGGAAGAAAAGTCATCAATGAATTTAACCTCGTCATCTATACAGGAAGGAGGCAAAGGCTCAGCATTTGGCGCCATCTTAGTTTTTATGTTGTGGGGGATTCTGGGTTCGGCCTTCATTCTGGGTATTGTTGTTGCCGTGAGATTCTGGGCTGGACCGAGTACACGTGTCCATGCTTCATCCCCCAGTCTATGGCAGACACAGAAGGTAGGAGGCAGTCAATTGTCATCAATGCGATTTTTTCAATTTCATTCACCTTTACGGACTCACAAATAAATTAAACACTGTACGAACGCAATAGTAAATAAAATAACTAGCCTCAAACATAAACATAACACAGTTGTACAGATTCAATCAAACATAAACATAACACAGTTGTACAGATTCAATCGAACATAAACATAACACAGTTGTACAGATTCACTCAAACATAAACATAACACAGTTGTACAGATTCAATCAAACATAAGCATAACACAGTTGTACAGATTCACTCAAACATAAACATAACACAGTTGTACAGATTCACTCAAACATAAACATAACACAGTTGTACAGATTCAACAAACATAAACATAACACAGTTGTACAGATTCAATCAATCATAAACATAACACAGTTGTACAGATTCAATCAAACATAAACATAACACAGTTGTACAGATTCACTCAAACATAAACATAACACAGTTGTACAGATTCAATCAATCATAAACATAACACAGTTGTACAGATTCAATCAATCATAAACATAACACAGTTGTACAGATTCAATCAATCATAAACATAACACAGTTGTACAGATTCACTCAAACATAAACATAACACAGTTGTACAGATTCACTCAAACATAAACATAACACAGTTGTACAGATTCAATCAAACATAAACATAACACAGTTGTACAGATTCAATCAAACATAAACATAACACAGTTGTACAGATTCAATCAAACATAAACATAACACAGTTGTACAGATTTAAAAGTTGGAATATTTTCCTTTCCATCCAGATGGAACAGGGTCGAAGTCTCCACAAGTTCACGATTGCCGAAGTGACCCTGGCCATAACTCTGATGTTGACGCTGACCATCGTGGTGTACAGCAACAGAGACTTGACCCCCACACCTCAGTGGGTCGGGCTATTTTTTCTGGTGGTCATCGTCCTGGTCCACGTCATCATGTCCATGGTCCAGCTGTCCATGTGGAGTGAACTCTGCTGTGAGAAAACTGCCCAGAAGAAAGAACCTCATCACAGGTTAAAACAGCTGGAGCTCATCAGAACAGAGGTAAAATAAGGACGTGTCTGAAATATTTGACACGTGATGGTTAGGGAACATAGAGTTGCCATGTTTTGTGTATTAGATAATACAAAGGTTAGGGATAATTATACAGTGGCCGTGTTGTGTGGAATAGAACTGTTAAATAAATGTTATAATATGTAGATTGAGGCGGGTCAAAACTCTAGGCCCACGTGTACTGTCGTAGATCCACTACAGGGGGGTTGTGACGAAATTTATGGAGTCAAACTCATCTGCGCACGGGAAAATGAAAACTCACTATCGTCTGACCCGAAAACGTCAACAATGCAGCGACTCGGCCTGATTAGGCATGCCCCAGAATCGTGCGACAGGTCACGGTTGCATGACTGAGAAACAACAAGTAACATCCAATCAGAAAAGGGATGAGTATGCTACCCATCGGGTATAAAGGGCAAGGCAAACCAAATAGCACCCTCTTTTCCGCCCAAGACGTCAGCCGAATGCAGTGACCGTATGACCATCATTCACCCCACTGTATCCGCTTACATCCTTGCAGCGAGTGAGCCGACATTGGTTTCGAGCCAGAATCCATTCTGGTTTCTATGCACCCGCCAGTACCGGGAGAAGTGTTGCTGTGCACCCGCCAGTACCGGGAGAAGTGTCGTTAACCTTCAGGACCAAGAGCTGGACCCACCGCTGTTCCAAGCGACTTGGACTGTCAACCTACCTCAGCCCTGCACCATCGACAGGAACCTGAGAACACCTCAACAGTTACCAGTATTACGTCCAACGTAAACTGATGCCGACAAACGCACGTTGCGTATGTCGAAGCCTATCCGTATAAACACACTATACGTATAGAAGCCGGTCATTCACACTTCCGTGATCACCGAAGTCACCTGGAACCATAGGTGAGCAGTATACCGAGCTTTAAGGAACCGAACGATTCAGCTAGAGGGACCCTGCAGAACCAACCACACACACGTCAGCACTGACGGAGCCGTGTGTGGGGCAGCACTACCCAGCTGAACGCTTCATCACACCTACTGACCAGGGGAGCGTGCAGAACCAACCGCTACACAGAGCGGGGCGCGACGACCCCATTGCAATTATGTATACACACCATAAACACTCGGTTACAAGGATTAGCTTGATGATGACAAAGCTAGGCCAAAGAAGGGATAGTTAATCGATTATATTCCTGTTATCATTTGGAACCTGTTTCCACTATTGTGTAATTTATGTAAATAAATTTATTGTTACATTTTTACACCCTTTGGTCTGTTGATATATCGATTGAGAGAGATCACTAAAGTGTATGCGTTGTGAGCGGGAGGGATTATTTAGACAATATACCCCTAGACAAACTTGCCCAAACATACAATACATCTTTCTCGCCACACCCCCTATCATCAAGCTAATCCTTGTAACCGAGTGTTTATGGTGTGTATACTTAATTGCAATGGGGTCGTCGTGCCCCGCTCTGTGTAGCGGTTGGTTCTGCACGCTCCCCTGGTCAGTAGGTGTGATGAAGCGTTCAGCTGGGTAGTGCTGCCCCACACACGGCTCCGTCAGTGCTGACGTGTGGGTGGTTGGTTCTGCAGGGTCCCTCTAGCTGAATCGTTCGGTTCCTTAAACTCGGTATACTGCTCACCTATGGTTCCAGGTGACTTCGGTGATCACGGAAGTGTGAATGACCGGCTTCTTTACGTATAGTGTGTTTATACGGATAGGCTTCGACATACGCGACGTGCGTTTGTCGGCATCAGTTTACGTTGGACGTAATACTGGTAACTGTTGAGGTGTTCTCAGGTTCCTGTCGATGATGCAGGGCTGAGGTAGGTTGACAGTCCAAGTCGCTTGGAACAGCGGTTGGTCCAGCTCTTGGTCCTGAAGGTTAACGACACTTCTCCCGGTACTGGCGGGTGCACAGCAACACTTCTCCAGGTACATAGAAACCAGAATGGATTCTGGCTCGAAACCAATGTCGGCTCACTCGCTGCAAGGATGTAAGCGGATACAGTGGGGTGAATGATGGTCATACGGTCACTGCATTCGGCTGACGTCTTGGGCGGAAAAGAGGGTGCTATTTGGTTTGCCTTGCCCTTTATACCCGATGGGCAGCATACTCATCCCTTTTCTGATTGGATGTTACTTGTTGTTTCTCAGTCATGCAACCGTGACCTGTCGCACGATTCTGGGGCATGCCTAATCAGGTCGAGTCGCTGCATTGTTGACGTTTTCGGGTCAGATGATAGTGAGTTTTCATTTTCCCGTGCGCAGATGAGTTTGACTCCATAAATTTCGTCACAGGGGTTACATTGTTGTTTCCACAGGGGGGTTACATTGTTGTTTCTACAGGGGGGTTACAGTGTTGTTTCTACAGGGGGGTTACATTGTTGTTTTACACATTGAATTATGTCTCCCACTCATGTAGTCAAGATTTAATATTATTATAGAAAATAGTTTTGATCTCTGTTATTAACAACATGTAGTGGGTGCAAAGTTGTTTTGATCTCTGTTATTAACAACATGTAGTGGGTGCAAAGTTGTTTTGATCTCTGTTATTAACAACATGTAGTGGGTGCAAAGTTGTTTTGATCTCTGTTATTAACAACATGTAGTGGGTGCAAAGTTGTTTTGATCTCTGTTATTAACAACATGTAGTGGGTGCAAAGTTGTTTTGATCTGTTTTTCAATCATGTTGGCAGAATGTTGACTTGATCCATGTTTTTTAATCAAGTAATTGGCAGCACGATGATTTATGTTTCTCAATGATTTCTGTCGTTCAGGGTCCCGGCAAACTTCGACTAAAGGCGAGTTGGGCTGCAGGAAAAGGTGTTTGGAAGCACGGACTTCTCAAAGTCTACGGCCCTGAACACATCAAGGCCTGGGCCCAGGAAATCGTTGTTCTGGGCCTCCTGAGAAAATCTCACAGTGCGAGTGTCTTACATTGTTTGTGGACCAGCAACTCCAACCCTTACTACGAGACAATGACCCTCATCAGTGGCAACATCGTGACCAGTGACTCCAGGTACTGGGACACTTGCTCGGTGGGGGGAGGGGTGGGGAGGTAAAACAATTACGGGGTAATGATGTCTTTTATAAAATACAGTGGGACCTCTCATAACGAGCAATTATCATAACGAGTAATTCGCATAACGAGCAAAAATGTGAAGAAGTTGCTCCCTTAACGAGCGATATTTCGTGTAACGAGTTACACAGAAAGAGGAAGTCCCTTTTTCCCGACATTATTTGTGACCCGGGCTTCCGCGCCAATGCATTTGTTTGTGTTTAGCACTTGGTTTGTTAGCGTATTGTTTTCGTGTTTGATCACCCGTTTTTACAAACTTTGTATTCAGACAGTATTCGTAATTTTTTATGTGCAAAGTGTAATAACCTGTGGTAAAATGTCTTCGAAGAAAAAAACAACACAAGAAGACAGTCGTCATAAGAGAGAAAAAATAACTGTTGAAATGAACGTAAAATCATTTAAAATCGAGAACAAGGTGTCAGCGTGGCTAATCCAGCGCGCACTGAAATTGACCAACATCAACGATCGGCACTATTCTCAAGAACAACATAAAAATTAACAAGATGGATGCTTCATAGGAAGTGTCAAGAATGTCTACGAAACGGTTACGACACATTTTCGTCAAATTTTGAAGCTTTGGCAAAAACACATCTCTTTAGACAGTTTTCTAGTTAAAAAGGATTATTTGTCATAAAATCATATTTTTATTTAATTTTTTTTTGTTTCAAATCTAAATTGTATTCCAAGTTGTTACACTCCTTAACAATTCATAAAGAATTTTATTTGAATAAATGTTATTAATTTTTTAGAAAAATTAGTAATTTTTTCAGCATGGTACGCATTATCCTTTTTTGTATTGATTTGTATGTGAAACATTGTTTTGTTTAACGGGTGTTTCGCTTAACGAGTAAGATTCTAGAACGATTAATGCGCATATAAGAGGTTCCACTGTATTCTATTTCATATCACATATCCTGACAATGACACAGATATGACCAAATCCCGAGTGGCTTGAATACTGACAAACAAGGTCTATATACATGGAAACCTTTCATCTTACAAACTTACAAAATCCACTCGTTAAGTTTAAGAAGATGACATTAGAGGGAGGGGGCATCCTATGCTAACATGACATTAGAGGAGGGGGCATCCTATGCCAACATGACATTAGAGGGAGGGGGCATCCTATGCCAACATGACATTACAGGGAGGGGGGCATCCTATGCCAACATGACATTATAGGGAGGGGCATCCTATGCCAACATGACATTAGAGGGAGGGTGGCATACTATGCCAACATGACATTAGAGGGAGGGGGCATCCTATGCCAACATGACATTACAGGGAGGGGGCATCCTATGCCAACATGACATTATAGGGAGGGGCATCCTATGCCAACATGACATTTGAGGGAGGGGGCATCCTATGCCAACATGACATTAGAGGGAGGGGGCATCCTATGCCAACATGACATTAGAGGGAGGGTGGCATACTATGCCAACATGACATTAGAGGGAGGGGGCATCCTATGCCAACATGACATTAGGGGGAGGGGGGAATCCTATGCCAACATGACATTAGAGGGAGGGGGCATCCTATGCCAACATGACATTAGAGGGAGAGGGCATCATATGCCAACATAACATTAGAGGGAGGGGGCATCATATGCCAACATGACATTAGAGGGAGGGGGGCATCCTATGCCAACATGCCATTAGAGGGAGGGGGGCATCCTATGCCAACATGACATTAGAGGGAGGGGGCATCCTATGCCAACATGACATTAGAGGGAGGGGGCATCCTATGCCACATGACATCCACGAGCAATCATTAATTGACGGTTTGAAATTTCACTTAAAATCTGACATGATCTTATTGCTTGACCCCAAGGCTAACATGATGTTATTGTTTGACCCCAAGACTAACATGATCTTACGAGCAACAAAACCCGTCCAAGGACGTTCCGCAACCGTTCGGTGGCATGTTGTAAACTCCCCTCCAACATCGGTCTCGACCGGCACACATGTGCATCACGTCAAAAAGACTATTAATACATAAAGAGCTCTAAAAACAGAGCTTTTGACTCTAAATCCCAACGCGCATAACTCACAATAAAGTCTTGGAAGAAATACTGCACCAAAAATAACTCGTTTTGAACGTCCGCTTAAACGTGTTCAATATAATTGGCTGTAGGAGTCATGTGTGTTTGAGGGACCAATCGCTATCGATGACCGAAAAAAACATTGCCTTTTATTATATAAAAAGGATTGCTTGACCCCAAGACTAACATGATATTATTGCTTGACCCCAAGACTAACATGATCTTATTGCTTTGACCCCAAGACTAACATGATCTTATTGTTTGACCCCAAGACTAACATGATCTTATTGCTTGACCCCAAGACTAACATGATCGTATTGCTTGACCCCAAGACTAACATGATCTTATTGCTTGACCCAAGGACTAACATGATCTTATTGTTTGACCCCAAGACTAACATGATCTTATTGCTTGACCCCAAGACTAACATGATCTTATTGCTTGACCCCAAGACTAACATGATCTTATTGCTTGACCCCAAGACTAACATGATCTTATTGTTTGACCCCAAGACTAGCATGATCTTATTGTTTGACCCCAAGACTAACATTGATCTTATTGCTTGACCCCAAGACTAACATGATCTTATTGCTTGACCCCAAGACTATCATGATCTTATTGTTTGACCCCAAGACTAACATGATCTTATTGTTTGACCCCAAGACTAACATGATCTTATTGTTTGACCCCAAGACTAACTTGCCTGGAGCTGACCTCCAGTGGAAGTCTTCAACAACTGATCAAGTCAATGGACATACCGTTGCCTGACCAGTGCATCCGGACTATACTTCATGACGTAGCTGAAGGCCTTTCCTACCTCCACGACCAGAATGTCCTCCACAGAAACCTGACATCAGGGGCGGTTTACTTGAAGGGTTCCATCCAGGTAACTAATTTCACCAAGAGGGACGTACGTAGCTAATCAAATATATTGACACATAGAATATTTGAGGTGATTGTCAATGACAGTGCTTAAAAGCTATTTTCATATCTATTTTTTTCTCAGAATATTATGGGAAAAGCGATTTATTTAAAAAGTTCTTTATGAGCTTTTCAAAATTATTAATGTGTTTTTAATTATAAAAAATAGTTTAAAGGAAATATTCATTTGACTTTTTTTTAAATTAGAAATTTAATGCATCCTCACATTGTTTGTTTCAGTGCTTCGTACTGCGGGCCGCAATCGGCGACTTCGAAGACGCCCAGATATACGGAACTCTTCTCACGGGCTCGCCAAATAGTAACGTCAGTCGGAAACGCTTCTTTTTCCCGGACATTCGAGCTTACGCACTTGTTGGCATTGAGCTGTTAGCTCGGGTTTGTGAGGTCAAACAACAAAAGCTCGCCCACAAGCGCCCTGGACAAAAACATCTGACAGGCCAGTCTAGGAAACACAACCTTAACAATCACGACTTTCACCCAAGCAAAGGGGGAGGCGATCCAGTGTTTAAAAAAATATCGTCTATACCAATTGAATTTCCTGACATTGTGAACAGTGAAATCTCCAAAACTCAATCACTTTTTACTCTGGGTAAAAAGTTCACATCAGATATTCAGCAAGCGTCATCAGCTGGTATCGACGAGAAGCTCAGTTTTGGCGGAGCAGATCACAATTGTGAATCTGCCGAAATAACAATGGCAGAATATAACATTGACCAAAATTGGAAGTTGCAGATGCGAACTAGTGACGCAGTTCTGAGCTCTGATTGGCGGGTTCATGATAAGAATAAACAACATACCAAGTGGGAGGAGTTAAACGCTCATGACAACCAATCATCTCAAAGTCCAGCTCCGGGTGTGACACTCGTGAAGGAAGCCAAACCCATTGACATGACAGCAAGTCCAGGCACCCGTGGCGTGAGGGAGGCAAGCGATGGCCTGGACATGATAGAAGAGGAAATAGAACGTACACAGAAATTGAAACACGTTCCTAGAAACGGACAGTACAAACAGGGTGGGTATGTGACGTCGCGTACAGAAGATGGCCGAGAAATCTTCATTCCCGCAGCGTACAGAGCCAAGAAGTCGAGTGCGGCGTCAAGTTCCGGATACGGTAGTGGGGGCGGAAGTACCCCAGTGCAATCAGACCACTACACGTCTGCTCACACAGACACTAGAGGGGTTCACAAGACGACTTCCACAACCAACATCAACCACATCAAACCGTTTGGGGTCGAGGCTGTGCTGCCAGGTACGGCGGATGACGTCATAGAGAAATCTAAACGCGGGGAAGAGTTGCTGAACGAATTGTTAAAGGCTAAACAGGACGCAAGAGTTGAACAGTTAATAGAGAGTTACGATGAACGAGTCAGGAGCGGACAACTTGGTGGCAATATTGATCAAGAACTTTTTGGGGTTATCTTTCCTAAGAAAAAAAGAAAACACTTGGACGTTCCCGGCGAGATTATAGATTTCCCAGGGCAGACTTCTCGAAATGAAAATCAGATAAAAGTTCAAGGCGAGAAAAGGGAAACTCTTTTTACACCAAAGCCAAGCTCATCAAAGTCTTCCGCGACACGGGGAGGGCAGATAACAATAGACCGATTGGCTAGTCCCAGGGTCACGTCTGCAGTGAACGTCCGGTCATCTTTGAGAAGATCTAAGGCAAGAGTCGCCTTAAAGAAAGGTTTGGCAAAGAAAACTCCTGCTGTCGTTTCACACGGTGAAAGTCGAGGTGTCGGGGGTAAAGAGGTTGAGTTGAAGTATGCCAAACGTCAATTAACAGAAATCGTGTCAGTCGACGAGGAAAAAGAAAACAATCATAAATCATCCAATGAAAATGATTCAAACATTCGCTTAACAGAAACGTCTTCAAATTCCCCAATAGCACAAAACGAAACAAGTGCTAATCTCCAGGAAACAAAATCTCCAAGGGCAAAAAAGCAGTCCACAAAAACAAGGCCCGCCCCTCAACCCCCCATCGGCGCATCAAAGGTGCTCAAATACGAGCAGGCGGGGAGTTTGGGGAAATTTTCAAGTTTTAGTAGCTACGACACTGATGGCTCACAGAGGCGGGGTGACGAGTCATCAACAACGGCCGACCCGGCATCCACGGAGACCGAATCGACCCATCGTAGCAGCTCTCACCTGCAAGATCATACATGCGTGTACACGCGAGAGCAAACAAGCGCGGAGAAGATCGAGTCCGACATGAACGACATCATCCACGGCAACGTCTCCACGGACAAAACATGTCTGCCGTCGGGAGTCAAACTTATCGACAGCGGCTTTGACAGTGCGTCCGTCTCAAGTGAAGAGTCTTGTCTGTGCGCAGCGGCGGCTCTGCAGGTGGTGGAAGACGGATCACAGTCCGCACCTTCCGAAATCTTCTCCCAAGGAACATGCAGCTGCGCATGCTCCAACTGCCTCGGCAGCTCACAGGGCTACAAGAACGGATCCAGCTGGACCGGAAGTCAGGACTCTGAAACGTGGAGCAACAGCAATTCGTTTTCGTCATACGACGCCAACATGTACAGGAGGAAGCTGCCCAGAAAAAGGCGGGAGTCACCAGGGTGTGTGCTGGCACCAGATGAACAATATCCGTCGCCGTCTCGTGTGGTGAACGGCGGGGCGAGTGTACCCCAGCAAGACCACGCCCACTCGGCCCGTACAAACCACAGGCGCCTGTCCCACTCTAAGGGACACAGTCACAGCAGCTCGAGCGAGACGAGTAGCGCAGCCTCGAGAAGGTATAGAGAACTCATCAAGAAGGGCGTGCCACTCAAGGTGTCGGTTATTCCCGGGGACCACCCTGCGGAACAAGCTACCGTCGAGCATTTCAATGTCGGCGAACCAACTCCTCAGGGCGGAGAGGACAGCCGAGTACCGTCAAATATCACCGTGGGCAGTGATGTGGAACGGCAGAAGCTGTTGGACAAAACCACCGCGAGGCACTACAAACCAAACTTAAGTTTTGTTACGCGAAGTGATACACATGATTTCGAGGAGTACCGCCAGCTCTCGCCCATTCCCTCGTTGGAAGATATTATTAAAGAAATACCGGACGAGACGGGGAAGTTTTCAGACGAGTCTCGTGCATTCTTGAACCGCCCTGATTCCGAGCTGTCCCTGAAGGCCCTCCAGGCCGTGTTGTCTCGACAAGACTCGACCGCAGACGGGAGACAGCACACCGAGCTCATGATAGACCGCATTTTCACCCACCAGGGCCCGCCAGACAATATGGTCTCCAACTTTGGCCTGAGGGGATCCCTGGACCTGGACGATAGTGCCATACGAGAAGTGGCGAATCTGCCCAGCCATGAGGTGGACGATACTCTCCCAGCAGACATCACCGGGCTGCTGACCGGTATGGATGGCCGACATATTCGATACTGCCACAGTATCAGTACTCACGTCAACTTGGTCAGAATGAGTGACTTGCTTCCTGCCAACTCTCTGACATTCGATAAATTACACGCAAGATTGGAAAATACTGGAACCATTGGATTAGTGGGAAACGAGGTAAGTATCCACAAACTGTTTGTAAATTATATCTTCATTTTTTTTAAACTGGGATAAGTTTTAAGTAAGTAAACCAAACTATGGTAAATATGGGAAACCTGAAAAAATACGAATAACAAAATATTTTAAAACCAAATAAAAATAAAGAACCTGAATTTCCATGTTACCCACACATCTAGATATTTTTATTTTCATTTTCACATTGTCTTTACTGTTTTTTGATGGCAGAAGAACAATTCTTGTCATGTTTTGTGCAATTATTATTAGAAGTTCGGCTGTAAAATGTACACAATTTGTTGGAACATTGAACAAGTAGATCTACAGGTAATGCAAAGAACTCCCCCCATACGCATACATAGTTTAAAAAATAACAACTGTAGACCTCTAAACTTTTGAAAGCTGCAGTGTTTATGTCATTTCTTACTTGTGACATTTCATTGATGTGCTATTGTTTTATCTCCAGATTCTTGATCTCATGCGTGTGTGCTGGCTGAGCGAGACTCCGCCCACAACAGCGGCCATCTTAGGTCAGCTGACCGACCCGGTCATGGAAACTGAACTCTAGTTGAACAATTCTGTTTATGTTAACTCAAACATGTTTACTTGACGAAACTATTTATAGAAATTAAAAATGTTAAATTTAACGCTTGTATTTATAATCTTACAAACATTTAATAGCATGCCAAAATTTAAAGAGCTTGTTGAAACATTCCTTTGTACAGTAATCATTACCTGCCTTGCCATACTGCCACCTGTCGGCAGTTAAATGGAAGTACAGTATGTTGATTTTAAGTTATACTACTCAAAATTGTTTTGTCTTTTAAAATCATCTGATCCAAAAATGATTTTTTTTTCAAAATTATTCAATCTCAATTTTGTCTTTCACATTAGGTGAATCCAGAAGCGTCACTAGACTTGGTGTCACCCAATGCTGTAACTGATGGTGTCAACCCCTCACAACTTACCCCATAGATCTCCTCCGAATCTCCAATACCAAATAACGCGAACATACAGAATTTTACACTTTCGTGTCACCCCTTCCGATGGTGTCCCCCGGTTGGGTCCGCACCACCAATGCCCCCTCCCCAGTGAAACCTCTGGGTGAATCCAATGTAAAGTTTAACAAAGTTGGGTACAGTTAAATCGAAGAGAAATAATTTTTACAAAATTAATAATCGAATTATAGCTTTTCAAAAGTTAAATCCCTCATTGCTGCCCTTTTACTGAAAACTGCCCCCCCCCCACACACCTCTGTGCCTTTCGTACACTACACGTGTAGTTGTTGGTTTTTTACAGGTTGTAGCCTATAAGTGCTGCTGATACAGCACGTGTATTTCATGATATTAATTTAACCCTTTGCTACTGGTTTATGAGTTAGTGCTATTCTTTGTTCCATTGTTAATAAAATGTTGAACAACCTTGTCGTTTAACAACATTGTCGTTTAACAACCTTGTCGTTTAACAACCTTGTCGTATAACAACCTTGTCGTTTAACAACCTTGTCGTTTAACAACCTTGTTGTTTAAGGGATATTGGAATAGTGTTAAATCAAGGAAATTTTGAATTATTCTCTAAAATAAATACAGCAGTGCTCTATTTTAAAGGTATGTAATTACTTGTTATACACGAATAAAGACATAAAACTTACAGAAATTAATAGAAGCATTCCCAAAATAATGTCTAATAAAATAAAAAACGTAAAAAAAAACAAGTTTTTTTTACTATAAATTCTTTATATACTAGACAAAACTAAAAGAATGTTCATTATAATACTCAGCGCAAGACAATCCAAAAATACAAAATTTTAGTTGTGTCTCGTAAAGCAAGTTTAATATAATGCGCACCGATCGGCAATATTTTTCAAAAAAGTATCGTCAATATAATACGCACCTTACCGCGCGAAAGGAAAGGTTGTTCAATATAATACGCACCACGACACTCAAGAACAAAAATTAACATGTTACATAGAGATAAATAAAGATAATCTAAAAACAATTTAATTACAATACATTCGATTGATCTTAAATTTTGATACATCATTTTTATCATCGCCACGAATCTGCCTGCAAAATTTCAGCTCGCCAGCATACGGGGAAGTGGGTTAAAAATCGATCCAAAGTTTTTTTGGCAAGCAAGGCCTCAGACACCACAAGTTAATATAACGGATTTAATAATAAAAATCAACACTTATATAAACAAAAAAGCTAACAAAATTCTGAATTCCGGGAATACTTGAGATATTTAATGCATACTTGAATCTTATTATTATTTCATCTAGCAATTTCAGTTCTCTATCTAGTCCTAGGGCCGTAACTAGCACTAGGCCGTAACTAGCATTAGGGTCGTAACTACCACTAGGGCCGTAACTAGCAATAGGGCCGTAACTAGCACTAGGGCCGTAACTAGCACTAGGCTGTAACTAGCCCTAGGGCAGTAACTAGCACTAGGCCGTAACTAGCCCTAGGCCGTAACTAGCCCTAGGCTGTATCTAGCACTAGGGTCGTAAATAGCACTAGTAACTAGCACTAGGGCCGTAACTAGCACCAGGGCTGTAAGTAGCTCTAAGGTTCCTATCTAGCACCAAGGGTCACATATAGCACTAAGGGTCGTATATAGCACTAAGTTGATGCCACAAATAGGTAGTCACGCATGAATGCGATCATGTCTGTTAGATTGGTTCCCACACTGTTTTACGGAACACAAAAGTAATTAGACAAATTTATTTTGTGTGTGTGACGTCAGTTCAGAGCCAGAGCCAGACGTTGGTTAAGTACCGTGTTTGCCAAGCGACTTGTATTTTTTTCACAGGACTATAAAGATATGTTGATAAGGCCGGGTCAGTGGGCTAAAAGAAAACAAAACTGCACTTACCTGTAACACTATTCTAACATAAGTCTTTTAATAATAAACGTATATATCTTTGCTGAAGTTGTTTAACTACACATAACAAATGACAAAACAGATTTCTAGAATGAGGCCAATGTAATAAATCTCTGATGCATTATTTAAAACTAGTTTCTAACACGATATTCTTAAACTGTCTCCCATATAAACGGTATAGCATATTTTAGCTTGTATAAACATTTATAAAGTATACATCTCTCTGTATCATGTAAAAATATCACATTTGTTATAAGTTGTATATAATTTTTAAAAAATGTCACTGGCTGAGTGTTAATAAAATGAAAAATTTCAAGAAAGAAGGCGGGGTGGGAAATGAAGAGAGAATGAGAAATGACAAAAAGAGAATGAGAGAAAATAGTAGATAAGCATATAATATATAGTTTAAATAATAATTTCATATTTTACAATGTGTTGCTGTAAGTGTTCCACCCACTGTTACTTTCTTGTACGTGTAATTGTGATTTCAATGTGGAAATAATGAAATACATTATATATTATTATATTATAATCTTGTCCCATGAGTCTTGTTTGTGTTGGTTTACGACGTCATCAGTAGTATGAGGGATGAAACATCTGGTAACCAATGAAATCTTAATAAACAATGGCATTTGAATTATCATATTTAATTAATTGTTTCACCACAACTGGAACACTCACTACTCAACCGTGCACCCACTCTCTCTTAAACTCACACTCCCACACAGTAGCACACCCACACAGTACACACACACACCAGTACACTCACACACCTGGTACACTCACTACTCAACCGTGCACCCACTCTCTCTTAAACTCACACACTCACACAGTAGCACACCCACACAGTACACACACACACACACCAGTACACTCACACACCTGGTACACTCACTACTCACCCGTGCACCCACTCTCTCTTAAACTCACACACTCACACAGTAGCACACCCACACAGTACACACACACACACACCAGTACACTCACACACCTGGTACACTCACTACTCACCCGTGCACCCACTCTCTCTCTCTTAAACTCACACACTCATCAAGTAGCACACCCACACAGTACACACACACACCAGTACACTCACACACCTGGTACACTCACTACTCACCCGTGCACCCACTCTCTCTTAAACTCACACACTCACACAGTAGCACACCCACACAGTACACACACACACCAGTACACTCACACACCTGGTACACTCACACACCTGGTACACTCACTACTCAACCGTGCACCCACTCTCTCTTAAACTCACACACTCACACAGTAGCACACCCACACAGTACACACACACCAGTACACTCACACACCAGTACACTCACTACTCAACCATGCACCAACTCTCTCTTAAACTCACACACCCACACAGTACACTCACACACCTGGAACACTCACTACTCAACCGTGCACCCACTCTCTCTTAAACTCACACACCCACACAGTAGCACACCCACACACCAGTACACTCACACACCTGGAACACTTACTACTCACCCCCGCACCCACTCTCTCTTAAACTCACACACACACCAGTACACTCACACACCTGGAACACTCACTACTCAACCGTGCACCCACTCTCTCTTAAACTCACACACCCACACAGTAGCACACCCACACAGTACACACACACACCAGTACACTCACACACCTGGTACACTCACTACTTAACCGTGCACCCACTCTCTCTTAAACTCACACACCCACACAGTAGCACACCCACACAGTACACACACACACCAGTACACTCACACACCTGGTACACTCACTACTCAACCGTGCACCCACTCTCTCTTAAACTCACACACCCACACAGTAGCACACCCACACAGTACACACACACACACCAGTACACTCACACACCTGGTACAATCACTACTCAACCGTGCACCCACTCTCTCTTAAACTCACACACCCACACAGTAGCACACCCACACAGTACACACACACACACACCAGTACACTCACACACCTGGTACACTCACTACTCACCCGTGCACCCACTCTCTCTTAAACTCACACACCCACACAGTAGCACACACACACCAGTACACCCACACACCAGTACACACACACACCTGTACATCCACACACCAGTACACCCACACACCAGTACACCCACACACCAGTACATCCACACACCAGTACACCCACACACCAGTCCACCCACACACCAGTCCACCCACACACCAGTAAAGCCATACATCAGTACACCCACACACCAGTACACCCACTCACCAGTCCACCCACACACCAGTCGAGCCATACACCAGTACACCCACACACCAGTACACCCACAAACCAGTACACCCACACACATGTACACCCACACACCAGTACACCCACACACCAGTCCAGTCATACACCAGTACACCCACACACCAGTACACCCACACACATGTACACCCACACACCAGTACACCCACACACCAGTACACCCTCACACCAGTACACCCACACACCAGTACACTAAGTTAATCTTTAAATTTGTCATGAAGATGAAGGTAGTGAAAGAGCGAGCAGAGATAAACAGATTCATTAGATGGGCATTGAGAGAGTCATAGTATGACTAACTAATACATTTTAATGGTACACTAAGTTATCACTAAGAAATGCGTAATAACGGTGTTTCTTAAATTCAAAATTTACCCGACTAACGCAGTATAGAACATTTTAAGATACATATCTCTATTTCAAGATATCACGAATTCTTCAGTTGTGTCCCTTACTTCAATACCAGCTGGGTAGAAGTCAGCTAGGTACCGATGAATCACTTCTAATAAAGTCGCACTATTAAATAGCAGGTATCTTATGATTTAATTTTTTTCCCTTCTGATCCTGTATTTCAATTTTTTAAATAACTTTTAGATTATTACTCACTTTGGTTTATTAATAGCACTGAGTCTATTTATAGCTCAGCCAGGTCATCTGATGATGTGTATTTAACAAGGGCAGCAGTTATTGGAGTTTATTTATTCGCAAGAAGGAATCTGTTTATGTCTTGTAAACCACGTGACATGTATTTGTTTATTGACTTGAATTCTTTACCCTATCTGTTTATAGCTGGCTTAGCTCCCTTCCTCCACTGTTTCCTGTGTGGGAGGTCATCGGGATAACCTCTTCGGGTCATTGATCTAATGTTACTTGTACTTCATCGGGAAGCTACGTGGCAAATATCATTGACGGCAACAGTAGATCAATGGACCAATATGACTAGCAAAATCAATAAAACACTAATTCACCATCAACTTGCAGTGGCGTAGCTAGGTGGTGCGGGAAGGGGGCCGCCCCGGGTGACAAAATCCAAGTGAGTAACTCCAAATTGAACAAAGAAACCACATAATTAGCACCCGCTAGAATTCACTACACACATAACTGATCTGAGTTAGATGTTCCTCTTTTGTCACCAATCCAAATGTATTCTGTAACCAAAGTTTTATGGTCGACACTGAAAAAATGAGGTGACCCATAAGTATAAGGAAAATATTTTTTTTATATTATGATTTAAAACCCTTTCCCGTGTTCAGTACTGTCGTATTGGCTGGAAGTTTTGTTGATCTCAATTCTGAAACACACAAATTTCACATGAGGAATATATCAGATGATGTAGGACTGTGATATCAGATGATGTAGGACTGTGATATCAGATGATGTAGGACTGTGATATCAGATGATGTAGGACTGTGATATCAGATGATGTAGGACTGTGATATCAGATGATGTAGGACTGTGATATCTGATGATGTAGGACTGTGATATCAGATGATGTAGGACTGTGATATCAGATGATGTAGGACTGTGATATCAGATGATGTAGGACTGTGATATCAGATGATGAAGGACTGTGATATCTGATGATGTAGGACTGTGATATCAGATGATGTAGGACTGTGATATCAGATGATGTAGGACTGTGATATCAGATGATGTAGGACTGTGATATCAGATGATGTAGGACTGTGATATCAGATGATGTAGGACTGTGATATCAGATGATGTAGGACTGTGATATCAGATGATGTAGGACTGTGATATCAGATGATGTAGGACTGTATGATGTAGGACTGTATGATATAGGACTGTATGATGTAGGACTGTATGATGTAGGACTGTATGATGTAGGACTGTATGATGTAGGACTGGGATGAAGCTTTCAAATAAAATACGAGATACACAAACTAATGGTATGTTCAAAACAAATAAATTAAAGCTGTATAAATAGACTTAACACACAAGTAACCGTTCAGGCTAATGCCTTCATCAGTACAAATGAACACCAGTATTTCAATTGAATGTACGAGATATTTTACATACTATACCAAGGAAAACAAATAATAATTCAGTAAAGTTTTTTTTTAACCCATCAGAAAAGAACAGAAGAATGATGGGCACAATTAATTATCAATTACTTGTATTGCAGCTTTCATTAATAGAAAATAGGTGTACGTATAGGCTTGGGATTTCAGGTAACCAATTGGTAAAAATTATAGCCAAGCCATTTATATATTAAAAAATGGTTACATAAAAGAGTATGCCTGAGCCTGACAAGGACGTCACAAAATAACGAAACAAAGTCTTCGTCAGCGAACAAACAACAGCAAAAAAACGAATAGAAGTACGAAACTAAAACACAAATTAGCTGCAGTGTTTCTACTTAGCCTGATCGCAGCCCCACCCCATTTATATCTTTGACATTTGTTACAAAGGGTCAAGAATATAATGTTTGACAAACTTGTCTAATACAAGACCAGGTGTCGCATCTATACCAGATAACAAAGCGATTGTTTTAAACAAATGTTACGCAATTTTTAAAAAAAATTTGTTGTTGATGTTACAGGCAAAAGATCCACAATTGTTAACACTCTTTCCCGTCCCTAGGTTATTCTAGAATCCTAGAAGATTCGAATTTCTCTTTAAAGGTTTTTAATTAAATTAATTTCCTATGTCACTGGTATTTTTTCCATTCAATTATCTCTTGATACCTTTCTTTGAATTTTCTCAATAACACAGGATTACATTTTTAATGTGTTTATTGAGATGTCTACATCAATTTTATATATCTATTTAAGGATTATGTAACCATCAGTATTTTTTATTTATAGATTCAAGTTTTCCTGGATATTATGAAATAAGGTTGACAGATTCATGAAGACACGAAGTAGTGTTTATTGTTATTCTACAATTGCATTTTGTACCTGTATTTAGCTTAGAAAATTAAAAGAGAAGACAATTTTGAATTTTCTAGACCAACGGTGGCCAAATGGCAGCTCGCGAGCCGCATGCAATTTATGAAATAAAAATTTTCATTTGAAATATTTAATATCCAAAATTAATGAATTTTAAAATAAAATATTTAAAATACAATGTAAATCTTTACCAAAAGAAAGGTTTGAAAAAAATTTGGGCTAGATCAAAAGAAAGAAACAGCAAGATTGCAGAGTTAAGGTCTGAAATGTGTCAGCAGAAGACACTACTTTCTGTTTCAGCAAAGAAAGTGTCACTTCAACCCGAGTCAAGTTATGCATTCGCTTGGAATATTTCTCGTGCTAAACAACTGTATTCTGATGGGGACTTCATTAAGAAGAATATCGAGGGCGGTAATAGTAGATCCAAATAGTTCCAGACTTCGGATACTGGTAACCCGAAATCGAATGTCACGCCACACCACTGAGTGACGCACAGCAGACATTAACGACGATATTGAAAGAAAATGAGTAACGATTTAAAGAACTGTGTAGCATTCAGTTTGGCTCTTGATGAATCAACAGATATTCAAGATACGCCACAATTGGCGGTGTTCCTTTGCACTGTTTCATTAGACGTGGCTATAACAGAGGAGCTACCCCTCTCACATGTCTGAAGTGAAATATCCTTAACTTAAAGAGCCAGTTTCAGACTTATATCCGTTTTCTGTGTAACCTACTGATGTACTCCACAAATCAAATCAAAGCATCGTGCAGTAAATAGCAACCAGCCTCTAAAACTACTAGCTACCACAACTACTAGCTACCACAACTACTAGCTACCACAACTGCTTGCTACCACAACTACTAGCTACCAACCAGATTAAAAGAAACTTGCTAGTTCAAAGGCTTCTCAGCAGAGTCATAACAATTCAGGTTCACTATACTCATGAGACTAAATCAATGTGTTTCTATTCATAAATGTACATATTAAAATATTTGTCTTTTGTGTAACCGCAAAAGCATATATTTCTTCAACATACAGTTAGGGCTAAAACAATTAAAATATTTAAAGCACTAAATCCCAATAAAAATACTTTTTAAAAAATCACGAAAGGAATTTTTCAATGCGGCTCTCGACAATTTTGTAAACTGCTAAAATGGCTCTCGGCTACTACGTCCCTGGCCACCCCTGTTCTAGACACTTTCAAAATTATCTTTAAATCTTATTTCATAACATTCAAGATGGATATTCCAAAATGTTTTCTCTTTGCACTTTGTTCGGTAACATCCCTGTAACGGTTGCCCACAACTTCAGCGTGGAACAAGTATGTCAAAAGAGTATTTATACCGGTGTTAAGAAGGGAGTTAATATATCTTTAAAGGTCTTTGTGGCACGTTACAAAAGGTTTTAATTGCGCGGTTATCAGCCTTTCAATTAACCACCTATGTCGACCTAGGACCTAGAGTCTAGAGTCATTAAATTGGATACCGAAAATTAAAGAAAATAAGATATCACATAATTGTTTCTAAGACAAAGAAAATAATTAACGTAACTAATTTATTAGACAATATATTTTTTTAAAAAAGAGATACAAAACTCGTTGTGTGCTTAATTCGATCACGGGTCATATTCTTAGTTTTTAAGATAGACTAACCATACACCATACTACAAAAACTTGGATCTAATGGTATCTCATTCCTTGTAGGTGTTAGTTGGTAGCTCAATGACGGGCCCCAGTTTTATTCTAACATACATCAATGACCTACCCGATGGCTGACCTCCGAATCAAGAATGTTCACCTATGACACTGCCGCGTACTGGACAGTGGTCAACAGCTCTGACCAGGACTGACCAGGACCATATACAGCGCGAACTCAGCTGAGTGGGGAAAAAAGCTGGGACATGGAGTTTCTTCCTGTAAGTACCAGACCTTGTCAGCTTCGAGAAGCAGAAACTCTCTACACCACCTTCACGAAGTTCTTGACCATATGCATGAGTCAGTTTCTTTAGCGAGTAACGTTGAGAGGTTCGCTAGGACGACCATATTGATACTCTGAGAGGTTCGCTAGGACGACCATATTGATACTCTGAGAGGTTCGCTAGGACGACCATATTGATCTCTGTGTGCAGCCGGGCAAACAGTATCATTATTATTAATAAAACCAAGAACCCAATACACGAGATGCTTGTTCCTGCAAAAGACAATTAGTAACTGGAACAAGCATCTATCTGGTGACAGCATACCACTGAGTACATTAAGGGGATTACAGTGTGTCACAAACACACTGATTACCTTGGGGCGAGGAGAGACCACCTAATACTAATAGTCTCTATATTCCCTTGATAAACAAAAACAAAAACACAAAAATTGATGGATATACTCCTAATGTTTTACTACAATATTTTTGTCTTCGCTGTACAAAAAACTCTTTAATTGAAATGATCTGTTGTAGCTTATTTACAAGGGATTTAAAAAAATACAATTTTAAAACAAATTTGTTTTTGTAAGTCTGAAATATTCCACACGTGCCATTTGAGTTATTTAGGGAGATCTAATTACCGCCAGATGATACAGCACAGACCGCTCCTTGCATTGGTCCAACTCACGGAAATAACCTCTTAGTCGGTGGAGTGAAATTCCTTGATAAAAATAGTATCAGTATCGTTATCTTGATAAGTGGACTGAATGGGATCGTGGGTGGGAGGAGTCGAGTATGAGACAGGAGTCGAGTGGGTGTCGTGGGAACTTTGAAATAACGGGATTTCAAGGCATGTCATTAAGGGGAGCAACTCATATTTAATCTTTAAAAAAAATCTTTTTATGACCTATGACACATAGGAAACATCAGCAGAGGTGCTATAAATGAATAGATTTATAATTATCTTTGTCTTTGTGCTCTTTGTTAGGCAAGAGTTACCGGTATTTAAAAAATAATAATTGGTAAACAGTGGCGAAAGCGCGTTCATTAAAATTCGTTGTTGAAAACAAAATTTGTTAAACAATTTATGAAAACTTTCAAAAAAATAAATAAAATGATTAAATAAGGTAAGTGTAGATGTTTCAAAGTATATTACAGCTCCTGGTAGAGCAGTCGAATCTTGTAGCATGTAGAAAAGGACCTTGATGATCTACAATAACAAAACCGATATTCCATATTCATGCAGAAATACGTTAATGACCCGCTCGTAAGCCTACCCCCCAACTTTTCCCCCTAGATTTTGTCCAATTAAGGTCGGCTTGCGAATGAGTATACACGGTAAGTTAATTTAAATGTTAGAGAAAGACACATGATATATGATATACATGATATATGATATACATGATATATGATATACATGATATATGATATACATGATATATGCTATACATGATATATGATATACATGATATATGATATACATGATATATGATATACATGATATATGATATACATGATATATGATATACATGATATACATGATATATGATATACATGATATATGATATACATGATATATGATATACATGATATATGATATACATGATATATGATATACATGATATATGATATACATGATATATGATATACATGATATATGATGTACATGATATATGATGTACATGATATAGGATATACATGATATACATGATATATGATATACATGATATATGATATACATGATATATGATATACATGATATATGATATACACGATATATGATATACATGATATATGATATACACGATATATGATATACATGATATATGATATACATGATATTTGATATACATGATATATGATATACATGATATATGATATACATGTTTTCTGATATACATGATATATGATATACATGATATATGATATACATGATATATGATATACATGTTTCCTGATATACATGATATATGATATACATGAAATAGCAAATGTGCTATTGAGTAGACATGCGCTGTAAGGATGTGGTTATAAGAAGAAGAGAATCTCGTTCTGGGACCGTCTTAGGCAGGGGTCAGGAAACTTTTTGTCTGAGAGAGCCATAAACGCCACATATTTTGAAAAGTAATTCTGTGAGAGCCATACATTATGTTTAAGACTAAAAATTCAAGAAAGTGACGTCACGCGATTTTGGCCGATTTTTCACCCCCCCCCCTTTTTCCCCTCGTCACAAAAAAACTTAGATCGCCCCCTCCAATATGACGTCACAAATCTTTTCCCGCCCCCACCCCCATAAAAGCCGTATTTTCTCTTGTAAAATTTGCATGTTTCAAATATAATTACTTTTTTGTCATTTAGTATGTATTTAGTGTGAGGCTTAACTTTAATATCGTAACACGCCTGAGGGCATTTAAAACGTTATTAAATAAATTGTAAGATATCAAATATTTCAACTTTTATGTAAAGTTGCGCGTTTGATGAAACGTCACATTTCTGAAACACACTCTCCCCCTCGTTGCACATCACAAATGTGTTACCCCCTCCCCCACCCCTTTAGGAACGGGACTTCATTTATAGACGGCCCCTAATTTCAACACTAAAAGTACAATGGTGATGCATGGCTTTGCTGATGGTGTTGGAATCTTGTTGACACGTGGTGAGGTTAAGGTTCATGCAGGCGTGAAGACTTTTTATTGCCATTGTTTTTTAATGCAATTAATATGTAGATCAAAGGAGTGTGAAGAAACATTTTTTTTAAAAAAAAGTAATCGAACATTTGTCTGCGAGCCAGATTCAATAATCAAAAGAGCCACATCTGGCCCGCGAGCCATGGTTTCCCGACCCCTGGTCTAAGGGAAGGGACTTGTGTTCTAATGTTATGTAGCGCTGACTTCAGTTTATTTAATTTACATCTTCACCATTCCTTGTAAAACGAATTCGCAGAAAGTGTTTGTTCTCAGCCTATTATTATTTCATAGTGATTTTTTTTTAAAATGCGTGACGTACTGACAATGTTTTGATTCTATTGAATGTCCAGGACTGCTCTCACTATCTAATCACGACTATCAGGTACAATTGGTGACATGCCATCAGATGACCGTATTGACCTTCACATTATTAGGTTTTAAAGTCTATAATACTTGAATAAATATAAATGAAGAAAAAAAACGACCCATTTTACATGTTTGTACACCTCTGTACAAGAGTCCTGACTATACTCTGTAGTACATTTCAGGCCAGACTTTAGAGACCTTGCACTTTTACAAATTAAGCATCGCACACTTTCTGTTGCTAATGAACACAGAACTGTTATGATTTGTTTGGTGTGACTACAGTCCTAGAAAGTGTGCCGCCATTAATCTGTGTCTAGTTGTGGAATGTTTGTTATGTAGGAACTCAGCGATTGAGTTGTGTCCCATGGTACATACCAAATATGGTGTAGCATGTCAGTGCGGTCACTACTCCCTGTCAGGGTTGGATTAACGTCTACATAACAAGGGAAGTAAGTCATGTGACAGTGGTGCTCAAATTGTGATGGTCATCATGGCAAACTATGGAGACGTAAACATAAAAATAGTGTAACTGAATACATCATGATACATCGCAGTGGCCCCACAGTCAAAATAACACGTGCACACAATTCTACATGGTGAGGACAAACAACGCGTGGGGTCTGTGAGCCATACCTTGAGAACATCTGCTTTTAAGATATTAATTAATGTTGAGGAAATTTATCAGAATTTATTTTTAAAATTTGCGTTATCTAATCTTTTATCTTATGTATTACAGGCGCGCCTTCTATGCAGAAGATTGCCGTCGAGAAGGGGTGGCCTCTACGGGGCTCGACGGACGAGTAGGGTCGCAGACCTGACATCGATTCGAAACCGACAAGTCCGATATGTTAGGTGTTAGGTGCTAGTCACATATGATTACAGTCGCTGTAAGGATTTTAGGCAAAGCATCTAGATGCAATGTCGATGATGAAAATTAAAGTACCCGTTGAGGTTCGGGTTACTCCGAAGCGACCGTTTCGTCCCCCTCATTTTTACTAGCAACGCCATTGAGCGGTGCCGGTTTAGGGCCAGGAGCGCAAGTATAGATTAGCAAAAGGAACCGCGAAGAACGCAGCAAATGTCAGCTCTGAGGAAACCTTACAGTGGGGGTCACACCCTAGGTAGGCTTTTGATGATCCCCGCACTGCGGCGGTCCTAACTATTGAGACTCGTGTGCTTTGTCGGGGTGGCGCCAAAGGGGTAGCGGGTCGATGTAGGGAATTCCACCCCTCCTTGTGAGGTCAATTTAGTGGGAGGCATTTTTGACATTCTGTCCTGGATGCCCAGGCGGCCGCTTCAGAAGCGACTGCTCCGGGGGACGGGGGGACGGGGGGGTTCTCAGCTGTTGCGTACCCTAGGGGGTCAGACAGCTGAGGGGATCTTTCGGGAAGTCCCACAAAGAGTGCATGCTCGGGAATGCTGAATTTCTTCCACATGTAGGTTCATACAGAAGATTGGTACGTCTTACGCTTATCCATGGTTTATGTCCTGTCTTGCATTTTTATTAGAGTTTTAAATGTTGATAGAGTGATGGTTTTCGTGGTTTTGATACCCAAACTAAACAAGTTCAAGTTGCTTGTCTAAATACCCCCTCAGGAATTTATCTAACAACAATGATCATGTTAGGTAGTAAATCCACGAAGTGTAACTTTAATTCAAGAAAACACAATGAAATAATGTGTGGTATATGGCGATGGACATAGTTGTATGTTTAGCTTTTAGTATGAAACCCAGAAACGTAGACAATCTATTAAAATAAGAGTGCCCTAAGCTATGGCGGATTAAAAGGGGGTGGGGGCTGAACGGGCTAAAGCCAGGGGCCCCCGATGATTTAGGGGCCCCCAAATTTAGTATATGTTATAATAAAAATGGACAAATGTTTACACGAATCGCTGAAAATATGATAAATTAATAAAATCGTATCTATTATTATTAATCTGATCTCTATTACGATACGATAGTCTTAAAATAGTTAAGGGAAAATCCAGATTTGATAGTGTCATAAAGAGAAATTATTAAAGAATATTAGTTATATACCGATATCTTAAATTGAAAGTTCACTCGTCGAGGCCTGCTGGTCTAATCGGAAGCATATATGCTTTTGGTGCAAGCGGTCGCGGGATCGATCCCCGGTGGGGTGTGCATTTTAAAAAAAATTGTATTTTTATTTTTTTAACCACGTTTTATTAACTCGCTTTCGTTCCTGTGGCATTGTCTGTGTCTGTCCACAATTTTTCAAATCTGCCAACGTTAAATTAAACCACTTCTGATGGTCCTAGAGATCTCAAAAATTTTACCACAGATAGATCTTGGATGACAATGAATTGTATCAAAATTTCAGATCGATCGAATGTACCGTTATTAAATTATTGAACTTTTTAGTTTATCTATACTAACCACGTTTTTTTTAACTCGCTTTCGTTCCTGTGGCATTGTTTGTTGGTTTGTCCAAGATTTTTTCAAATCTCCCAACATAAAATTAAACCACTTCTGATGGTCTTAAAGAGCTCAAAATTTTACCACAGATAGATCTTGGATGACAATACATTGTATCAAAATTCCAGATCGATCGAATGTACCGTAATTAAATTAATGCATTTCTTAGTTTATCTTTATATAAGAATCTATACCCGCCTGCCGTAGTTATATTTCGCGTGATAAGTTCACCCCCCATAACCTCATCGCTTTGTTATTAAACGTTGGGCGGGCGCTGATGAAGTGTTTGGTAAAATAAATAGAGGTAAAATAAATATTGTTAAAAACCACGTTTTTATTAGTGGACTAAAAAGAATAAAATAAATAAAGGTAAAAAAATAATTATTAAAAACCACGTTTTTACAAGTGGACTAAAAAGAAGAAAAATAATTTAAAACTTGTAAGTACTTCGATTTAATATGACTAAAAACGTGGGGCGGGTGTTTGGTATAAAAATTAAAGATTTCTAATTTAGAAGGCAAAAGAGAGATCTATTAGTGAGAGAATGAGTGAATCGCATATTTTAAACCTCATAAGCGCCCGCCCTAAGTTTTTAGTCATATTAAATCGAAGTACTTGAACTTACAAGTTTTAAATTATTTTCTTTTTTAGTCCACTTGAAAAAAAACGTGGTTTTTAAAAATCATTTTTTTACTTTTATTTATTCAATTGTCTTTTACACTCAATTTAACGATACCGGCAAACGGCTGTTTCTTCGTGTTCGGTTTTTTCATGAATAATCTTTTTTCCTGAATAGTTACAAGTTACAGACTTATATTAGCTGCTAGCAATCATTTTATTTTATCTAAAGGTACACTGGCTGGATAGGGCCCCAGTTTATATTGCAGCCAGGGGCCCCGTGCAGTCTTAATCCGCCCATGGCCCTTAGTCTCTCCACATTAACTGGGAGTACAATAAGTCTATTCACATGAACTAGGAGTGCAATAAATCTAATCACATAAACTAGGTGTGCCATAAAGTCTATCCACATAAACTAGGTGTGCCATAAGTCTATCCACATAAACTAGGAGTGCCATAAAGTCTATCCACATAAACTAGGAGTGCCATTAAGTCTATCCACATAAACTAGGAGTGCCATTAAGTCTATCCAAATAAACTAGGAGTGCCATAAGTCTATCCACATAAACTAGGAGTGCCATTAAGTCTATCCACATAAACTAGGAGTGCCAAAAGTCTATCCACATAAACTAGGAGTGCTATAAGTCTATCCACATAATCTAAGAGTGCCATAAAGTCTATCCACATAAACTAGGAGTGCCATAAGTCTATCCACATAAACTAGGACTTCCATAAGTCAATCCACTTGCATGTGACGTCATGTTGCTACATGACCTTGATTCACAATGAGATATTTCCAGTAGTCGGGAGGGGGGAGGGTCTGTGTTTAAAAACAAATCTTAATCCTGGTTGGTGGGGGCGGGGTATTTTTTAATTACTATTTGAGATGAGGTCATTTAATTTGATATGCATGCCTAAGTGTTTCAATGGGGGTATTTTTAACATGGACTAATGCCATCCGGCTCTTTAGTTGTTTTTTTAAATTGTAAAAAAATTGAAGTGGGTTTTAATTGGCGCACAGTTCACTATGGGAAAGTTCCACGGCATACTGAGTTATTCACCCTGACCTATATAACGTTTAGATGAACTGTCTGGTCAGTGTTGATGACATGAACTGTCTGGTTAGTGTTGATGACATGAACTGTCTGGTCAGTGTTGATGACATGAACTGTCTGGTCAGTGTTGATGACATGAACTGTCTGGTCAGTGTTGATGACATGAACTGTCTGGTCAGTGATGAGTACATGAACTGTCTGGTCAGTGTTGATGACATAAACTGTCAGGTCAGTGTTGATGACATGAACTGTCTGGTCAGTGTTGATGACATGAACTCTCTGGTCAGTGTTGATGACATGAACTGTCTGGTCACTGTTGATGACATGAACTGTCTGGTCAGTGTTGATGACATGAACTGTCTGGTCAGTGTTGATGACATGAACTGTCTGGTCAGTGTTGATGACATGAACTGTCTGGTCAGTGTTGATGACATGAACTGTCTGGTCAGTGTTGATGACATGAACTGTCTGGTCAGTGTTGATGACATGAACTGTCTGGTCAGTGTTGATGACATGAACTGTCTGGTTAGTGTTGATGACATGAACTGTCTGGTCAGTGTTGATGACATGAACTGTCTGGTCAGTGTTGATGACATGAACTGTCTGGTCAGTGTTGATGACATGAATTGTCTCGTCAGTGTTGATGACATGAACTGTCTGGTTAGCTCTGATGACACAAAATGATCAGTTTTGTTTTTCTTTTCTTATAGTTAAGGGGTTGCTGGGAAATGCTTTAAAATATTTGATTTTTATTTAAAATTGAACCAAACATATCTATATTTTAATGAAACAAAACATATTTGATTGTATTTAAAATTGAACCAAACTAATATCTATATTTTAATGAAACAAAACATATTTGATTGTATTTAAAATTGAACCAAACTAATATCTATATTTTAATGAAACAAAACATATTTGATTGTATTTAAAATTGAACCAAACTAATATCTATATTTTAATGAAACAAAACATATGTATGTATTTCAAATGACACTACTAGTTTATCTGAATTCCAACTTACAACAACAGCTTATAGAAAAATGATTTACATTAAGTTACTGCGAACTCTTTATATTATAGTGTACAACAGTACACGTGTCATTATAAATAATACAAAGAATAGAACAGCAGTGGCTACAGTGTATCTATAAACATTAGCCATCAAACTATAACAAAAGTAATTGTGTTAATTAAAGTGTGTGCGTGGATCGCGGAAGTGAGGTTGAGAGTGAGGTAGGGAGTGAGGTTGAGAGTGAGGTTGAGAGTGAGGTAAGGAGTGAGGTAAGGAGTGAGGTTGGGAGTGAGGTTGAGAGTGAGGTAAGGAGTGAGGTTGAGAGTGAGGTAAGGAGTGAGGTTGGGAGTGAGGTTGAGAGTGAGGTTGGGAGAGAGGTGCCTGAAATTCCTCAGCGTAACAGATGGACATTAGTTTTTGAGCTCGTGTTTGTAACCATCTCCCAGATAAGGTGCAGATGTCCAGACAAGGGAAGGTAAACGGAGAGATGTTAGGTAACACATTTCTGGTGACATTCCATTGGTTTGACAACAGCCGTACACCTTGTATGTAACAGATGTACGCCGTGTACATAACATCTGGTTCAACAAGTTTTCTCATCCGATGATGTCTCGTTTCCTGGCATCCTCGTTGTCTAAACACAGTTTATATCTGACTCACCTGACCTCAATATGACCGTTTTTATAGCAAAGAATTTAACAGTCCAAAATAAAATACCGTGGCGTTCCAACAAACAATGGAGCATTTGCTTCTGATCAGTTACACTTTGTCTTACACTGAATGTATGTTTGTCATGTTAGTTGGTGATGTAAGTTGGTAATGTCATATGGTGATGTTAGATGGTGATGTCGGATTTTGATGTCAATTGGTGATGTCGGATGGCAATGTTAGATGGAAAATACCAGATATCAATGGTGATAATAGTTAGTGATGCCAGATAGTGATGTCAGTTGTTAAAGTCAGATGGTGATGTCATATGGTGATGTCAGGTGGTGATGTCAGATGGTGATGTCATATGGTGATGTCAGATGGTGATGTCATATGGTGATGTCAGGTGGTGATGCCAGATGGTGATGTCAGGTGGTGATGTCAGGTGGTGATGTCAGGTGGTGATGCCATATGTTGATGTCAGATGGTGATGTCAGATGTTGATGTCAGATGGTGATGTCAGATGTTGATGTCAGATGGTGATGTCAGATGTTGATGTCATGTGGTGATGTCAGATGTTGATGTCAGATGGTGATGTCAGATGTTGATGTCAGATGGTGATGTCAGATGTTGATGTCAGGTGGTGATGTCAGGTGGTGATGCCAGATGTTGATGTCGGATGATGATGTCAGATGGTGTATCTTTCGTCCTCGCTACGTTACTTTACAATGACAGTTTTTACCGTGAGTGTAGGAGAAGGGGATGGGGGCACGAGGCTACATCTTTAACTGGATCTGTCTTAATAAACCTTGGGGGAAAGTTTTATCACATAACAACCGCCTCGTCAGTCAGACACATTGACTGCCCTACCCACACCAGACTGCCCTACCCACACCAGACTGCCTTACCCACAACAGACTGCCCTACCCACACCAGACTGCCTTACCCACAACAGACTGCCCTACCCACACCAGACTGCATTACCCACAACAGACTGCCCTACCCACACCAGACTGCCATACCAACACCAGACTGCCCTACCCACAACAGACTGCCCTACCCACAACAGACTTCCCTACCCACACCAGACTGCCCTACCCACACCAGAATGCCCTACCCACACCAGACTGCCTACCCACACCAGACTGCCCTAACCACACCAGTTTGCCCTGACCACATCAGACTTCCCTAACAACACCAGTTTGCCCTGACCACATCAGACTTCCCTACCCACACCAGACTGCCGTATCCACACCAGACTGTCGTATCCACACCAGACTGCCCTACCCACACCCAATTTGTCTCCCCGCCAAGTTTATTCCTAATGTTTCTGAAAATGCACCTTACAGGAATTCAGAATCCACCAAGTTTCAATTAAGTTTGTTATTAGATTACAAGTTTAATGTTATGGGTGGCATGGGATCTGAGAGATAATCACTGACTAAACTATTTCATAACCCACATACTGTAACACCCAACCAGAGGCGTCACTAAGGTTGGTATCACCCGGGATGGTAGCTCATGGTGTCACCCCCGCACTACTTAACCCATAGAACTCATCCGGGTCTTCCCGTGCCAAATAAAGGAACATACAGAATTTTACATTTTTGTGTCATCCTTTGTGATGTTTTCACCCGGTGCGGTCAGCACCCCTCGTACCCCTTACTGACGCCACTGCTTAGAGTAACTTAGTAATTAATTTCGTGACGGTGACCCGATAAATAGAAAACCACAAACGAGCGAAAATTAAGATTTGGGGGCGATTGTTCTAATAGAGGCTAATGTTTCAAGATGGACTACCACTACCAACGAGGTATAGCGCTCTTATGTTTGCGCCCATTTGTCTGCGCTCTTTCATATTGCACTCTTTAATGACATGTGACAACAATTTAAAGAAGGAACATGTTCCCAACATATTTCATACAAGCCTTCAACTAAAACAAAAGTTTATTAATTCATTGAATGACATTTTGTTAAAGTTTAAGTCTTATCTGTCATACTTTAAGAATACACGCTCAAAAGTTAGACGAAATTTTCGTGTTTATTAATTTTAAAAAAATTCGTCTAACTTTTGAACGTGTCCAAAATTTAAGTGTAATTTTGTTTACTTTTGTCACTTTCAAAATTAAAGTCAATAATTTTTAAAATTAAAGATTTATTTTAGCCGGAAAAGGAATAACGTGGCATTTTGACTCTAAAATAATTCAAGTAAATTCTCACTATCTTTCCCACTTTTAACAAAATTAAAAAAAGGATTTAAAACGTCAAAAAATTCGTCTCTGCTGTTGCGCAGGTGCCGTTCTGATAAATTAAGTTTCTTAGAGTACATTACAGGGGGTCCTCGTTACGACGTTAATCCGTTCTTAAGAAACGCCGTAACCCGCATTTCAGTGTCAGTTGGAAAATTATATATATATATATACTAGCTGGGGTACCCGGCGTCGCACGATTTAAAAAAAATAGTAAACATATGCAACAACAAACAAAGAAAAAGAAAAACAAACAAACAAACAAAACAAAACAAAAAAAATAGAATTCCACACCGTTGGACCTAGGGTGCTGAAATTTTTCATGGGACCCTCATTTGACCCGGGACAGGTCATAGGCTATGTTTCAACCCCAGGTGACCACCCCTAGGGTAACCTAACCTTACTCAGGATCACTTTGATTTACTATTCTGTTTATTGATGCTAAGAAATTTGAATTAAATAAAACTATTTATTGTTGTTAAGAATAATAAATGAAATTAATCTCTTTATTTCTCAAGATCTTGTAAAATTGAATGGGGGATAAAATCTTAAACATTCCCCGAAAAAAGTAATTTGGTGCCCCCGGCCCCGAAGAAATGGACATTATGAGTTCAGTGCACTTCAGTACTTTTATAAAGGTTTTCACGTACTTAAATACCAAGTTTGGTCAAGAATCATTCATTTACACAGTAGCTAACGCTCAAACAAATCTTTATATAGCTCATATAGGCAAAAAAGAACATATTGGACCCCCTTACCCTAGGGGTGGTCACCTGGGGTTGAAACATAGCCCATGCAAAATTTCAGCACCCTAGGTCCAACGGTGTGGAATTCTATGGGAAACAAACAAACAAACAATATTTCATCTTTATATATGAGATACCGTAAAGTACTGTACGTAAAGTGCTATATAAAATGTAACAGTAAATGACATAAAAAAGTATTTAAGAAAGAGAAAACAATTTCTTACCACAGGAAAAAAAAATAAAAAAACATTTAAAGAGACTGATCAACGCGTAATATTATTTTTTTTAAATAGTTTTATGGGGGCGCATTCGTATCCAGGAAACAGCGTAAGTCGGGACCGTCGTAACCCGAGGACTAGCTGTATATTATATCAGTGCTTCTCAAACTTTTTAGTATGGCGGACCGGCAGGATTTTTTTTCCATTTTACCAGGGACCGGTGAACTATTTTCCTTGCACTGACGTGGTAGCATCATGTTTTTTCTTGGTAACTTCTGCGGACCGGCATCGGATGGCCCACGGACCGGCATCTATTAACATAGATATGCATGTTTGCACGCCTTTGATAAATATAAATAAAACAAAGATATTAACTCAAAGACATTTAATACATCATTTTCTTTAAAAAAAAACAACAAAGGAAACCGATCTTTTTATTTTCTTTTAAAGAATATTTTTACCCCCACCCCACTGTGGTGGAGGGAGTAGTGAGGTGGGGCTCATCGATGGTGTCGGTTTGTCAAAGCCCAGTTGGCTTTATATCATTCGAAATAAAATACACCGCTTCTTTCATGTCCAGCCTTTTAAATTCTCTCTCTGGTGCGGCTATTTTTAACGCATTTTCCCTTGGGAAATGCGTTTATAGATTCGAAATGTCTGGCCAGTCTTTTCGAGCTTTGAACAGCAACTCCTCCTGAACCATACCAGATAGAGGGTTCGTGTCTTGGCAAATATGTTAAGGAGGTCCCAAGGATGTGGATGGGCCAAAAAATTAATGAAAAGGTTTACTGGATTTCCTGGAAAATCCAAAAAACCCGAAAAAAATATCAGTATTTTGTAGGGCTGCGGAAATTAACGAATAATTTCTCGATTAATTGTTAAACTTTTTTAACGATTAAATTATTTTTTAACAATTAATTGACCCATCACTTACAAATTATTGGAAGTCAAAAAGTAAACAAGAAAATAATTAAAAATAGCGGCCGATAAATAATACATTTCCTGACGATTACACGAACATTTTGGTTTTAAACTATTGACTCACGGGAATGTTCAAAATGTTGATAAAGTTTTCCTACCAGGGTTCTAACACTTCGCCTACTTATAAAACCAAATGAAAATCGTATTAAGCTAATAGCAGTAATGGAATCTGACAGAAAATGACGACAGCTTTCTGATGAATTATTGTACTGCGTTACAAAATGGAGATCAAAGTTCCTGAGTCCATTAACCCTCTACAATGCTGGAAACTTTATGAACACTGATAACCGATAATGTCATTCCTTTCCAAGACCGTTTTGTGAATACCAGTTACCTCAGTTCCATGTGAATGATTATTCAGCTCGGCTGGGTATATTGTCCTTTAGACCCGCTCATCACTTGAACCAAATAGTTGATTAAAAGATGACATATAATTTTTAAAAACGTAAAAAAACAAGTTTTTGTCTATAAATCCTTTATGTACGAGAAGTAACTAAAAGAATGTTCATTATAATACGCAGCGCAAGACCATCCAAAAATACAAAATCGTAGTTGTGTCGTAAAATATGTTTAATATAATGCGCACCGATCCGGAATATGTTTATAAAAAGTGTTGTCAATAAAGTACGCACCTTATTGCGCGACAGAAAGGTTGTTCAATATAATGCGCACCCTTACACTCGATCTAAAAAAAAATAACATGATACATAGGAATAAATAAAATAATCTAAAAAATCAATAATTCAATTACGGTACATGTGATCGATCTGAAATTTTGATACATTGTTTTTATCATCGGTACGAAACTGCCTGCAAAATTTCAACTCGCTAGCTTACGAGGAAGTGGGTTAAAAATTGATCCAAAGTTTTGGCGACAAGCAAGGGTGCAAGGGTGCAAGCAAGCAACCAGACACCACGATAAAGGATTTTAAATAAGAAAAAAACCCGTAAAAAACCAAGTTTTTGACTATAAATCCTTTATGTACGAGAAGTAATCAAAAGAATGTTCATTATAATACGCAGCGCCAGACCATCCAGAAATACAAAATTGCAATTGTGTCGTAAAACATGCTTAATATAATGCGCACCGATCAGGAATATGTTTATAAAAAGAGCAGTCAATAAAATACGCACCTTATTGCGCGACAGAAAGGTTGTTCAATATAATACGCACCGCGACGCTCTATCTCAAAAAATAGCATGATACATAGGAATAAATAAAATAATTTTAAAAATCAATAATTTAATTACGGTACATGCGATCGATCTGAAATTTTGATATATTGTTTTTATCATCGGTACAAAACTGCCTGCAAAATTTCAGCTCGCTATCTTGCGAGCAAGTGGGTTAAAAATCGATCAAAAGTTTTGGCGACAAGGTCGGTCGGTCGGTCGGTCGGTCGGCCGCAGACACCACGAGTTAATATAAAGGATTTAAAAAACATTCCATTGTTGTTTAGTTTTTGAACAAGAACGTTTAATAAGTGTTACTTATGACATAATACATTTTAATTTCGTCTTTAATTGAAATTACGATTGAAATGAACCATTAACTTTAAATAAATCGTTAACTAACAGCTCTAGTATTTTGTCAATTTCTCGCCAACCATAATATCAATCGGGTTGAAACAAACGTCAAACGGTAGCTAATAAAATTTAGAACAATGATGGAGAAGGAATTTTTGGATACAGACACTTCGTTCGACCTCCCATAATTTTAGAAGCAATTTTTAAAAGCAATTGTTTTGTTTAGTTTCAAAATAATTGATTTGTAATTAATTTTAATGTAATCTAGAATGATATTTGAGGGGGTTTTCCCGCTTTGTAAATGCTTACGTTAGATTGTTGCGCGGTGCAACAAATTGTAATTGGTAACTTTTTCTAGGTGAAAAAAATTTGTTGTCTCTTTTTTTAAAATAAAAAGGTACACAGCAAAACTTTAGATTTAGGTGTCAACCCCGGGGCGGCCCAACCCCCGCACCATCTAGTGACGCCACTGCACCCAACCCCTAAACAAAAATATCAGTCGAAATAAGAAAAATATTGGTCATTTATTGACCCCAAAGTGGACATCTTCGATAAATGACAATCAAATTGGAGTATGTCTTTCCACCTGGAAAAATGCTAATTGTTAAAGAGTAAAAATAATATTTATTAAATAAAATGAAAACAAATTCATTAATCTAAGACAGCTAATCAAAACTAAAAATGAAAAGAACTCAGGAGTAATAATAAATTAAAAATCCACCTATAAATGGAACAATTTTTAAAAATCCAACCAAATTTAGAGTTTATAAAGAGAAACTTTCATAGATGTAATAAGAATTTTTAAAAAATAATAAAATGCTACCTGATTTGGTGAGACCTGTACTAAATTATGGATCTTCTGTATAGGACCCATATGCTGGAGTGTCGAACCGAGGCAGAAGAGAGTCACGGGTTCTATTCTCGGTGATGGTAAGGCCCTAGGGCCTTGTACTAGCCACACAATCCCTTGCTTGTTGGTAGTGGCTAAATAAAACTTGTGAACGCTACTTCATTTGCCCCATAGTCCGTCATGGGCTGGAAAGGGGGTTATATATATTTACTTTGCCAACATTTCTCTACATCGCCATGTTATTTAATAAGTTTTATTACAACAAAACAATTGTTATAACACTGATATTTAAGGATGTTTGAAAATGCCAAACGCTATTTGGGAGGGGGGTGCCATAATCTGGGGCAGAGTCTCAGCCCCCACCCCCACCCCAGCCCCCTGGCGTGGAATTATGTGTACATTCCGACAGTACCTGACCCAAACAGTTCAACGAACTTTGTTTATCAAGAAGAGAAACATCCCCCAGGTCCGTGAACCACGCGCGAATATTTGCACTGGAAATTATTGTTGGTAGGCTGCGAGCCTTTACACAAACAAAATAAATGGGCTGTTCTCTTTAACACCTAGCGGCGCTTGTAGTTCTGTCCCCTGGTGGCCGCATGACGTCATCGACAATGTTTAGAGAGCATGGACCATAATCCCGCATTCTATAAATAACGTCCGTTTATTTCTTGCCCCTTTTTATCGTGCAAACTAATTAATTAGGAATTTATACAATGTCTAAAAAAAACGAGTAATTTCCGCTTCCTTCAGTGGTTATTATCACAGCACTACTCATGCGTGGGTTTGTATCACTTACAGGGTCACGTGTCATCATTTTAGGATATGGCTTGTCAGCTACCATAATGAGCCGAAGCGGCTACTTTAACTAGTTGTACCAGCTACCATAATGAGCCGTACCGGTTACTTTAACTATCTGTACCAGCTACCATAATGAGCCGTACCGGTTACTTTAACTATCTGTACCAGCTACCATAATGAGCCGTACCGGTTACTTTAACTATCTGTACCAGCTAGTATAATGAGCCGTACCGGTTACTTTAACTATCTGTACCAGCTACTATAATGAGCCGTACCAGTTACTTTAACTATCTGTACCAGCTACCATAATGAGCCGTACCGGTTACTTTAACCATCTGTACCAGCTACCATAATGAGCCGTACCGGTTACTTTAACTGGACTTACCAGCTACCATATGAGCCGTACCGGTTACTTTAACTATCTGTACCAGTTACAATAATGAGCCGTACCGGTTACTTTAACTATCTGTACCAGCTACTATATTGGGCCGTACCGGTTACTTTAACTATCTGTACCAGCTACTATAATGAGCCGTACCGGTTACTTTAACTAGCTGTACCAGCTACTATAATGAGCCGTACCGGTTACTTTAACTATCTGTACCAGCTACCATATGGTAGGAGTGTATGTAATGTATGGTAGGAGTGTATGTAATGTATGGTAGGAGTGTATGTAATATATGGTAGGAGTGTATGTAATATATGGTAGGAGTGTATGTAATGTATGGTAGGATTGTATGTAATATATAGTAGGAGTGTATGTAATGTATGGTAGGAGTGTATGTAATGTATGGTAGGAGTGTATGTAATGTATGGTAGGAGTGTATGTAATGTATGGTAGGAGTGTATGTAATGTATGGTAGGAGTGTATGTAATGTATGGTAGGAGTGTATGTAATGTATGGTAGGAGTGTATGTAATGTATGGTAGGAGTGTATGTAATGTATGGTAGGAGTGTATGTAATGTATGGTAGGAGTGTAATTAATGTATGGTAGGAGTGTATGTAATATATGGTAGGAGTTTATGTAATGTATGGTAGGAGTGTATGTAACGTATGGTAGGAGTGTATGTAACGTATGGTAGGAGTGTATGTAATGTATGGTAGGAGTGTATGTAATATATGGTAGGAGTGTATGTAATGTATGGTAGGAGTGTATGTAATGTATGGTAGGAGTGTATGTAATATATGGTAGGAGTGTATGTAATGTATGGTAGGAGTGTATGTAATATATGGTAGGAGTGTATGTAATGTATGGTAGGAGTGTATGTGATGTATGGTAGGAGTGTATGTAATGTATGGTATGAGTGTATGTAATGTATGGTAGGAGTGTATGTAATGTATGGTAGGAGTGTATGTAATGTATAGTAGCCAATAGAAGTATCGGACACAAGGGTATCAAGATCAGCTAATCAAATTAACTTTCGCTGTAGCGTTCACAAGGTATTCAACCTGTGTCAATCAAGGGCTGTAACTGATTACAGCAGGAAATTGCATCCCCTGACGACATTCCTCAAAGTATGCCATAAAACTATAACGGCCAAAGGTTCTCGTGCTGTAACACTCAAGTATCGTTCAGTTATTGAAGTAAGTCAACTATTATCTATTTCATCCCCTCCCCCCATACACCCACTCCACCGCATACCCAGTACCCAAATATTTACGTACAAATCTCACTAAATCTTTCTATTTATGTATAAAAGGCAATGCTTTTGTGTGTTAGTTTATTTGTTCCGCATATGCTTCTACATGGATATATGGATCTTGACCAAAATGGCCTGAGTTAAAGAATTTGATCCAGAATATATAGCCTATCTATAATACTTCTAAATTTTCATAATGTTCTATTTGGGGCAAGGGGAAATAATTTGGTTTATTTTTATTTTTATTTGAGCTATCAACTTACATAATTTGTAATGTAGGTTTTAACTTATCTTACCTGTTACAGACGCTCCTTCTATACAGAAGATTATCGCGTCCTGCGCTTATCTATGGTTTGCGTTTAGTCCTGCATTTTTATTAGAGATTTAAATGTTGATAAAATGTCACGTCTGTCTGTCCGTGACGCTACTAATTTTAGAAAGCAGCGCACCAAATTACTGCACCAAAAATAACTCTTTTGGAACGTTCCACATAAAATTGTGCAATATGAAAATAAATGAATAAAATAAAAATAAATAAAATAAATAAAAGTTCTGTATTACATTACTTTTTATTCTGATGTGCATTTTTAAAAAAATTAATAGATTTCAGCAGAAATGTATATATTTTGTAAACTTTCGTCATTTTTGACGGGTAATACACCAGTAAAAAAATTAATGGCTCGCAAGTGGTTGGGCGTATTTAGATCAAATTTAGTATAGACATTTTATGATGCATTACAAAAGAACTCATAATAAACCATCATTCAGCGCTGAGGCCCCAAACACATTTTGTCCACAACATTTTGTACATACAATACTCACTTGACCAAAATAGGCACGAAAATTATAGTTTTCCCGAAAAAAAATGTACAAGTGGGTTTTGAATTCACAAAATATAATGTTTCGGTGGAGCTGAATTACATTTTTCTTTGCATATAAACTGTATAAATATAATAGTACATATATTTTAGACATGTGTGGATAGATTTCAACTAAACTTCATTTGCATGCATGTTAAGTTCAATACTCAGCTAATTGAACGCATAAAATTCGCTCCCTTTCGAGCCGAAGTCCTTTATTCCTGTCCATATATACGCTAAATAAAAAGAAACATGAAATTAAACAGAACTATTGTGATATCAGTAAATGTCCTTAAAAGCTTAAGTTGGTAGCTACATCCTTTGTGAAACAGGCCGGTATTTATATATTGAGAACAATAATTGTATTCTTAACATTCACTTCTTTCGGGACTGATATAAGATGTTCTAGAAAATCCGATAATTTTTTTTTATTGCTCTCCATAATTTTTAACTTATTTAATGAGAAAGCTTTTAAATCTTAAACCCAGACTAATTCAATATAACGGAACAATAGAATGGGCCCCCAAGGTGCTAAACTGAATGGTTGTTATCTCTCTTGACTTCCTTGTCATTCAATTGTTTCCCAAATAAAGTTGCGTTTACCATAATTTTATATATTAGCGGATTTTAAAGAAGTCTTATTCTTTACTACATACAAGGCTGATCTAAAATGTTCTAGAGAATTATAACATTTAATTGTTCTTTTGTTAGATCAGGCCTCTACTTAAACTTAAAAAGAATAATATTTACAGCATTTCTATGGAATTTTGTGACTTTTATCCTCTGACTTTTATCCTGTGATTTTTATCCTGTGACTTTTATCCTGTGACTTTTATCCTGAATTTTATCCTGTGACTTTTATCCTGTGACTTTTATCCTGTGACTTTTATCCTGTGACTTTTATCCTGTGCCTTTTATCCTATGACTTTTATCCTGTGACTTTTATCCTGTGGCTTTTATCCTGTGACTTTTATCCTCTCCACCATGTAGCCACAACAACACACGAAACCAAATGAAGATGTGCTCTAGTGCTATATGTGCTCTAGTGCTATATGTGCTATAGTGCTATATGTGCTATAGTGCTATATGTGCTCTAGTGAACAGACGACAGGAGTTAACATGACACAATAAATCACAGCCACAATTTTAACTTGATGACACCGTAAAACATGAACAGACAGATCTAAATGGGCAGGGGCCCCATGGGGCAGGTCATATCCAATTGGGAAGGGACCTCATGGAGCAGCTGTTCTAATAGGAAAGAAGTCAAATTGGCAGTCGGTCCATGGGGCAGGGGATCAAGGGGGCAGATGGTTGAAGGGGCAGAGTGATGAAGAGATAGATAGTTGAAGAGATAGATGGTTCAATGGGCAGATTGTTAAAAAGGGCAGATGGTTGAAGGGGCAGATGATTGACTGGGCAGATTATTGAAGGGGCACGGGGTTGAATGGACAGATGGTCTATTGATTGGGCGCGTGATTTATGAGCGGGGTTCAATCAAGGCAACACGTCAATATACGATCATGTTACGTCACTTGTCATCTGACAACATGGGTGGGGGGAGGAAAAAATATTTTAAAAACAAATGATTCGTTGCAAGCAGTAGGATAAATATGATAATTTGTTAGATTATAATCCCCATGAACTCAGGAACATACGAATGACTTGAACTTGATGACCCCGCCAGTTGGAATCAGTCGGGCGTTTGATTGTCCTGATTAACCCTAATAATTAATGCATGCTGTCACAAACTACGTGACATTGCAGACTGTCACTCTGTCTATACAATTACATGTGCGGCTATCCACTGCGAGATTCTAAATGATCTGAACTCTCATCTAATTTTAGACATTACGTGCAAGTGTCCTATTTTAATGAGTCCCTTGGTGGTGATGTAGTGACGTCACAGTGTCCACCTGTTCCACTGACTGGGTATATCGGAACAATGGTAAGAATGTGACGTCACTGCAGCCATAATGGTGAAGTGTGGTCAGAATGAGACATTGCTGCAGCCATAATGGTGAAGTGTGGTAAGGGTGAGACGTTACTGCAGCCATTATGGCGAAGTGTGGTCAGGATGAGGCATTACTGCAGTCATAATGGTGAAGTGTGGTCGGAATGAGGCATTGCTGCAGCCATAATGGTGAAATGAGGTCAGAATGACAAATTACTGCAGCCATAATGGTAAAGTGTGGTCGGAATGAGGTATTGCTGCAGCCATAATGGTGAAATGAGGTCAGAATGACAAATTACTGCAGCCATAATGGGGAAGTGTGGTCGGAATGAGGCATTGCTGCAGCCATAATGGTGAAATGAGGTCAGAATGACAAATTACTGCAGCCATAATGGTGAAGTGTGGTCGGAATGAGGCATTGCTGCAGCCATAATGGTGAAATGTGGTCAGAATGACAAATTACTGCAGCCATAATGGTGAAGTGTGGTCGGAATGAGGCATTGCTGCAGCCATAATGGTGAAATGTGGTCAGAATTACAACCTACTGCAGCCATAATGGTGAAGTGTGGTCGGAATGAAGTGTTAATACAGCTATAAAGATTAAACAACGCTGAAAATGAAATGCAATTGCAGAACTGCAGCTATGTGGCTGCGGCTATAAAAGATGTAGCAATGTCATAAAGAAATGTGATGACAGCTGTACAGAACGGAGCAAGGTAAGAATGAAAAGTGGTGACAGCTGTGAAGGACGGTGCACGATTCACCGTGCAGGTTGTACGACACACACTTGGAGACGTGGCTAGATAAGAAAAGCCATTAATTGGGCTAGGCGGTATCTCCGAGTGTCTAGCGACTAGCGACCTGCCTTAAATTGAGCACACGATCGTAAACCCCGGACCCAACGGACCAGAAATTCCAAACATTTTTTTTAGATAGACGGATACGCCGCTTAAATAAGTAGTCATATTTTGAAAACTTCCTTCTCTATTGTTATATCAGAGGAAACACACACACACACACACCTGTTCTGTTACCTGGTGCTCGGGGTTTCACTGGACTTTACCTGCACGCTAAGGTGTTAACGTGGTGGGAAAAACATGAGGTCGTATCATCACCATTGGACTGTGGCTAACAAAGATCTGACCAATACACTAAAAACACAGATGACCCTAAGGGATTTTATGGCATCCGCTTATTATTATTTTTTTAGAAATACCTCATTGGATCAGAAAATATTCATATCTAAGTATAAACAAACTTTTTAAAAAATACTTTTTTTAAAGCATTAAAAGTATAGGATAATACTAAAATCCTTGAAAAACATAAAACCATGAAAGATCCAACAGAATTGGGACCTAACAATTTCTATTGAAAGTAGAAAAACTTTAAATGTGCTATTTTTTAAATTAATTTACTAGCTTTACACCCGTCCTTGGATGTGATGGTTTAAAAAATACAATAAACATTATTCGTATGTTTTTTATTGGTTGTTTTTAAAATTGGTTTTGTCTTTCTATCAATCGCATATAAATCTACACTTCAAACTGTTTTTGTTTTCTTGAGAGTAGCGATGTCCTTCTGTCTGAACACGAAAGAGGAAGTGATGCAGCAAACAATTTTCTTCACGACAAAATAACATATGGTTGAGTAAAATTCAGTAGAAGATAGTTAGCAGACGGAAATTTGCTGATCTGTTTATGGGCCGTCCATAAAGTACATCACGCAATTTTTGACCCCAACCCCCTTTTACAAGCTGTCAAAAATCTCGGGGGACCCCCCCCCCTAAAGTACGTAACACTTTCGAAATTGTTTTTTTTAAAAACTAACACGTCATTAAAATAATCAATTTAATACTTAAAATACACTTCACTATTAAACTCTTTTAAAATATAAAATTTCCACTTAAAAGTAGGGATGTAACAGATTCAAAATTTTGAAATCCGACCTCAGCCGGATTTTGCCGGATTTATGAAGTGAAATTCGACCAGAGCCGGAGTCAAAAAAATTTTTTAATGGCTGGATTCCGGATTTGCTGGAGCCATTATGAATATATATAAATTAGGGGTCTACCGGCCTGCCGGATTTTTTAAGTGAAATCCTGCCGGAGCGGAAGCCGGAGTTGGATTTGTAAAAATAGCCAGATTCCGGATTTGCCGGAACTGGAGCCGAAATCCGGTACACCCTTACTTAAAAGATGTATCAGATTATTAAAATGTCTTTAATAGTAGAATAGTTAATTGTCAACAGTTATTCAATGAAACAGTAAGTCATTCTAGATCGAATTCGAAAACAAAAATTGCAAAAATTAGACTCTACAATTAATTCATACACATCATTTATCTGCTACCTTTTCATTTACAATGGGTGAGGTCAAGTTTTAGATAATCTTCCGATTATGCATTCTATTGGCACAAGATAAGAAGTAGATAAGCTAAACTTGATATCACCAGTGATTAAATAATTAAATAATTAAAAGGAAACAAAACGATTGGACTTCAACAAAAAAAAAGACTAGATTGATAAATTATGTTAACAACTCTTGTGCTATATTGAATCTGTTTATTATGGTCCTATGAATTATGTTTAATTCAAAAATATTCACTGAACATCATCTTACAACGGTGAAATGAAGTTTTCATCCATAGTTACGACTGACATCAATCTTTCATCATCATCGTTTCCTGGAAGGATAATTGCAGACAGATCAACTCGTCCTCATCTAACCACTCAACTGCCTCTGTATGTGCATTTTCTCTTCTGGCAATAATGGACATGGTTTCTCTTTGCCTTCTGGAAGCGATTCTAAAAGTACGGATGCGTTTTATCTGAGTTGATTCTTGAACAAATTGGGTGGGCACATTCTCCTGAGCCCGAGCTCTGTGTTGTCCTGCATGTTTCTTCAGCATTGTTTGTGAGGCAAAATATAAGTGACATACTTTGCAAATTCGATCAAGTAAGCTGATCTGCAAAGATCATATGGTTATACTTTGAAAACTCCTGTTGATCTCGACACAATGTCATCAAATTTGAGAGTTTGTGAGTGTCACAAACAAGGAAGGAAACTTACGAGAATCTGCACTTTCTGAAACTCTAAGTCCAGCAGTTGTTTGATTAATTTTGATTAGAGGAGGAAAGAATCTCGAAGGTAAAATGTTGAAATATGAGCTTCGTACTCTGTCGCAACATTTCATGTCATGATATTTAATAACAATTTAAGTGAAATATTGGCTGGTGCGAACATGATTGTCAAACTATTCCTGATCATTTGATATCAGTCCTGCTCCATCCAAATTCAGATTTATGAACAACACATTCAGGAGATACGCATTTCATGATATTTTGACATAAAACTAATTCAAATTTTTCAAAAAATTTTTGAAAATTACATGAAAGCTATTTAAATTCTACAAAAAAAAATATTAAAAATAAATTAGAATAAATGTGTGGCATCACACATGGCCGGACCCCCCCTCCCCCCCGTCGCAAACTGTCACACTTTCTTACACCCCTCCCCCCCCCCTTGGAGCGTGACGTACTTTATGGATGGCCCTGTAGACACGTCTTCCTCTTCAAAATGTGCTCACACAAATCATCTGACGTATCGGGACGTTATGCCCAATCCTTAAGTCCAATGAAAGTTTGTTGTTTCAAATAAATCATAACACTATTTCCATCGATATCCTGCATGAATCTTAAAGATGGTCATTAGATTATTCTATTCATTGAATTTATTCAAGTTACTTTTTTTTTAAAAACTTCCATTAAACTCCCTTGACCTTTCTTAGAAGTTCACTAGACTTGTAACGCCGCTTAAACTGATTTTGTTTGTTGCTGGTTTTAATTTGTTAATTGTTTTCTGGAATACTAACTAGAAATTTTGCATTAAAAATGATGTTTAATCTGAAGATTATTTATGAATTGACATTTTAATATAAGACATACATCAGCAAAAACGGAGTAAGTTCAGAAGGAAATGTACTGACAGCTATAAATAACGGAGCACATATATGAGTACGTTGTTTTTTTTTAACCATGTAAGAGATTGTTTAGTATGTGTACATGTTGTATTTACTATCTAAGAGTTTGTTTAGTTTGTGTACATGTTGTATTTACTAACTAAGAGATTGTTTAGTATGTGTACATGTTGTATTTACTATCTAAGAGTCTGTTTAGTATGTGTACATGTTGTATTTACTATCTAAGAGTTTTTTTAGTATGTGTACATGTTGTATTTACTATCTAAGAGATTGTTTAGTATGTGTACATTTAATTGTACGTGTTATATTTACTATCTAAGAGATTGTTTAGTATGTGTACATGTTGTATTTACTATCTAAGATAAAGTTTTGCATGTGTGTAGGTTGTTTTACCATGTAAGAGCATGTTTGTAAATGGTGTATGTAGTTGTTTTTTAACATGTAAGGGCATATTTTGTATGTTTGTATGTAGCTTTTTTTTTACCATGTAAGAGAATGTTTTGTATGTGTATGTCAGCCGTATACATACAAAGATTATTTAACTTTGGGCCAACATTTTTATACTATGACCTTCATGTCAGCGGTTGTTATTTAGGCCCAGGATATGTAGAGGTCGTTCAAGGTTGTGTGTAGTGTACAGGTTTATATTGTCAGCGTAGGTAAATATGAACAAACTGAGCTACATTGGATCTCAGAAATTAGGTCAAATTTGAGATGAATTAAAGACACGTGTCAAGGTCAAGGGAGGTCACTCGATAACGTCCTTCAAGGGAGGTCACTCGATAACATCCTTCTGATCTTCAATGTTTCATGTTCATCGAGTTTGGATAAATGTACAAACCCACCTGTCCACACACACAAGTACAAACCCACCTGTCCACACACACAAGTACAAACCCACCTGTCCACACCCACAATTACAAACCCACCTGTCCACACACACAAGTACAAACCCACCTATCCACACACACAAGTACAAACCCACCTGTCCACACACACAAGTACAAACCCACCTGTCCACACACACAAGTACAAACCCACCTATCCATACACACAATTACAAACCCACCTATCCACACACACAAGTACAAACCCACCTATCCACACACACGCGTACAAACCCACTTATCACACCCACAATTACAAACCCACCTATCCACATTCAGATGTACTAACCCTCGTATCCATTTCCACTTGTAAAAAACCCACCTATCCATAAAAAGCTGTACGAACCCTGCTAACACCTAGATGTACAAAACAACTATCCACAAAGACATCATGCAAACGCGAGATCATGAAAATAACAACATTTAACAAAACAAGACAAAGAAATATTACTACATGATTATTTAGTAGTATTAGAAGATACTACAAACATTACATTAGTAGGGGTCTCCAAACTACGGCCCGCGGGCAAGATGCGGCCCGCGAGGCCCTCTCATCCCCTGGACCCCTTTTAATCTCCAAAGAGATTCAATTTTTACCTGTAGTGGACAGTAGCAGTCTACTGAATCCTTTGGTGAAGATGGTGAATTTAATAATGTCACATGGGCTCAACCATAGACAGTTCAGAGACATGTTGAAAGATACAGACACAGAATCGCAAGATTTACCATATTACACATCATTTTAAGATGGCTAAGTTGTGAGGAAGTTCTGAATAGAGTACATTATTTGAATAAAGAAAGGAAATACATGACTTCCTAAAAAGTAAAGGAAAATCACAGCCATTACTGTCTGATGAATAGTGGGTATGGAAATTTGCCTTTGCTGCAGACATTACTGGTTATTTAAAATTTCTGAACTTAAAACTACAAGGAGAGAAAAATCTACTTTTTGATCTATACAATCACCTAAGGGCCTTCAGATCTGAACGTGCCTTGTTTTTGGAACAAGTACATGCCAACAACCTGACACTCTTTCAGCAGTGCAAGCTCTTCATGGTTGAAACAACAGCTGAGTTCCCCACATCATTTTGAATGCGAGATCATCAAAGACCTCCAGCTGCAGTTTCAGGAGCGGTTTTCTGAATTGGATTCAAAGGCAGAAGAAGTAAAGCTATTTCAAAAAATGTTAAAGGTAAATGTATGTTGAGACACAGGACGATAGCCGATGAAAAAGATTAACCATCAATACATGTGGCTGATCCAGTTGAAGCAGATGTGGCCAGTTGCTCAGATGAACTGCAGCTGGAGTACGGTTGCCAGACGTCCGGCAAAAGGAGGACACGTCCTCCTTTTTAGCTCAATGTCCTCCGTCCGGCAGGCAAAGCTAAAATCGTTTAAAATGTCGGGCTTTTCTTACATTCTAAATTATAATTTTTATGTATCGTTGTTACAACTATTACATAGTATGTTTACTTTTTTTTAAAAACTAGATGACAGCTATTTTTGGAATTAAAAAAAAGACAAGGACGAAAAAAGCCAAGATCTATGTTGAAAAACCTAGCGCTGGCAGCACTGGTGCTTTATTATCTATGGTCAAAATGTTATTATTTCGGGTTCTGGTAACAAATTTGTAATTTTTGCCGTCTATGTTTTTGAAGATGGCTTCTACAAAAAAAAATGCAAATTCTGGAACACTATGAAGAAATAAGTTTCCTTGCATTCTTGAAGGACGCAATGAGAATGAGGCAAAGTGTATGATATGCGATAGTTCCTCGTCCGTTGCCAACAAAGGGGCTACTGACGTGGAGCGTCATGTTGACAGTGAGAGACATAGAAACTGTATCAAAGTGTTCACGTCATCGAGCAAATTGACGTCTTTTTCAGACCAAGTCTTCAAATGTGATGCTGAAAGTACATGAAGCTGAAGCAACTTTGGCATTTAATGCAGTTTGTCATCATCAATGTTACAACAACGTTACCTGCACAGCTGGTTTGATGCACATATTATTTGAAGACTTGGAAATCTCTAAAAAAATATTGCTTGTACAGAAACAAAGACTGAATCAATAATAAACCATGTAATTGTCCCCACTCTCTACACTGTCGATCGATTGGGTCAATCTTTAGATAAAATTAAATATTTTCGTCCGAGAAATATGCCCTGTAATTAATCAGATTATAAGGTAATGATTGTACAAACAGCTATTTAAATGATTTTTTGTTGTTGACATTTTGAAAACCAAGAATTCACTAAGAGTAAGAGTAAGATACGCTTAATTGGCAAAAATTACAATACAATTGTAGTGACTGTTAGTTTAATCAATTACAATACAATTGTAGTGACTGTTAGTTTAATCAATTACAATACAATTGTAGTGACTGTTAGTTTAATCCGGGACGACTCAAATGAAATATTCAAAATATTGGCAGCTATTACAATACAATTGTAGTGACTGTTAGTTTAATCCGGGACGACTCAAATGAAATATTCAAAATATTGGCAGCTATTACAATACAATTGTAGTGACTGTTAGTTTAATCCGGGACGACTCAAATGAAATATTCAAAATATTGGCAGCTATTACAATACAATTGTAGTGACTGTTAGTTTAATCCGGGACGACTCAAATGAAATATTCAAAATATTGGCAGCTATTACAATACAATTGTAGTGACTGTTAGTTTAATCCGGGACGACTCAAATGAAATATTCAAAATATTGGCAGCTATTACAATACAATTGTAGTGACTGTTAGTTTAATCCGGGACGACTCAAATGAAATATTCAAAATATTGGCAGCTATTACAATACAATTGTAGTGACTGTTAGTTTAATCCGGGACGACTCAAATGAAATATTCAAAATATTGGCAGCTATTACAATACAATTGTAGTGACTGTTAGTTTAATCCGGGACGACTCAAATGAAATATTCAAAATATTGGCAGCTATTACAATACAATTGTAGTGACTGTTAGTTTAATCCGGGACGACTCAAATGAAATATTCAAAATATTGGCAGCTATTACAATACAATTGTAGTGACTGTTAGTTTAATCCGGGACGACTCAAATGAAATATTCAAAATATTGGCAGCTATTACAATACAATTGTAGTGACTGTTAGTTTAATCCGGGACGACTCAAATGAAATATTCAAAATATTGGCAGCTATTACAATACAATTGTAGTGACTGTTAGTTTAATCCGGGACGACTCAAATGAAATATTCAAAATATTGGCAGCTATTACAATACAATTGTAGTGACTGTTAGTTTAATCCGGGACGACTCAAATGAAATATTCAAAATATTGGCAGCTATTACAATACAATTGTAGTGACTGTTAGTTTAATCCGGGACGACTCAAATGAAATATTCAAAATATTGGCAGCTATTACAATACAATTGTAGTGACTGTTAGTTTAATCCGGGACGACTCAAATGAAATATTCAAAATATTGGCAGCTATTACAATACAATTGTAGTGACTGTTAGTTTAATCCGGGACGACTCAAATGAAATATTCAAAATATTGGCAGCTATTACAATACAATTGTAGTGACTGTTAGTTTAATCCGGGACGACTCAAATGAAATATTCAAAATATTGGCAGCTATTACAATACAATTGTAGTGACTGTTAGTTTAATCCGGGACGACTCAAATGAAATATTCAAAATATTGGCAGCTATTACAATACAATTGTAGTGACTGTTAGTTTAATCCGGGACGACTCAAATGAAATATTCAAAATATTGGCAGCTATTACAATACAATTGTAGTGACTGTTAGTTTAATCCGGGACGACTCAAATGAAATATTCAAAATATTGGCAGCTATTACAATACAATTGTAGTGACTGTTAGTTTAATCCGGGACGACTCAAATGAAATATTCAAAATATTGGCAGCTATTACAATACAATTGTAGTGACTGTTAGTTTAATCCGGGACGACTCAAATGAAATATTCAAAATATTGGCAGCTATTACAATACAATTGTAGTGACTGTTAGTTTAATCCGGGACGACTCAAATGAAATATTCAAAATATTGGCAGCTATTACAATACAATTGTAGTGACTGTTAGTTTAATCCGGGACGACTCAAATGAAATATTCAAAATATTGGCAGCTATTACAATACAATTGTAGTGACTGTTAGTTTAATCCGGGACGACTCAAATGAAATATTCAAAATATTGGCAGCTATTACAATACAATTGTAGTGACTGTTAGTTTAATCCGGGACGACTCAAATGAAATATTCAAAATATTGGCAGCTATTACAATACAATTGTAGTGACTGTTAGTTTAATCCGGGACGACTCAAATGAAATATTCAAAATATTGGCAGCTATTACAATACAATTGTAGTGACTGTTAGTTTAATCCGGGACGACTCAAATGAAATATTCAAAATATTGGCAGCTATTACAATACAATTGTAGTGACTGTTAGTTTAATCCGGGACGACTCAAATGAAATATTCAAAATATTGGCAGCTATTACAATACAATTGTAGTGACTGTTAGTTTAATCCGGGACGACTCAAATGAAATATTCAAAATATTGGCAGCTATTACAATACAATTGTAGTGACTGTTAGTTTAATCCGGGACGACTCAAATGAAATATTCAAAATATTGGCAGCTATTACAATACAATTGTAGTGACTGTTAGTTTAATCCGGGACGACTCAAATGAAATATTCAAAATATTGGCAGCTATTACAATACAATTGTAGTGACTGTTAGTTTAATCCGGGACGACTCAAATGAAATATTCAAAATATTGGCAGCTATTACAATACAATTGTAGTGACTGTTAGTTTAATCCGGGACGACTCAAATGAAATATTCAAAATATTGGCAGCTATTACAATACAATTGTAGTGACTGTTAGTTTAATCCGGGACGACTCAAATGAAATATTCAAAATATTGGCAGCTATTACAATACAATTGTAGTGACTGTTAGTTTAATCCGGGACGACTCAAATGAAATATTCAAAATATTGGCAGCTATTACAATACAATTGTAGTGACTGTTAGTTTAATCCGGGACGACTCAAATGAAATATTCAAAATATTGGCAGCTATTACAATACAATTGTAGTGACTGTTAGTTTAATCCGGGACGACTCAAATGAAATATTCAAAATATTGGCAGCTATTACAATACAATTGTAGTGACTGTTAGTTTAATCCGGGACGACTCAAATGAAATATTCAAAATATTGGCAGCTATTACAATACAATTGTAGTGACTGTTAGTTTAATCCGGGACGACTCAAATGAAATATTCAAAATATTGGCAGCTATTACAATACAATTGTAGTGACTGTTAGTTTAATCCGGGACGACTCAAATGAAATATTCAAAATATTGGCAGCTATTACAATACAATTGTAGTGACTGTTAGTTTAATCCGGGACGACTCAAATGAAATATTCAAAATATTGGCAGCTATTACAATACAATTGTAGTGACTGTTAGTTTAATCCGGGACGACTCAAATGAAATATTCAAAATATTGGCAGCTATTACAATACAATTGTAGTGACTGTTAGTTTAATCCGGGACGACTCAAATGAAATATTCAAAATATTGGCAGCTATTACAATACAATTGTAGTGACTGTTAGTTTAATCCGGGACGACTCAAATGAAATATTCAAAATATTGGCAGCTATTACAATACAATTGTAGTGACTGTTAGTTTAATCCGGGACGACTCAAATGAAATATTCAAAATATTGGCAGCTATTACAATACAATTGTAGTGACTGTTAGTTTAATCCGGGACGACTCAAATGAAATATTCAAAATATTGGCAGCTATTACAATACAATTGTAGTGACTGTTAGTTTAATCCGGGACGACTCAAATGAAATATTCAAAATATTGGCAGCTATTACAATACAATTGTAGTGACTGTTAGTTTAATCCGGGACGACTCAAATGAAATATTCAAAATATTGGCAGCTATTACAATACAATTGTAGTGACTGTTAGTTTAATCCGGGACGACTCAAATGAAATATTCAAAATATTGGCAGCTATTACAATACAATTGTAGTGACTGTTAGTTTAATCCGGGACGACTCAAATGAAATATTCAAAAATATTGCCAGCTATTACAATACAATTGTAGTGACTGTTAGTTTAATCCGGGACGACTCAAATGAAATATTCAAAATATTGGCAGCTATTACAATACAATTGTAGTGACTGTTAGTTTAATCCGGGACGACTCAAATGAAATATTCAAAATATTGGCAGCTATTACAATACAATTGTAGTGACTGTTAGTTTAATCCGGGACGACTCAAATGAAATATTCAAAATGTCCTTCTTTTTCGTCCTCCTTTTTTGTTTTATTATGACCCCCTTTTGGTGTACACATATCTGAAAACCCTAAGCTGGAGGTCATTGACCTCCTTTGGGACAAGTTGAAAGAAGGACTTTTGAATTTTTACCAGTTTTTGCCCAAGGAAGACTTTCATAATGTCAAAGCTTTTGCATCAAGGTACCTTTCAATCTTTGGAACAACATACTTGTGCGAACAGACATTTTCGAGGATGAAATACATGAAGAACGATTTGAGAACTAACTTGTCTGATGATAATCTCAGGTCACTGTTGTTAGAGACATCAAATCTAAAGCCAGAAATATCTACTATTTTGGCATCCATGAAACAATTTCACCATTCCCACTGATACAGGTGTTCATGTGCAGTGTATCAATGTATTATAAAATAACATTAAATATAATATAAAATAATATAAATATAATAATATTAAATATATCATTAAAAACAACATCTATATTAAGATTTTATCTTATTCGGACCTCTAGTGTGTTGTCGGCCCCCAAACTGCTGTTTGACAGTTAATGCGGCCCTCTGGCAGAAAAGTTTGGAGACCTCTGCATTAGATTATAAACAAATATATTATATATATTCACTACGGCTGTTATCGATTAATTTAAATTTAATCATTAACTTTTGAAAAATTAACGATTAATTAACCGTTAAGTTCGATTAAAGCCAAAAATTGAAATTTATGACGTCATTAAACTGAATATTTCAAGGGAAGTAACAAAAACAGGTAATTGCCTTTTTATATTTTATTGAGTTATTTCCCCTGTCTCACAGACATTGAAAATTAAGAATATTTTGAACTAAATTTTATGACAATGTGTTGATACTTGATCGGATGTTTGTGCTGAAGGTGGTACGTCAGCGATGTATTTGATCCTTTAAAAGAGAATTGTTTATGGCAGTGAACACAGTAAAATGTTTCACCATCTTTGACTTTGCCATCCGCAGTTACCTTAAAAACAAAATGTTTCCTCAACTTTGCAGTTGCACGTTTAAATTTAACTGCGCTGTGGCTGTCAGCCATTTTTTAGTTGACGTCTGCCGGTCCAAATAAATTGATAAAATAAATTATAATATTACGCGGGAGAAGTTTGTATGTACAAAAATTTATAAATTATTTTAATTATTTATTAATAAAAAAAATTAAAATATGATAAATATTTTCTTTAATTTTAATATAATTTTATCGATTAAAATAATGTTAATCGATAACCCATTTTACGATTAATGGAGAAATTAATCGTTAATTTCGGCAGCCCTAATATTCACACTTTATTCCAAGTGTAGGTATCGAACGTAAGTAAGTGCTCTAGTTGTTAAAATTTATAATAGGCCTTTTTTGTAATTTTTTACTTAAAGTTGTTTATTACTTGATTATAGCTCTAAAAGTGGGGAGGGGGGATCTTAACAATATTATTAGAGCATAGACAAATGTTTAACTTGATTTATTTATTTCTTAGCCTAAATAGCCATCACTTTTTAAACACAATTATTTTATCTGTGATTTAATGAATAAGAACATTTACACTGATGTTCTTTTTAACTTCCTTCTTTTTTATGATCATAACTACATTTTTTTTAAAAATCTAATTTTATTAATAATTTTATTTTAAAATACATATTAATGTGTAATTAATTAGTTACATAGAGGTATATTGAATATTTTCCTTTGGTAAACTGTGTTTTTTTTTGTTGTTGTTTTTTTCTTCTTTTTTTTTCTTACCTTTGTTACCCAATGCAATGTACTCAACAATTATAACAAGTCAAGTTTTTTTATAAGTTTTAATTGTAAGTCACGTCATATTCACTCATTTGTATGTTTAAAATGTTCTAGATACGACCCGCGGCGTAACACACGCCGCAGACTTGCTCATAGATAGTGCAAAGAACTGGGGGAGGGGATGGGGTGGTTGTTTTTACCTGCCCCCCCGCCCAAGGGTCATTCGTCATGCTTATTTGCACACGTAATGTGCTTGTCCTGGTGAAATATGTGTATAGATTATGAATGTTAAATGTCAAAATTTAAATGTAAGAAATTTAAATGTTTCAAGGTTATATTTTCTCTCAAATTGAAGAATCATCTTACACGAAGACAACAACTTTCGTCCTCATCAAATACTAGCCTCCGTAACTCTAAGAATGTAACATGATCGCCAAATATTGGCTACAAAAATGTTAAAAAATGTGTTGCCAAAAGTTGCTACCCGTGTTAGTTTGGGGAGATGGAATATTTGACACCATTATTTTGTCACAGTGTCAACAGCCAAAATACCAGCGACATAAGTGAGAAATATTTGCGGTGAGACAATCGAATTTCTCGACAACAGTAGAAGCCAAATTTAAATGTAATTTTAGCTCGTAAACATTCATTTACTCATACCATCCCATGAATATGTAAGGGGATTTTTAGGATGTGCGCTGTATTTTAATTTTTTTAAATATATATTTTGTGCATGTGTTTGTTGTATTCCATCCAGTAAGATCATGTTTTGTATATGTTTGTTGTATTCCATCCAGTAATATCATGTTTTGTATATGTGTTAGTTGTATTCCATCCAGTAAGATCATGTTTTGTATATGTTTGTTGTATTCCATCCAGTAAGATCATGTTTTGTATATGTTTGTTGTATTCCATCCAGTAAGATCATGTTTTGTATATGTTTGTTGTATTCCATCCAGTAAGATCATGTTTTGTATATGTGTTTGTTGTATTCCATCCAGTGAGAGCATGATTTGTATATGTGTATGTTGTATTTAACCCAGTGAGAGCATGTTTTGGCAGATGTGTATGTTATATTGTAGGTATCAAAAGGCATTGTTTACATGTGTTAAAGTACAGCACTTGACAAAACTGTTACAGTTAAAAACAAGATTTGCTACAATTTGTTTTATAAAAAATATGACCAGGTATGTAACCGAGTAACACCTTTATTTGACTCCCGGAGGTCTAACACCTGGTGTCACGGCAGAATACGGTCTTACTATAGTCAATCATAACAAGTTAGTGGGTCTTCATATCCCGCACGGTCTCATGAGACTTGGCCTTGAATACTTATCTATTACCTTCTGTGCTTGTATTGAATAGGATTAGGACTCCTCTATTATAATCTTGATTCCAATTCTACTGCACTGCATTCTATTGGATTGATTTTTAAAGCCTGATGAAAAGAATTGTTTAACTTTAAGGCTGTACATACAATTTTACCACACTCACATACCATTTCACAACACTAACATAACATTTTACCGACCTCACATTCCATTCTACTAACGTCACATACCCTAAAATACAATAATTAGACTTGCAGTTCTCAAGTTCCACACTTGCACTTTATTCCGGGCTACTATATGGGCTCAAACCTTTACATGGCTTCTGTCTAAGTCTGACACGTAGGCTAGGAACGGTCACACATTCCAGCTTCTGTCTATCCCGTATCCATCCATCCATTTCAATGTGGCTGCACGGCTGCGCAGATATTTGACAGACGCCGCACAGCAGTTTAGAATTACCGGGCTACAAATTATTTAAAATAATGCACAAAAATGGGCACTGCGCCACTTTGCACATGGATCAACGAACCTTAGAGGGAACATTGCCATCCATCCATCCATCCATCCATCCATACATCCATCCACCCATCCATACATCCATCCACCCACCCACCCATCCATCCATCCATCCACCCATCCATACATCCATCCATCCACCCATCCACCCATCCATACATCCATCCACCCATCCATCCATCCATCCACCCATCCATCCATCCATCCATACATCCATCCATCCATCCATACATCCATCCACCCACCCATCCATCCATCCATCCATCCACCCATCCATCCACCCATCCATCCACCCATCCATCCATCCATCCATACATACATCCATCCGTCCGTCCATCCATCCACCCATCCACCCACCCACCCACCCACCCACCCATCCATCCATCCATCCATCCATCCATCCATCCATTCATCCATCCATCTATACATCAATATATATCTATATTCTTTATATTCTCTCTCTCTCTCACCCCCCCACACACACACACAATCACTCACTTTCTTCTCCTTCTCTCTATTCATATATTTAATTTTTAAATTTTATTTTACACCACCCACTTCAGTCACTATGCTTCTGAAATACGCATCTCACCCACTTTTTCCATCTCACTGGTCAGGAAACTGTGTGTGTTTGGGGGGTGGGGGGTAAATTATTCTTTAAATTCTTACATTTATTAAATGCTGCTTCTGACGTCACGTCCTGTAACCCTAACCCGACTCAAGGTCGGCAACACCTCACAGAAGGGGTGACAACTCCCGCCATGCAAGATTCATTCATCACAAATACCTGGGGAGTTACCTGTTCATAACACAACAGTTTATTTATAAGGTTAGGAGGAGGGGGCGGTAGTTATTTTTTTTAACCCTCACTTAAGTCAGTGACTGTAATGTTGAGGTAGATATGATACCGTCCTGGGCTAAAAATAGACCATGGTCATTATCAAATGTCTGGATGGATCAAATGTGAGGGATGAGCTCACTGTTGCGTGGGTTCAAGCCTCGTGGTATTTTAAGATATGACCAAATAGTTGCTGGTGGAATCATGGTCTAATTATCTGTTGTCAGGCGTGGCATGGTTCTAGAACGTTCCTCTATTAGACATAATAGAGGATAATAAGAGCCATGATAATGGGATATAGAATAATGGGATTATACTAAGGCTGCGGAAATTAACGATTAATTTCTCGATTAATCGTTAAATTTTTTATCCATTAAAATTATTTTAATAAAAAATTCGATTAAAATTAAAGAAAAGATTTATAATATTTTTGAAATTTTTTATTAATAAATAATTAATTATTAATAATTAATAATAATTTATATATTTTTAACGTGCAAACTTCTCCCGCGTAATATTATAATTTATTTTATTACTTTATGTGGACCGGCAGACGTCAACTAAAAAATGGCTGACAGCATCAGCGCAGTTAAATTTAAACATATAACTAGAAAGTTGAGCAAAAATTTTGTATTTAAGCTAACTACGGATGGCAAAGTCGAAGATGGTGAAAAACTGTACTGTGTTCACTGCCATAGACAATTCTCTTTCAAGGGATCAAATACATCGCTGACGTACCACCTTCAACACAAACATCCGATCAAGTATCAGCACATTGTCATAAAATTTAGTTCAAAATATTCTCAATTTTCAATGTCCGTGAGAAATTATCAGTTCAATGACGTCATAAATTTCTATTTTTGAATTTAATCGAAATTATCGATTAATTAATCGATACTTTTTCAAAAGTTAACGATTAAATTTAAATTAATCGATAACAGACCTAGATTATACTAATTATTAATTTGATCCACGATAATTGGATTTAAACGGTGGGTCTTGGAGTGAAAGAAACAATGATGGATCAGTACTTGGAAGTAGAGAACTTATTAATAAGATGATGAGTACCACCTTATAGAAATATCGCAGTCTACGTCTCATCTCTCTGTCTAGCAAAAAAGTCAACTATTTTAGTTTACCCTAAGCTGTTCTCTAAAGTCTAAAGTATAAAGCAGGTCGGAAAAAAAGAGGGTGGGGTGTCTATGACGAAACAGTGCCATGAAGTGAATCCTTACTAAATACACGACATGAACGAAGCGAGTATAACGTGTAACGAGCATTAGACCTTGAATTATAATAAAACTATAGTAAGAGACACGTAGTCAATGCCTTTATTGAAGTTTTCAAATATTTCACAATAGATTTTTTGATTGCGTCATAAAAGTCAGAATATCTTTAAATTTGTATCATTAAAATATGTATCTTTTCGTCTGCTATCAAATTAGAGATAAAATTGTGGACGTTGTGGCACCTTGCAGCATCTATTCCAAAAACATCTTAGAAGTTGTAGGTGGTGTGGTAGTGTGGTAACACCCACATAGTCAGTAGTTGAGTTGACACTGAGGCGCCCCAGATAGTGTTAACACTTAGAGAGCACTTGAAACATTTTATTTAGATACTGTAGATAAGATGCCCCCAACATTGAACACTTGAACCAATTAGATGTTAGTAGTCAAAACAAACAAAACACGATGAGTTGTGAGTACAGCGATTCTCAGCATGTATTTCTGAGGACTGCAGATTAGTAAAAGAGAATTTGAATATATAACAGAAGGAACACAAATGTGATAACATAGTCAGTCACGTGTGCCTACCAGGTGTCAGTGCTGGGGAACAGTGCCGAGCCTTGGAAAGACAAGAGCCTCTGATAGGCAAGGGCCTCGATAGGCAAGGGCCTCTGATAGGTAAAAGACTCGGATAGGCAAATTTACGTATGAAAATGTTTTTGTTTTTTTAAACCGTCCTCAATTTTCACAGGACACATGAAGACGTGAAATTTGTTTATGTTACGATGCGTATGCATCTTTTATTTTGTTATAATCAAAACCATTTATCATTTTAAAACACTTTCCTCTGGAGTCTTAAAAAGTCGACTTTCTGGCCGCTCTGAATATCTCAACAAAGTTACATTTCTGTGTCACGTACTGAAGAAGCTGAGAACCACAATGGGAGATAGAGAGTCCATATTTTACCACTACGTTTCCGGTTTTATTTTATTTTCTAAGTTCGTAGTGCGTAGTACTACTAGCAAAGAGTTCTGCATCATTCAATGACTTTCACTTCTTTTACTTTTAAGTATAAAGAAAAGATGAAGATCGGTCTAGTGAACAAACTAGTTAAATAAATAACGGATTCCAAACTGGCTCTAAGGCGACTGCGTGGTGTAGACCAGTGCTTCTCAAAGTGGTGGTCCACGGACCGGTGCCGGTCCGTGGGCCATCCCATGCCGGTCCGCAGAAGTTACCAAGAAAGGACATTTCGCTACCACGTCCGTACAGGCAAAATAGTTCACCGGTCCCTGATGCAATGGAAAAAATTCCCGCCGGTCCGCAATACTAAAAAGTTTGAGAAGCACGGGTGTAGACTGTAGACCGTAAAGTGCATACAAGACTCGCCTATTCTACACCGTCTTATGTAAATACCGGGAGTGAACTCAGGCGATGACAGTCTTAGAAGTGATAATTTATTATGGATACAAATCTGACGTGAACACCGGGACCTGAGGAACCTTGAAATATCGCGCAAACACTCGACAGATAATTAAAATCTTTTCTTACAAGGGCGGGGGTGGGCTCATCTCCTGAATGTTTGGAATTCGTCAACAAGAAATGGGCGTTATACACAGATATGGGCGTTATACACAGATATGGGCGTTATATACAGATATGGGCGTTATACACCGATATGGGCGTTATACACAGATATGGGCGTTATACACATATATGGGCGTTATACACAGACATGGGCGTTATACACAGATATGGGCGTTATACAAGAAATGGGCGTTATACACAGATATGGGCGTTTACACAGAAATGGGCGTTAAAAACGAATATGTGCGTGTCTTTATGAAAATTGACAGAATAAAGGGCAAAGCAGAGGACGGTCTAAGCCCTAAGCCTATGCTGTTCCAAATTGTGGGTTAGCTGCTAAATATCTTATCGTATCTTATCTGTTTACAGACGCTCCTTCTATACAGAAGATTATTGCGTCCTACGCTTATCTATGGTTTGTGTTTAGTCCTGCATTTTTATTAGAGATTTAAATGTTGATAAAGTGTTGGTTTTCCTGGATTCTTCAGGCAACCCATTCCACGCCCGAATTCCGGACGGGAAGAAGGAAAACTTGTATGTGTTTGTTCTTGCATACGGAATAAGAAAGGTGTTTTTATCCTTATGTCTATCTGAGGGTTGTATTAAGTTATCTTTGTGTTGTATTTCTAAATTAGAATTAATTGCTTTATTTATGATTACTACTTTGCTCTTGGTTCTTCTATCCTCTAGTGTTTCAAGGTTTAATGATTTAACTAATGGTGTTATTCTTGTCAGTTTCGAATATTCTCCAGTAATGAATCTGGCAGCTCTTTTTTGAATTTGTTCTAGTTTATCAATGTTTTCTTTGGTGGATGGGTCCCATACAGAAGATGCATATTCTAGTACAGGTCTCACCAAAGTGAGGTAGCATTTTAGTTTTATATCTCTATTACATTTGTTAAAGTTCCTTTTTATAAAGCCTAAGGTTTTGTTTGATTTTTTAATAACTTCATTGACATGGGGATTCCATGATAGTTTCTCATTTATTAAGACTCCTAAGTATTTTGCATCTTTAGTTTGGGTCAGTTCTTTTCCATGAATGTAATATTTTGAATTTATTTGTTTCTTTTTCTTTGTTACTCTTAACAGTTGACACTTTTCTGGGTGGAAAGACATACTCCAGTTAGTTTCCCATTTTATCAATTCATCTAAGTCTTTTTGTAAAATTTTGCTATCTTGTTCTGATTTAATTGTTCTATAGATTATACAATCATCAGCAAATAACCTAACTTTTGTACCTGTTGAGATGTTGTTGGGTAAATCATTTATATAAATTAAAAAGAGTAAGGGACCTAGCACAGTTCCTTGTGGAACTCCTGAGTTAACCTTTATTGGTGCAGATTTAGATCCATTAATTATTACAGTTTGCTCCCTGCCCAAAAGGAAGTCTTGGATCCAGTGATGTAAGGAACCTGAGATTCCAAAGTAGTTAAGTTTTTTAAGTAAACTAAGGTGGTGAACTTTGTCAAATGCTTTTGAGAAGTCTAGTAATATTGTATCTATTTGATCATTTTTGTCCAAGCCTTTTGATAGTTCATCTATTAAACCTATTAATTGTGTTTCACATGATCTGTTTTTTTCTAAAGCCGTGTTGATGTGGGCATAGGGCATTATATTTGTCAAGGTGGTTAACTATTCTACTATATATTATGTGTTCTAGTAATTTACAGGTGATACTAGTAAGTGATACAGGCCTGTAATTACCAGGGTCTGATTTATCCCCTTTCTTAAAGAGTGGAGTTACGTTAGCTAATTTCCAATCCTGGGGCACTTTACCCTGGTTTAGAGAGGCTTGAAAGAGAACTACAAGGATTGGGGACAGTTCATTGCTTAGTTCTTTTAATAACCTTGCAGGCAAATCATCTGGGCCAGTAGCTTTGTTTATTTTTAAGTTTTTTAGGAGTGAATGTATACCTATCTCATCTACAGTTATGTTACCCTATTTCCTCCATTTTATTTAAATTTATTAAAACTTCCTTGTCGCCTGAGGCAGAAAAATGATGATGCAAAATATGTGTTAAGGATATTAGCTTTAGTTTCATTATCATTATAGGTTTTATTATTTGAGCCTTTTAGTGTGGCTATTCCTGTAGGTTCAATTTTTTTAGATTTGATAAAGTTTTTATTGTTATCTTTAGAAATTAAATTGTTTATATAATCATTTTGGAGGTTTCGACTAAGTTTTGTGTGTCAAGTGTTTAATCTTTAAGTACTTTTTGTGTATCCTTTTTGAATTGGTAGCCTTAAATTTCTTAAATAAGAATTATAATTATATAGTATTTACGGTGATCACGTGATTTAAGATGCCCAGGTAAGAAACAAAGTATCCAAGACACCCTTCGTATATGTTTGATGATAAATAACAAATAAATATTTAGAGAGATTCCCTTCTTGGTGGTTTTAGTTCTAAAATACTTTTTGCTCATTTAAGATCTAAAATACTTTCTTGCTCATTTTATAACTAAAATACTTTTTGCTGGTTTTAGATCTAACATACTTTTTAGTAGCTTAAGACCTAACTGGATACATTGCCAATAGTTCCGTCAAAAGGTAAAATTTCAATGAAAACGGACTTTTCCCGCATTTTCCTCTCCCCCACTAGTCCTTGCCTCCCCCACTAGTCCTTGCCTCCCCCACTAGTCCTTGCCTCCCCCACTAGTCCTTGCCTCCCCCCCCACTAGTCCTTGCCTCCCCCCCACTAGTCCTTGCCTCCCCCCCACTAGTCCTTGCCTCCCCCACTAGTCATTGGCTCCCCCACTAGTCCTTGCCTCCCCCACTAGCCCTTGCCTCCCCCACTAGTCCTTGCCCCCCACTAGTCCTTGCCTCCCCAACTAGTCCTTGCCTCCCCCACTAGTCCTTGCCTCCCCCACTAGCCCTTGCCTCCCCCACTTGCCCAATGCCGTCTATGATAGTTACAAATACGATGTTTAAAAATGTTACCATCACCGTTAATGGGAATACTACGGTACTTGAGGTTTGCCCTTGTCACATGAAGAGACCAACGGAAAGGATTGTTCGACAAGCGGAGAAAACACTCAGTTAATCTACCCTTGTATCAGTTATCTGTAGAGCCACTCGACCAAATAGTAAATAGTACATTACTGGAAGCGTCTTGCCCATATTGGGGAGAAGCGACCGGCCATACATGACGTCACAGTGCACACCACGTGACCAGAGGGAATCCTCGGGTGTTCAAGAATGAGGGCGGGGATGTCTCGGAATGTTGGTAAACGTCACAGGGGAATCGCCCCCTTGGCCCGCCTGGTATATAAAGAGGGCAAAACGCTAGCCACGGTATCAGACTGACAAGTTCACCAACTACCTGTTGATACAGTTCTAAGTTAACAGGTGTTAAGGGCGCCGTGCACAAACTAGTCATCGGATTTAGATATCGTTAATAAGATTTTACAGCGATAAACAAAATGAAGCTATTTGGATTCGTACTTTTTCTCATCTTGGTGAGTACGTTTAACATTAAAATGTCTTCAACTTTTGCATTTTTATAAGGTTATGTTTCTGACTTTTAAATCTAAACAATCATATAATTAGACTGTATTTTCCCATGTTGCCTATGAGTGGAATCAAAAGAATTTAAAGATTCATTTTCACGATCGAAATGTAAGGGGGGGGGGTTATTTGTTGGAAAACAAGAGTACACAAGTTTTATGGAATACGTTTTTATAGCGAATCTTTTTATTTTTTAAATGATTTTTTCATTAATAAAAAATCAACTTTAAAAATAAGTAATAAATTTTTTTTTAAATTGGTAATTTTAAACCAAGCCATTTAAAAAATGCATTATTTATTTAATTATATCTATATAATAATATTTTATTATTTGTATTTACATGTAAGGTGTTCATTGGAACTCTGCTAATGAAGTCATGAATTGTAAAAACAAAAAACAAATTTAAATAACACTTTTTTTAAAATTAAAATTTTTTAAAATTCCCTTCAAAATAGATTGTTGAAAAATTATGCATTGACTACAACACGCATTATTGACATTGCAAGCATGAATTAGTTTGAGTAAGTTTGAATAAAGAAAATCGGACACAAACCCTGACCGTAATGTGTTATTTCAGGCAATGACCAAGTCCATCTCCCTGGCCAGTCCAGTGGCCAAGCCGTGTGGCAAGCCTGCTGACGTTGTTTTTGTCATCGACTCCTCCTCGTCCATATGGCCCGGAGACTTTAAGAGACACGCCATCCCCTTCATCAAAGATGTCGTCTCATCTTTCGACATCGGCGAAGGTCCTCAGCAGACGCGCGTGGGCGCGCTGACCTACAGCAGCGACATCAGAATGGAGTTTCATCTCAACGCTCACCACAACCTGGATAACCTGCTCCACGCCATCTCCCGGTTGAAGGTCAGGGGCGGAGACACGTACACTGACAAGGCTCTCAACTTCGCCAGTGAGAACATGTTCCAGAGCAAACACGGTGCCAGGGCTGACGTGGCCCACATCATCATCGTCCTGACAGACGGCCGCTCCAGCAAAAACCCTAGCACCGTGATTGAGGCGGAGAAGGCCAGACAAAGTGGCGTGGCCATATTTGCCATCGGAGTCGGTGCGGCTGAGGATAAGGAGTTGTCCCAGATAGCCAGCAAACCGGACTCCCAGTTCAAGTTCAAGGTCACGGGTTTTTCAGCCCTTCAAAGCATCAAAGAAGAGCTCGCGCTCAAAACCTGTGAAGGTAAGCCGCTGTCCTAATTTGAAGTTTACTTTTTTTCTAACAGGTCCATAACTATGAAACTATGACTATTTTTAATAGATGACTTGCTCTAGACTCTTTAGCAATCTAAGGCATAATTTGTATTTTGAATTATTTCAGTAACCATGCCAACAACGACAGCAACAACTACCACCACGACAACCCCACCTCCCCGAACTGGTAAGTAATTTATTGATGAATTAATTATACTAATCATACGTCAGCTGCTTTGAAATGTATAAATTAAATTCGAGGAGTTTTCCCCCTTCAATATATTTGTTCACAAGAAAAGCGCTGCAATTTTTTAAAGTAAAATAGATGCATTCAAAATGAATTATTATTTACATACACATTTTTTGACTGTATCTATTTCTGAAATGTCTTTCTAGAATGTGGCGGGAAGCCAGCCGATGTGTTTTTTCTCCTCGACTCGTCCAGTAGCATCTGGAGACAAGACTTTGAGAAGAGGGTGGTCGGGTTTGTTCACGACACCGTCACGAACTTTGACATCGGTGAGGATCTGACCAGAGTTGGGGTCATGACCTTCAGTGACGACCCCAGGATCGTTATCGCCCTTGACTCCCACAACAACAAGAGAGATCTGCTGAAAGCCATCTCCCCGTCTGTCGTCAAGTACACGCTCGGGGGCACCAACACCGCCGAGGCCCTACGGGAAGTCAGGAAGATCGGCTTCAGCGCCTCAGCCAGAGACGACGTGACTAAAATAGCCGTGGTCATCACTGACGGACAGTCGTGGAACGAAAGGGAAACCAAGAAACAGGCGGCGCTGCTGAAAGACAGTGGCGTCATGGTGTACGCCATCGGGGTGGGGAAGGGAGTGAAAAAAGAGGAATTGGAAGCCATCGCCAACGACCCAAAGGAAGACTACGTTTTTAACGTTGACGGCTTCTCGGCCTTGTCTGAACTCAGAGATGTCCTGGCCATCAAGGCGTGTGGGGATACCCCACAAAATGATGAACCCGGTAAGGAAGATTTTGTTTACTCAATTGATTTTTTTAAAAAATATATTGTAAAATCAAAAAAAATAAAAAATTTTAATGTGGAAAAAAAAATATTTATCATTTTTAAAACCTTTTACGAAATATCAAAACATTCCTAAGTGAATATCATAATTTGGAACTAGTACTGTCCTTAACAAGATTGCCCTAAATAAATATCACATTACATTTTAAACGTTTTTTTTTATCTCATTCTTGCTCTTTGCTTTGAATGACCATGGTTTTTTGTTTATGTTTGACAGTCTGCGGTAGTGGACCTACTGAACTCACGTTCGCCTTTGATCCCAACACTATGACCATCAGAGAAAGACACAACGCCCTAGAGCAAATCAAAACCATCTCAGAGAGGCTGGAAAACTTGGCAGGCGACATTCAGCTTGGGGTAACTTCCGGTACATGCGCCCCCAGCATGGACATGCAACTCTCCAACCCAAAAGAAGCCTCGCACCAAATACGTCTTATCAAGAAGGCCATCAAGCCAAACCTGCACGCAATTGTCAAGGAATGGAGAAACCAAGAGGTCGCTGGCAGTATTGACGTGAAGGGAATCAACAAATTCTTGGGCATTTCACAAACAGACGCCGCCAAAAAGAAAGCTTTAGTAATCTTACTCAACGGAGAAAACATGTCAGAATTCGCCTACATTTCTGAAGAAGTGCAACTGTTGATTGAAAACGGTGTGGAGATTTTTGTGGTGCTGGACGAGACGGTGGGTCGTTCATACGTGGACAGCTGGGTGGAGATGCTGGGCAACAGACGGGTCATCAGTAAGGTCACAGTGGACTCTGATTACTCGGGTTACATTATGGAGTTCTTGTGCTCCTTGTAGTTCGTTGGACAACTTTAGACACACGTTTGTACACTTTTAGAATAATCAAACTCAGGAATTATTTTTTTCCATTTCAAAGCTCCTAAATAACTTTTTTTTAAAGTTAACCACACAAAAAAATAATTCAGCATTGAATTAAGTTAAAATGCTAAACCTGGTCAACTGAACACGCAAAACATACAAAATTGTTTTATATTTGAGTGTACTATGTTTTGCATCCCTCTGAATACTCAAAGCTTTAACATTATTTTCATGTATTAAATCGCGCATTTTTTCGTCATGGTGCTCTGCTGGTGAGTCTAGTTATTTTGATCGTCAGCATCCATTGGTTGTGGTGTCATGTGCTGACGTGATATGACGTCACTGACGAAAGAAAGATGTATGATTAGTGGTGAATAACTGATTGATGAATGATTGAATAATGAATGCCTAATCGAGTAATAAATGACGGATTGAATGTGCATGTAAATATGGGTGCATGGAAATAAGAAAATCCGTCAAGATTACTTTACTTCTTCCAAACAGATTATGACGTAATTTATTGACAATAAATCTGTAAATAATTTCCCCGAATGATTTATAAACAAGTTTTATGTACATTTGTATATTGGTTCATTTAATTAACAAACAATGACGTAATTTTTTTATATACCATTTAAGATGTATTTTTGTGACCAAGAAATATCTAGACTACCAAAGATTGAGATTGCCAGATGCTAGTCCACAAATTGTAAATATCAGTATACACAAACCGAGTAATGTAATCTTGTCGTGAAGCCATGAGTAGAGCTTTAATTTTTTGACATGCTCGAACAGTCCGAGTGAAAGTATTGGTTTTTACACATTCCTTTTTGTATTTTTTTACATTCTTTTAATCATGTTATGTATGATTATAATTATAATCTTTGCTGAACTTGTGGCAAGATATCGTGTTTCAAAACTCCACAGACGTAAGTATACGCTACTCATGTGTTAGCAGCAAGTGATTTGAACGTTATCGTCAAGAGTTGAATATTAGCATCACGTGAGTTGAGTGTTAGCATCACGTGAGCTGAAAGCGTCATTTCGTAACCTGAATGTTAGCAACATACTGATATGGAGAAATTGTTAACCGCATGACACATATTTGCGCCGTATCGAAGAAATGCGAACGAAAGAGATCAATTCCCATGTCGATTAATGTGATGTGTACATGAGGGGTGAATTCTTCTGTTGATTAATGTGATGTGTACATGAGGTGTCAATTCTCCTGTTGATTAATGTGATGTGTACATGAAGTGTTAAATCTCTTGATTAATGAGTTTTGTATGTGAGGGATTAAATCTCCTGTTAACTCATGTGCATCAGAATAACTATTTATTTGATATTTCTTTGTGCCATTGCATTTACTCTCTTTTGTCATTTCAAGACGTATATTAATTTATGTTCTGAAATTAGTCATAAACATGTTGATATTCTGCTTATGTATATTGTTATAAGTCAATGTTCCAATAAACCCGTTTGAAATCAAAATGGAATGATTTGTTGTTTATATTTTCTAATTATTTGAAGTTTCATGAAATTTTGCACACTGAAATTTCTAGAAGCAGAAGTTATATTTAAAAAGTAAAATACTTTACACTGGGAAAACGTGTTTATGTATTTAATGGAAAGTGGTCTAAGTCTGTTTGTTTTGAAAATATTGATTCAAATCCCTTGCATAAATTAACGCCATTCGAAAATCCCTCCCAAAAGTAGTTCTGAGTGATTCAAACGGTTTTAAAAAAAGAAAACTCATGAATGTTTTGTTTGATTTTAAATTGAATGGATTTATAATATCAGTACATGCGTTTTTATTTTTATGTACAGCGCTGTGAGCCAGCCACTTGCTGGGGTACCGAGGCCAGCCACTTGCTGGGGTACCGAGGCCAGCCACTTGCTGGGGTACCGAGGCCAGCCACTTGCTGGGGTACCGAGGCCAGCCACTTGCTGGGGTACCGAGGCTAGCCACTTGCTGGGGTACCGAGGCCAGCCACTTGCTGGGGTACCGTGCTTGATAAGTTCCCCAATGATTATTATGAGTCTAACACACCAGGTACCAAGTTTGATATCAATATTGTTCATGGGTCACTGGTCAATTGTTTTAGTTTTATTTAAATCAGTGACGTAGCTAGGATATTTTGCGCCTGGGGCGAAACTAATTAAAAAGTTGCGCCCCCCCCCTCTTTTTCTTCTCCGTAATCACACTTTTATAGTTCATTAAATCATTGCCGTGGTGAGGGCAGTAGGGGAGGGAAACATATGTTACCAGACGCCAAGGTACAAGGGGGGGGGTCAAATTGAGGCTTACAACATTAAATTTGTAAGTGAACAAAGTTAGTAATTCCATCCAAAGATTACTGCAGTGATGATGGTGCCTGACAGCCAAGATACTAAATCTGCGTACAGCTTGTTGTAAAGAACCAATTGTTGAGTGATATCAGGAAAAAAAACAGTACTCAGATATCTATCTAACTTGACTTAATCCTGATCTACGGGGATCTGAAACAGACTTCTCAGCGCAAAGAGTCATAAGAATTGTGATGTGAATTTCAAACTGTAAATTTACATCTAGATACAGTCAAAAGATGCAGCAAGGCTAGAAAGAGTCATCGTCAAGAAACTGACAACAAACCTATAGCCGACTGTATGTCAATTCTGCTGTGAGGATGTGCATATACCCGGCCTTTAACAAAGCCTTGTTTGTCAAGTAGTACCCATAGAAAAGCCCGTGGGAAGCTTCTTGGTGAAGACAGGCGTCATTGAACAGTGCTAGAACATGTCTTTTCTGATACAATACAGGTGCTCCTTTCATACATAAGATTATTGCGTCCTACGCTTATCCATGATTTATTTTTAGTCTTGCATTCTTATTCGAGTTAAGAGATTAATGTTTATAGTTTGGAGATTTTCATGGCTTGTTTAGGCAACCCATTCCACACCCACATTCCAGACAAGCAGGAGGATTTGTATGCGTTTGTTCTAGCGAGTGAAACGAGAAAATAGTTTTTATCTGAGTGTTGTATAAGTAGTATTATGAATAGATCAGTGGCATACCAGGGGGGGGGCGCAGAGTATACACATTTCCCCTTGCGCCAATGTACAGTGGCACCAAAATCAGGCTTGCAATATCTCGTTATACATATAATTATTGAACAGGGGTAAGATATTAATTAAACGGGGGATAGGGGGGGAAGCATCAAATATAGTTTTTACCCGTGCCAAAAATATCCTAACTTCGCCTCTGTATGAGATTTTGTGTTTATATAACCGTTGGCCAGCCGTCAAGATAATATAGTCGTGATTGTAATACTCGGAATTTGGACGATCGAAATATTCAAAAATGTCAACAGGGATCGGCACATTTGTGGTCACTTCAGGAATGTTAGGTCGTCTGATTCTAGTCTGATAGAAGTACAAACTTGTCTTGGGGTAGAACAATCAGTGGAGTGTTGGCTGGTATTAATAATATCTCCATGTGTAGCAGATGAGTGTGATGTTTGTTTTTGCCCAATCGAGGTATGCACCTTGCGATTATATTAAGAGGATTAGTGAGACGAACATTTGATTGAGTTGATTTGTTAAAATAAAGTGGCTGAACACAATTGGCCCCGCCTGAAGTCTTTCAATTAAACAGAAAGGAAATTATGTACAGCCGCTCATTGATCAGCTCAAATCTATATAACATTTCAATGTTTGGACCAATCTACCGCCACCTTGATACATGGCTGCACATGTCTGTGTGGCCCATCTACGGTATGGGGCTGATTTAAGAATGGTGTGAAATGTTAGTTTAGACCCCGACTTCCATTAACAGGCCATTACAACACTGTGTGAGTGTGCACAAAGTAAAATAATAAGATGACGTTAAAACTTATCAATGATGAACTCAGATGTAAACTGTAAAATACCAAATCGCCATTGATGTGAGATGTGTGAATTGAATGTAGCCACTAAGTAGGAAGTCTGCACTGGAACAAGTTATAGATGAAGAAATGATAAGGTTTGGGTAAAGCAGGAACAATGTGTAATGAGTTACATGCATGCAGTGGCATAACAACGGGTTGGCATCGGGGCAGTTGCCAAGGGCGCCAGCTCAAAAGGGCGCCACTAAATCTTTAATTTTTACATTTGTATTTAAATAAATACAGTCAGACCTCTCTAAGTCGAACTCAAAGGACCCGAAGAAAAAAATTCGACTTATGGAGTTTTTGAGTTAGGGAAAATGGCGTAATAGGCGCAGATTAATCAGGGACACCAATTTGGATATTGAGAGGTGGGGGGAACATCCATATCGGCTAGTACAGTGCTTCTCAAAGTGGTGGTCAGCGGACCGGTGCCGGTCCGTGGGCCATCCGCCACCGATCCGCAGAACTTCTCAAAAAAAAGAACGGAAAAATTTGTCAGTGCTTGGACAATAGTGCACCGGTCCCTGGTGCAATGGGAAAAAATCCTGCCAGTCCGCCATACTAAAAAGTTTGAGAAGAATTGGGCTAGTAGGCTTGACAGGAAAGGGAGGCGGCGTCTATGTTTCATATGAAAGGAAGCCAACTTGCTTTGACATGCCAACACAAGCCCGTGAGAGGAGACACCTTCCATCCCCGCCCCCACTTTACTCCCTCCACAATGGGATGGCGGGAAGAAGATTTTTCTTTTTAAAAAGAGTCACCGCATGCAGCAAAGGGACGTGAATTAGTTACCACTCCTTTTTCTTGTCTTTGTCATTTTTTGACCTTGCAAAGGTCGCTTAACCCCTTGTGGAATGCACTAAGATAAGATTTTACGTCCATTTACGTGGCTCTACGGAACACGTGTTCTGAAATGTCAATCCAGAATAATAACCCAAACGCTTTTGAAAATTTGACTAAGAGAGGTTGAAAGCCAAAAATCTTGGAGTTAAGGAGATCTAAAATACATTAGTCTTATGGAATTTGACCGGGACCTAACAATTAATTCGATATAGGGAGGCTTTCGACTTAGGGAAGTTCGACTTAGCGAGGCCCGACTGTATTTCACTTTTATCCTCGATAGCAAGAAATTGAATAATTAATTTTTAAAAATATATTTCATTTAAACCATTATAAATTATAATATCTTTATTATGTTGTGACCTTTGCGGGGCTTCTTATCATACTAATGTCAATATGGTTTTACAGTCTTTCTTTTAAAAAGAAAAATTTTACTATCCCTATCCCCCTGTCGAGGGAGTAAAGTGGCGGAGGGGAGAGAAGGTGTCTCCTCTCACGGGCTTGTGTCGGTATGTCAAAGCAAGTTAGCTTCTTTCATATGAAACATCACCGCCCCTCTTTCCTGTCAAGCCTTCTAGCCGCTATGGCTGTTCCCACCCTCTCAATATCAAAATTTTCCTTTATTAATCTGCGCCTATTACGCCCGTTTCCCTAAGTCGAAAACTCCGTAACTCGATTTTTTCCCCCTTTGAGCTAACGGAAGTGCTGAACTGTAGTAGGTGGAGTGTTACTTAAATTTACTTTTAATTGTGAGTTTCTATCGTTATGTATGAGATAATCAGTATGGCACATTGACACTATTGTTTTTATTTATAATACAGGTTACTTCAAGTTGTGCTGTATTCTTTATTAACATAACAATATTTTGTTTTATTCACCAATTTATTTGGTATTATTTAGTAAATAATAAACTACAAATTAGTATTGTTCCTGTCTTATGCATTTTTTATATTCACGTTGTATGACTGTTACCGTCAGACTACGTAATTATTGTCATAAATAAAATAATGGAAATTCAATTATTTTTTTCTAACAAATGAAAAATCTCTAAGCTGAAACTTGTCAATTTATCAAGGGCGCCAAAAATAAATTAGCCAAGGGCGCCAAAAACCTAGTTACGCCTCTGCATGCATGTATTTATTATTTGTAACAGACCAGATTAAAACTCTGACCAGAACATACCACGGGCCTAGGCCAGAATATTCTGGTCAGGGGTTTAATCTTGCCTGTTACTGTTACACCAAAAAAAAAGCGCAATTAAAACCTCTTTAAAATGTTTTCTTTGACAATCCTTATTTTCATGGTAATTGAAATGTGACTTTTACTTTTATCTGAATCTGTAGCAAGGCTTGGCCTGTTATCTCTCTAATTCTAACAATCCAGGATATGAACCATACAAGAATGCGAAACACTATCAAAGGATTTGTTCCCTTTGTAGACAAGTTTAAGTTTTGATTGGCTGTTGTTGTGTAGGTTATTTTTTCATGAACTTTTGTTCCAAATTTTTAAAATTAACTTTTCTTGGGGGCCCTCCATATATTACGTACGCACAAAATTCGTATTTTTGTAAACCCCCCCCCCTTTCCCACCGTTGCATCCCGTACATTTTTGGAACACCCCCCCCCCATGCGTACGTACAAATTCGCTCACCCCCCCCCCTTTTAAAAAAAAATTAAGCCGGAGTCAGAAGATATTGGTTTTACTCTTTGAAGCCGCCAATAAATGACGTCACATGCCTAAAAAGGGGGTGGGGGAGGGGGTCGCGCATTTGTGACGAGGGGGAGGGGGTGTTTAAGAAATGTGACGCACATCAAAGTGTGCACTAAAATATTTGAAAATGCGGATTTTTTTTTCGGGGGGGGGGTGGTCAAAGCTTTGGGACCATCCATTAATGACGTCCCGCGATTATGGCCGATTTTCACCAACCCCCCACTACACGCGTCTTCACTAAATGTTAGACCCCCCCCCTCTTTTCCAATATTACGTCACAAAAATGCCCCTTCCCCCCAAAAAAAGCATTTTTTAAAAATTTGAAAATAACTATGTTTCAAATCACTTTTGTCATTTAAGTCTGTATTTAGTGTAAGGCTGCACTTTAATATCGTAACACGCGCGAAGCCCATGTAAAACGTCCTTAAATAAATTGTAAACAGACACATTTTTAAATCCCTTATATTAACTTCACCGGCGTCTCTCTCTCTCTGTCTGTCTCTCTCTCTGTCTCTCTCTCATCATCTCATGGGCTCGGCGGGCGGAAAAACAAAAGTCGAAAATGACCCACTTCCAATGATCCGATCGAACTGAAATTTGGCACACGGACCCGTCTTACCTAACAATGCATCGTATCAAAATTTCAGATCGATCGAACGTACCGTAATTAAATTAATGCATTTTTAGTTTATCCTTATATGAGGTATGTAATTTAAATTCACGATTTGTTATTGTTTTTTTGCCACGTGAAAGTTTGAGCATTGAGGCGACCCAACGAAACGACGGTGCGCTTTTGTTTACATTTTACGTGTCACTCTGAGCTCGGTCAAGCGAATCGGTGACCAGACTTTTCCCCTCTCCCCCCACCCACCCCTCCCCCCCCCCACTAGGGTTATGATGCAAAGTTGAGTTAAGACAGATTCAGTCTGTAAATGTTTGAATATAATCAATACTTTTAGTTATGTCTCATCTATAAGGGATTTATAGTCAAAAACTTTGTTTTTACGGGGTTGTTTAATTAAATCCCTTATATTAACTTCACCGCCGGTCATCTCTGTCTGTCTGTCTTGGGCGGGCGGAAAAACAAAAGTCAAAAATGACCCACTTCCCGTGATGCGATCGGGCTGAAATTTGGCACACGGACCCGTGTCACCTAACAATGCATCGTATCAAAATTTCAGATCGATCGAACGTACCGTAATTGAATTAATGCATTTTTAGTTTATCCTTATATAACGTATGTAATTCAAATTCACAGTTTGTTATTGTTTTTTTCCCCACGTGAAAGTTTGAGTTGACGCGACCCATCGAAGCACCGGCGTGCTTTTGTTTACATTTTACGTGTCATGCTGAGCTCGGGTCCCCCCCCCCTAGGGTTATGAAGCAAAGTTGAGTTAAGACAGATTCAGTCTGTAAATGTTTGTAGCGTTTGAAAATAATCAATACTGTTAGTTATGTCTCATATATAAGGGATTTATAGTCAAAAACATTGTTTTTACGGGTTTGTTTTATTAAGTACAACTTTTATTTTAAGTTACGCGTTTTGATGTGACGTGACATTTCTCATACTACCCCCCTCCCCCTCTAGGTGCGTAGTTATTTACGGACGGCCCCGAGAAGGGGCTGTCCATAAATGACGTCACGCGATTTCGGCAGATTTTTCATTCCCCCTCCCCCCTCGTAAAGAGTCGTCCCACAAACTTAGAGCACCCCCTCCAAGATGACGTCACAAAGCTTTTCGCTCCCTCCCCCCATAAAATCTGTATTTTATTTGAAAAAAGAGCATGTTTAAAATCAATTTTTTTGTCATTTAAGTATTTATTTAGTGTAGGCCTGCATTCTAATATCGTAACACGCGTGAAGTCATGTAAAACACCATGAAACAAATAAAATATTTAAGTGGAACATTTATTTAAAGTTGCTCGTTTTGATGCGACGTCACATTTCTCTAACACTTTTCCCCTAGGTGCGTGAAATCGCCGTCCCGTTGTGTGTTTATAACGTCTAAGGCACTCAAGAAATGTAAATATAAACCCGAGGGATATATTTTAATGATGTGCAAACGTTGGGTCTGAATCAAATGTTAATTACATCCAAGCAATTAAAAGTTCACAATTTCGTTTGCAATAAATAATATAACATTATTGCATATCAGTCTTGACTAAGTCGGTCTCGAATGCCGTTTGCAGCCAGAGCGGCTTATGTTACTTATTACTATGCTTAATATTATTATTATGCAAATTAAATTTGTTGCGCGTATGTACACATTCAGTCGAGACCAGTGGCGTCACTAGGGGGGCGAGCCGCCCGGGTGACACCCATCAGGGGGGTGACACCCGAGCTTAAAATTTTACTGTGTACGATTTTATGTCAGAAAATAAGAAGACACTTTTTTTCATCTAGAAATAAATTAAGAAATACAATGAAATACGTTAAACGCGAAAACTTTTATTTAAAAAATATCAGTTAACTTGCAATAATAAAACAGTTGCAACACAAACAACATTAAAACAAATTAGGGAAAAAAAAAGAAAAGAAACAGACGCAGCAGAGAGATCTATAAAAATGGCTGGACATGAAATCGGCAGTGTCTTATGTTTTAAAAGATATAAAGCCATTTGGGCTTGGACACACCGACAGCATGGACGAATCCCACCTCACGACTCCCTCCACCACAGTGGGGTTGGGGCTGAGGGAATATGATTTTTACCCCTCCTCCCCCCCCCTTAATTAATCAAAGGATGGGTTTTCTTAGTTGATGTTTTTCTAGAGGAAAATTATGAATTCAATGTCTTAATATTTAAATATGAGTTAATATTTCGTCTTATATATATTTATTAAAGGCGTGAAAGCATAGATATGCATGTTTATATACAGGTAGTCCTCCGGTTACGACGGTACCATCCCGACTTACGCTGTTTAGTGGTTATGAACGAGCCTGCTTAAAAAAATATTAAGAGTTATTCCGTATTTTTAAATATATATTTTAAAAACTTTTTTTCACGGGGTAACACATTGTTTTCTCTATTTGAAATACAAAATTTATTGAAAAATATGTCTTATTATTATTTCAACCTACAACTTTCGTTTGCGATTTTTTCTCATGGCGAAGTTTTCAAACAAGTCAGTAAATCTAAGTAAGCTTACAAGTTCCTTTTCAATGCTCATTAGAGAGAGCATATTCAGTCTTTGTTGTCCCATGCACATTTTTACTAATTTTATATTCTTTTCAACTTTGAAAAGGATCGCTCTCAGCTGCAGTTTGATGTCATCATTGAAAGATTGATGCGAAGTGCGATGTGTACATTTGTAACGAACCGTGTGAAATTTACCTCCTTCAAAAGCAGCAAAATGTTAAGCTCAGTGCACGTGTTTTTAGTTTCGAATTAAGCTACATCCTTTTCCTTACTCTGAGCCTGGGTCTGGTCAATAACTTTTTTAAGAGTTCTGAAAAAGGGACTAATTCTGAAGGTAAGCAATCTTCAAAATCGCTTGAATATTCGCCCATTAGCTTTGCTGCTGCCCATCGGATGGCGAAATTGCTAAGCTCAGTTAGGTTTGTAACAAAGCCAAATTTCTCATGGATGTCTTTATAAGCACCTAACCGATGTTATAGGGCTAAAGAAAGTTTTTCATAGATTACCAGAAATACCTCAACACCTTGAATTTTTGTCTGACGCTTTCTTTTTTTAAAATATTTTTTTTATACCATTAAAGATTGTTTATACTCTTTTTTTACCACGGACTTGTCCTTTCCTTTGTCTTCATAGGAATCAAATTAGGAATGCTGTAACAAACTAAATGAGAGTCTTCCTTTCTAAAATTGTTTCCAAAATTTTAAGTAAAATAGTGACTTCCAGTTGTTCAAGTTCCTTTAGAAATCCTTCTGCTTCAAGTCGACAGTCACGTGGCTGATTTTCATTTGTTGCTAATTCTTCCAGTGCTGCGATATTCTCATGGTATGAGTTATTAACAGACCTTACAGCATCATGTCAGGTTGACCATCTTGTTCCAGACAAGGCTTTGTTAACATGTATCAATTTCATGTTCTTTTGAAGTACCTGTCAACGATGAGTAGATGCAACAAGCCGGGTAAAAAGATTTTGCAGAAGACAAACAAATCTGACTGAAGCAGGACAACATGCTACACTTTTTCCAACCAAATTAATGGAATGAGCTGTGCACGGCACATAATGAGCAACACTGCACTTCTCATAAAGAATAGCCTGGTTTCCGTTATACTTCCTGCTCATATTTTCAGCATTGCCGTATGAATGTCCAACGCATTTTCAGGGATTTATACAATTATTTGCCTGCATCTTTATTATACACTATAATGTATAATAAGGTTGGGGGACCTTAAATTATTGGGGCCCTAGCTTTAGCCCATTCAGCCCCCCCCCCTTTAAAAAAAAATCCGCCATAGGGGGATGGGGTCACTCGTCTGTGATGATGTGTGAAGAGGGGGAGGGGTATGTTTTAAAAAAATGTGACGTCATATAAAAAAACGCGCAACTTTAAATAAAAGTTCCACTTAAATATTTGATTGTTCACCATTTGTTTAATTGCGTTTTCAATGGCTTTACGCGTGATACGATATTAGAGTGCAGACTTACACTAAATACATATTTAAATGACAAAAAATAATTAGCAACATACTTATTTTTGTTGAGAAAATACGGCTTGGGGGTGTCAAAGCTTTGTGACGTCATATCGTAAAAGAAGGGGAATGGGGGTTTTTGTGACAAAGTATGACGCTGGGGGAGGGTGGGGTAAAATTCGGCAACCTCACGTGAAGTCATTTATGGACGGCCCCTTCAGTCGTGAAGGGGTGACACCATGAGCTACTGCCCGGGTGACACCAACCCTAGTGACGCCTCTGGTCGAGACCCCCCTCCGTACCCATGCATACGCAAAATGCCATGAATTTAAGACGTACGTAATATATGGATGGCCCCTTGTGCAACACTTATGTTTCCCCACTCCTCTACATCTACTTCTAAAGTTACATTATGTGAGCAAAACAATAATTTGTAATCTACTCATGATGTACACACATTATTGATATGACCCCAAAAATTGTAATATTGACTTTATGATGATATATAGCAGTGATGGCGAAGCCTTTAGGGGCCATGTGCCCGAATTTCAACCAAAACCCACTTATTTATAGGAAAGTGCCAAAATGAGAGTTTGTCTTAAATATATTTGATTAAGGAAGTAATATTTTAGTTTTAGCCGCATGCCGGCTGATGAGCCTCTGCGTGTAAACTGTGGCCAGCGTAACAACTGTGGCCTGCGTGCTAACTGCGGTACGCATGCCATAGGTTGGCCAACTCTGACAAATGTTTTGCTAAAATTAAATAAGATACACACAAGTATGAACATAATCATTTTGTTTAATACATGGTATCAATAATTGCAATTATTGAAAACATTACTTTCTCTTTCCTTTGAAGGAGCTAACTTTTTTAGAAAATTGTTTCTTTCCTTTGAACGAGCTTCCTTTTTGAGAAAACTGTTTCTTTCCTTTGAATGAGCTCCCTTTTTGAGAAAACTGTTTCTTTCCTTTGAATGAGCTCCCTTTAGGAGAAAATTGTTTCTTCCCTTTGAAAATTTCTTTTGACTTTCTTCTTTTGGTAACATCTGTCTTATTTTTGACAATGTTTTTATTCTTGGAAGCTGTAGCAGTATCTCCATAGATGGATGACAGACCGTCAGTTTTCTTGGCATTTTCTTTTTTCTTTTTCATTTTCCTGAACCTTTTCTCTTTCTTTGCTTTCAAAATGGTTTTGAAGGAATTGTTGGAAAGGTTACTAGGGGCAAATGCAATCTTTTTGACCTTAGGTTTTGTTGTCTGTTTGTCCTTTTGGTAGGTTAAGGAATTTTATTTAAGAAACAGTCATTAGCTATAGGCTTGATCATTTCTGTGACCCCAACGCGTCATAGGCCATTCGGTCATATCTATTTTTAGGCTCTTCGTTGTCAGTAAGGTCAAACTTTCTCAAACATGGCTAGCAACAGTGTGTTTAATAATAGTGTTATAGTGCTATCTGAAAACGATGTTCCAGGTGCTAATTTGGACAAAAAAAATATTTCTTCTCACTCAGTTTTGCAGCCGAAAAAAGTTATTAAAATGTCGAAGACTTAAAACTTTAATAAATAAGCCGTAACATAGTATTTTAAATTATTTAAAGATGAGTGTAAGCGTTCATATTCGTAACTACGGTAAACACTAGTCCTAGCGTAGTCAATTATTAACATATATGTATTTTAATATTGTTTTCCTTGGCCCTTGCCTTATAAAAATATATGCCTTTAGTAATAAACTTACACTAAGATTATGACTTTAATTATAATTACATCATAGTATGAAAGAATAAACGTCATGGACGAACGAGCAACTAAAGCGGTCGTTCCGGCCGTCGCCACTAGTACTAGTGCTAACAAACGTATATTTAATATAAATTGTTTTCGTTGGTTCATATAAATTATAGATACCTTAGTATTTATTAGTAATAAAATTACACTAAGATTATGACTTTAATTATAATTACATCATAGCATGAAAGAATAAACTTCATGGACGAACGAGCAACTAGAACTAGTTACTACTAACTGACTAACTTATTACTAGATAATAGAGTTAGAGCCTCAGCAGATGCAGAGTCACTAATTATAATTCATTTACATAATTCATGCTCCCAAGGACGTTCCATTTCGCATAATATAATATTACATAATATAACTATAACCATCTATTGATATTTAAATAAATAAGCATAGTATAGGCCTAAGAGTTTATTTAAGATGAGTGAAAGTGTAAGCGGTCGTTCCGGCCGTCGCCACTAGTACTAGTCACTAGTGCTAACAAACTTATATTTAATATAAATTGTTTTCGTTGGTTCATATAAATTATATATGCCTTAGTATTTATTAGTAATAAACTTACACTAAGATTATGATTTTAATTATAATTACATCATACGTTTTAGAAGTAAATAGTATTTGAATGTATAAAATTCTCGGACGAATGAGCGAATGAACTAAAAATTAAAAAAGTATAGTCTGTATATTTACATATTAATATTAAATTCACTCTCGCAAGGAAGCTCTATTTCGCATTATTATAATATATCAAATAATATGACCTTATATTTTTCTTTAAAATTCTATAAAATCAAGCTTTTGAACAAGTTTTAGATAATTTCAATGAGCGCATTCTCTCTAATAGTTATGAATAAATATTCACTACTTGACCTTACGGCACCTCAGGCGGTGACCTAGTTATAGATCGAGTCTATTATTATTATTAGACTTCCGGTAAATTATGACCAAGTCTATATTGGGGCTTCATTTAAACACAAACAGAAATAATGTTCCTGTGTAATTAAAAAAATTAATACTTTTAAAAATGACTAAATGCAGAAATTAATTTGTTATATTATTTACCCAGATCACTGTTTCCTTCCTTGTCACTCTAGAATGCTCTAAAAACAAGGCAAGAACATTTGATGTGTAATATAATACATCACAATTGTGCTTGGTGAAAGAGAACCAAACATCACTAGCATTGAAACCAACCTTTTACTTAACATGCAGTAAAGTTGGAGACATAAGAAATAAATAGATTCCAATGGTGTGAAAATGTGTTCTGGGGTGAACCCTGTGCTTGCCAACATGTCAGTAAATGGCTTAAGTCATACTCAATAGGGAAGGGGTCTCCAAACTTTTCTGCCGGACGGTCGCATTAACTGTCAAAGAGCAGTTTGGGGACTGACTACTAACCCACAACTTCTAAGTTTTGTGGTAAACTACAGGTAAAAATGGTATTTTGTTTTTGAGATTAAAAGGTCTCCAGGGGCCGGATGAGAGGGCCTTGCGGGCTGCATCTGGCCCGCGGGCCGTAGTTTGGAGACCCCTGCAATAGGGTAAATAATTTGTTAGTTTGGTATCCACATTTTATTTACTCTTTACTAGACAGACAAAAGAATTCAAATTTAAATGGTCCATACGCAATAAATTTTAGTCATCTGTCTGTTCTTAAAATCCAAAGTTGTAAATAAAATATGCTGGTCAGTATGTAAAATTGAGCTATTCAATACATGTACTATAGTCTCACTTGTCAGCAAGCTTTATTGTGATGGGGTAAATATGGAGTTATCACCTGGATTAGAACATTCTTTTTGCCACAATTATGCTCGGTCAGATAGTCCATCTTAAACTTCAGAATTTAATCAAATTTTTTTTTAGAATAATGAAAATAAAAACATTCGAAAGGATACTTCATTCAGCTGTTTTTTTAATAACTTTTTTTTATCTGTTTTCTTCTGTTTGTTGGAACAAACCATTACTCTAAGTTGCCTCCCTTGCAGTTCTGAATTATTCAATTTTGTAGCTAACCCAACAGAATCTTTAGACTGAAAAGAAATGTATAAAAATTAAAAAATTAGACCTTGATTTAATTGCTACCTGACTGGCACATACACATACCTCAGATTCATTGACCAGATTGATATATATGACCACAAATACAAAGCAGAATATCAATGATATCACAAATGAGAATATCTTTGACTGGAGCGGTATAAATGATTATATTATTAACCCTATTGGCACAAATCATGTTTGGAAAATAAAAAGTTAAACATTCCCCAAATGCTGACCATAATGTCACTGAACATTTTATAAAAAGGTAATGAAGCTTACCTTGATAAAGTTGAAAGCTTATTTTTACTTCATTTCAATTTACCAAATAATTATATGAGAGGAACAACAATAGAAATAATTTATCATAAAAGAATAAATTAAACAAGGCTCACTTTGCCCACTATATTTAATTTAAAAATAATAAAAATTTGTTAGTAAACTGCTTTTTTCTAAAACATTGTAAACATATAACCAAAGTCACCTGATATGACTCACCTGCAAGAGAATCTTACAACATATAATCAAACCTACTTCATTTGGGAAGAGGAAACCTAAACGAAACATATGTCCCATTTAACAACATTTTTAATTCTTATCAGGATGATTATTGGTTTTTTAATTTTTAAAACCCCCACAAAAATAACAAAAGCCCCTTGAGAATTCTCACCTCAAATTGTACATAGCAGATTCCTTTACCAAGACTGGTCATCCTGTCACGAACTATTCTCACATTAGTGATTTCTCCACAGTCTTCAAAATGAGCTCTAATGACTTCTTCACTAATGGCTTGAAAAGAAATAAAATACTTTATAGTAAAATGGCAAACAAATTAATTGCCATTCATTGTTTTAGCTTTTACTCATTTTAATTTTCTTTCATTAAGAAATTTTTTAGGAATAGCAAATTATCGTGCATTAATTCTTAAGGGAAACAATTTTATATTATGGGGTTTCAGAATTAATAAGGTGAATCATGCAAAGAAAAATGTTGATTATATTTTAATTTACATTTACATGTTCACTATTCATTGAAATGGTCTCTATATAATGCAAATTCCTAACTTTTTTATTGAAAAAAAAAGCCACATCTGTGAATAGCATGATCAATGTTTTTTTGTGTTTCATATCAATTTAGTAACACAAAATGAATTACAGTCGAACCCACTTACCTCGAGCTCGGTTAGCTTGACCACCCCACTAACTTGACGTTTTTTATTGGAACCGCCTAATTCTCTCTTTGTCTTAGCATTTTTTCATAGGCTAATTCGATTTTTCTAAGTCGCCGAAACCTAATACCTCGAGCACAAAAGAGGGTCAAATTTGCAACTTAACGTTGGTTAGCTCGATCCTCGTCGGTTCGCCTAGCAATGCATTTTTAGTTCAAAATAGTGTTGACATCTCGCTTTCTTCGAGACTTCTGGCTATTGTGTGATTCTACGAGATTTCAATAAAAATTACCGGATGTTATTATCTTCTTTCACTTTCGATCCATGTGTGAATTAAATGTATTCACCCGAGGTGCCCGTAAATCGGCGTTAGCGATCTTTAATCCGTCATTATTTCGAAGTGCATGTTATGTTATTATTAAACTTAATTCATTTTCTGATGCATTGATCATTTTATTTTTTAAGATAAACGAATATCTTTAGAAATGAAAATAAAGGTTTGTATCGAGAATCGACGGTGGTTTTTATATAATTAAATAAAAAATTATTATTCTTTTAAAAGTTTGTTGTTGCTTTGTTACCAGTAAGATACGTGACTGTGACACTAACACGCGCATGACGATGAAATCAAATCATTTTCTTAATATTCCAGTACATGTATATAATATTATTAATATACACGTCATCACTTTTGTAGGTAGAATTCTGATAAGGAATGATTTTTTTAAAAATTCACTTAGACTTAGTTGCCGGCCGAGGTCTAACAGACAGCCCACAGCGTGCTGTGATCAACGGTCAAGGCCGCAATAGTTTTAGTTATATTATTACAAGACTGAGGAAATTCGAGAGCGTTCTGATAGTAACAGATATCCTGCACGTCAAAAGCATTAAACTTAAAATTACCATATTGATGTTTATTTTTATTTATTCGCTGATTCGACGGCATTGCAAACGCTAGCGGCTGTGACATGGGACTAGGCGAGGCGTAAACTTTGACCTTTTAGCGCATGCGCAGACAATTATAAACTGGTAACTTATTTTTAATTAAATGGAATCGAAACATGACAGAGACGTAATCAAAGTCCTTTACTTCGGCATAAATATATATATATATATAAATCCCCGATTAGTCATAACTTTTCCCGACTTTCAAGGCCGAGAAATTTTTTTTAAGAATTCCCTACTTTTTCCAGTTTTCCTGAGTTGGAACCATGGTTATATTTGAATTTTAAACGGTCCTTAAAAACGAACGGTCATTACAACCCTAGGAAAGAGTGAAGAAATATTAGGGTTCCGATACGATTCCGATTAATCGTCCCATCACTAATTAACGCTAACTAATTAATCATGTACATAAAGAAATTTCAAGCACATGTTAATATTTTGCCGCCATATTGGTTTTCGTTTTAACTCGATCATGGGTTATCTCAACGCCATTTTTCATACCCCAACGCCATCGACTTAACCGGTTTCGACTGTAATGAAAAATGCAAGAAACATGTTCAAAATCTTGCTTCACCATTTTAATATTCACATTTCCTTTGGCTCATTTCCCCATGACTTTTTTAAAATAGACTATGCGAATCTGCATATTGGAAGAACTGTAAATTGTTCATATTATTCGTAATAATTAATGTATAGTCTGAAAGTAAGACTTGGGTATCTGATAATGAATAAAATAAGAAATAATAAAAATAACGCCATAAAACTCTGATATCATTTACAAGAGACAGGTAATTTTTTGAAATATATTAATGATAAATTTAACGTGAATATAAACATCCTATCAGCCCTGTTCTTTATTCCTTATTATCAGTTAAAGTACAAATCTTCTACTTACTAAAAGGAAGATTTCCAACAAAAACTGATCTTTTTTTGTCATGCTGAAAATTAAATATTAAATGATACATAAATAATTAAATTCCAAACCGTAAAAAAAGATATTCTTTCAATTTCAATCATCTTAAAATATAGAGAAACATAAAATAGCTATTTTACCAACTACATTTAAACATTTTATATAGAGAAACATAAAATAGCTATTTTACTGACTTCATTTAAACATTTTATTAAAAGAATAAAAGCTACCTTGTTGGCCATAGCTGCTATATCAACCCGTATGTGGAGATTATCAAGTAGGTAGCCATTTCTGAAATATTAAAACAGGGGCATATAATAAAGGGGATTTAATGCCTGTTTTCATTAATTTTGGCTTAGAAACAGTTTTTGATTACTTTGATCATCTTCTGCATTTCAACCTATGTTATAAAAACAACAGTTTTATATAATTTGTACAGTTATTAATGTAATTTTAACATTCAATTATTTTAAAATTTTAAAAATAGTAAAATTATATTCTTCTTTAAGTAATATGTTGTCTGTTAAAGTAACCTAACTGTAATAAACTCAGATGAAATTCGCAATATCTGGAATGATTGAAGTTTTAGAAAAATACCATCTTCATACATAGAGTATACTTATATCTCAAACATACTTTTTTATCAGGTGATAACAGATAATATATTTTCTCTTTTGTTTTATAAAAGTTAAATAATAAATCTCCAGCATAACAAAGGGATTGTTAATATAGTTCTGGGTATGAAAAATGTGTTTGATGGCCAACCAAACAGTTGCGGTAAAGTAGTTTGGAATTCTTATAATAATCTTATTGTCAATACTTGAATGCTGTTTGTAAAATAACTTTAGTATATAGAAAGTTTATGCATCACTGCTGCTGGGTGAGGTTTTATTTATAATATTTATAGATATGCCCAAATTTCAGGCATCCTCACCTTTCTAAAGCTTTCTTGGCAGCTTCTTCTTCCTTGAAGACAATATAGGATACATAGTTATTGCACTGTTCATGGAAGTTTTTCCTGTCAAACAAAAATAAATGTTAATTTACTGTAAAAGCAGCACAATAAGAAATACAATTATTTCTTTTATTGCACCATCAAGAAAGTCCATTAATAAGTTTTCATCATTGCAAAGGGAGGAATCATGAAATTAAAACAGCATTAACCAACTTCAACCTAAGTTTTGCAAACATCAAATGTTCATAATAATAAATTCTATGTATACTTTATTAAATATATTTTTAAAAACTAAAATCTACCAACTCACGTAATGACAATAGCTCTTCTGGGCAAAGTGGGATCTGCTGGAGGCTGAGAGATGTAACAGTGTCATTATTGAAATCAATAAGTACAATGACACCCTATTTCACTCTACAATTCTATTTTTTCAAAGTGTTTTCAACCCACATATTTAAGTGAACAAATAATGAATTCCTTAAAAATAACTTTCTTTCATAACTAATTCTAAATAATATTGATGGTTTCCTAGCATTGAAGGTTAAGAAAATCAGTCAAAGAAATACAACGTTTTATTTATATAAATATTAAATTGAACTTTCACTTACAGCACATCGAAATCTGATGGACTCGATCTCTCCATACTCTTTAAAAAGTTTCTTTAGAATCTATATGAAATATGAAATTCATATCCATATGAAATCCATAGGTGATAATATACTGATCATTAGTTCTAATATATCTTACCATTAATATATATTTATATGAGTTGAGTATGTTTATATAGAGTATACTTATATCTCAACGAAAACATACTTTTTTATCAGCTGATAGTGGACAGTTTCCAACAAAAATAGTTCTCTTATCAGGTGCTTTGTTTCTTTTGCGATTTCTTCTAAACCTTTTCCCTTCTGGTTCATCATCATCCTTTTTATTTTTTTCCAGCTTTCTTTTTGCTCCAGCTTTTTTTGTAGAAACTGAATTTCTGTACATGAAAAATCAAAGTCATAGAATGATGATTAATAGACTAATTTAAAAGGAGTACACTTTTAAAAAATTATAAAGTCTACTGATTTTAAATTCATTTGTTTTCAATAAGAATACGACAGTTATATTACACTGACTTGTTTTGCAATAGAGTTTCATGAATAAAAGGAAACGGTTCAGAGGTTGTAGGTTTCTTTGGTCGGCTAACATCTGCTTCGTCCCTGCTTTCTGCTGATTTTTTTCTTCTTTTCTTGGATGATATAGTATGTTCTTTAACTTTATTACTATCCGTTGTTTGCTTTAGAATACTAGATGATTGTGCCTAAAAATAAAATATTTTCACTTTTAATTTTTGCACTTAATAATTAAGCATTTAAAGAAATTAAATAATTTTGTAAAGCAATTGACAAAATTAATTATAAATAAAGTAAAGGAAGGTTCTTTACTTTTTCTCCCCCAATTTTATGATTTAAACATTTCAATTGTTTTAACTATATGCGCTACAGCAAAAAAAATAATTTAAATATGGAAAATTTATGAATACATAAAACAATCTGCAAATACATTCATAATTATAGTCAAAATAAATGTATTAATTTTTTTTAAAGCAATTGACAAAAGTAATTATAAATAAAGGAAGATACTTTAATGCTAACTGTTTATCTCAACAATAAAACATATGGATTAACTTATTCACCTTCTGAAGCAAAACTAACTGTGCTGGATTAGCAGAAGGACTTTTAATGGAGAAAAGCTTGGTAAGGTCATTGTTCTGAACTTCTGATTTTTTCTTACTTTTCTTTGAGAAAAGCAAATCTGAAACTTGCCCAGGCTTATAGGAATCCATTGTAAGATTGTAATAACTGTAATTGAAAAAGGATATAATTAAAATTGATTATCAGATGTTATATTGTTTTACCAATAGATTTCAAAGTCTATAAGTTAAATGTAATGACATTTACAGAAGCAGCTAAGAGCCCATCCTTGAGAGAGATTAGGGATGAGAGGAGGGATTTTACAAATTTAAGTCAATTATTAATATGAATTGTGTAATTTTGAGTTATTATGAAGTATTAAGTAACTAATTTGAACAAAATCCTTTATCTGGATTTTTAAGGTTAACTTATATTATTAAACTTAAAATGCAAACCTTATTTATTCCTATTAGTAATTACTTTATTATACTACTAAGGACAATGATAATAATGTAAAGATCAATATAAGGATAAGTATAACTTTTATTTTTCTCCTTATTCTATAAGGGTGATGATGTAAGAAGCTAGTCCACTTGGACTTTGTACATTCATTTAGTCAATTTTGTGACAATGCATGTATCATTTTGCAAATTTATTTAATCCATTTAGTTTTAGACTCTATTTTCAGCAAGAAGTCCTGCTGTTGCCCTTTATAAAGGATGTAATTTCAATTTCAGCTGATTAATTACTAATGGAAATTATTTGTTAAAATATTAAATAAACAACAATATTAGTTTGCATGTGTAAATAAATCGAGCTTTCAGTAATAGTGATAGTTTTTACTTATAAAATATTCTTATACATAATTGGTATTTGTAAAGACTAAAGAAGACGGTCTGCTGCATTTTAAAATGGTATTGATTAGCCGCATCTTTGTTGTCATGTGAAAAATAGACAAATAAGCCCTAAAACTATCTCAGTATCCCTAACTTTAAAACCAACCCTTTACCTTAACAATTAGGCCTAATCACAATTCATGAATAAAGAATTACAATTATGCTTAATATATTTTAGAGCTATTACTATTAATAGTAATGCTCTATAACTTTTACTATCACTATTTATTATAATAATTCTAAATCATAGTAATTTTTGTTGTTATTATTAGTACATGTATTTTGTTTATTTATAGTAGAATTAATATTAGTATTTAATAGTAGTAATGGATCTACTGAGAGTCAGAGTAGTCAGTATTTTCCAGCGTATAAGGCGACTTTTTAACCCCTAAAAATCTTCTCAAAGTCCGAGGTCATCTTATATGCCGGGTATTGTCTTATACAATGTGCTATCGTACGTCCATTCACATGGAGAAAACAGGGCCGGATTTAGACTTGATGGGCCCTAGCTATTTGAAGTCCAGATATTCTATGTCAGTGCCAAATAGGGGAAAAAAAATGTGGGAGGACCCCCAAGAAGGTGGGGGGTCTTGAGCTATAGCTTGTTTAGCAAATAGGTAAATCCAGCACTGGGAGGTAGGGATGGACAGCTGGGGAGACAGGAAGAGCTGATCAAGTCAATCCAACAGCCTTTGTATGCAAGTGGAGAGAAAATACATAGCTTGCTGTCATTGGCCGGTTCTGTTACCTGTACAGTAAAGCCTAGTAAAGCACAAGTGTATGTACATACAGTACAGCACCAGTAACGTTGTCATTGTCATAAGTCATGACATAAGTCGTAAGTTATAACATTATAAGGCATTATGATTATAAGCATTTGAATTAAAATTGGATGTTGCTAGCGTTACGACATGTCGTAACGCTAGCCAGGAAACTAGTGCTACGACATGTCGTAGCAGCAGACGATTCGGCGGGATGTTGCTAGCGTTACGACATGAACTGTCGTAGCAGCAGACGATTCGGCGGGATGTTGCTAGTGTTACGACATGTCGTAGCGCTAGCCAGGAAACTGCTGCTACGACATGTCGTAGCTGCAGACGATTCGGCGGGATGTTGCTAGTGTTACGACATGTCGTAGCGCTAGCCAGGAAACTGCTGCTACGACTGTCGTAGCAGCAGACAATTCGACGGGATGTTGCTAGCGTTACGACGTGTTTTTTTTTAATTATAAAAAAATTAAATCAACAAAAAACTCGCCGAGAGCGAGATTAGAACCCAAGTATCGTTTTAACAATCAAAGTTGTTGTTCGTCCGTCGTAGTCGACGATGACCACTCTCATCATATTTGTATTTGACCTGTGCTAGGCCGCCACGTGTGTCCTCTGGTGGCTTATTAACCCTATTCAAGCACGCAATTTGCGTCGGCATGTTGGAGAAGAGATGGATGGGAACCCTTCAGGATGGTGTTTAATACGGTCCTTCCTGGCTTGACGTTTTGTCTTGGCAGCCTGTTGTCTATTACCCTCACAGACAACTGCGCCATTCCGTATCATAGAGCGCCAGTGGGCTCGGTTACTGGCTGCTGCTTCCCAGGAGTCATGTCTAATGTCAAAGGCCTTTAGAGCAGTTTTAAGTGCATCCTTGTATCACTTACGTGGACCACTGCATGCTCTATAGTCTATGCCCTGCAGTAAACTGACCATAGCCTCTAGCGAGGCGATGGTCGGGCATGCGCACTACATGGCCCACCCAGCGTAGTTGGCTCTGCATGAGGTTAGTGTGGATGCTGGATAAATAGGCTTATTAATAATATATAGCCTATAGTTACTACAGTATAGGCTGAGTATAGGCTATACTATACATGAACATCATTATTCATTGTCATTACGATTATCAAAATAATTTCCCAGAAGAATGGGGGCATTTAAAGTTGAACCATTACTAATAGTTTTAATAATACATTGTTTTTACCTCTTTGTGTTAACCTTTTGAGTTAGAGAAATATTTTCCATTACTGAAAAAAAACTGGTAGGGGCCATCCATATATTACGTACGCAAGGAGGGGGGGGTCTTCAATTAACGGCATTTTGCGTATGGATTGAAGTTTTCTCTTACTCTTTCGCCGTTATACCCGTTATAAACACACAACGGGACGGCGATTTCACTGTTTGTATTGTTCTTTTTATCAGTTTTGTTATGTAATGTTCAAGACAATAAAATTTGAATGCTCTGACTTTGTATTTCTTCAATAATTTCAACATGAAAAACACGATATTACAAAAAACTATAAAAGGTCCGTCCATGAATGACGTCACGCGATTTTGGCCGATGTATACCCTCCTCGTCGCACTTCGTTACAAAAACTTAGACCACCCTTCTCCACAATTACGTCTCAAAGGGGCCATCCATAAATGACACCACGCACCTAGGGGGGAGGGGGGTCTACATATTTGTGACGATGTGTGACGTGGGGGAGGGGGGTGTGACTTCACATCAAAACTCGCAACTTTGCATAAAAGTTCCACTTAAATATTTGATTTGTTACATGGCGTTTTACATGACTTCACGCGTGTTACGATATTAGAATGCAGGCCTATACTAAATAAATACTTAAATGACAAAAAAAGTGATTTTAAACATGCTCTTTTTCCAATAAAATACAGATTTTATGCGAAAATCTTTGTGACGTCATCTTGGAGGGGGTGGTCTCAGGGCCGTCTTAACGCATAGGCCCAATGGGTATTAGCCCAGGGGCCCACGATCATAGGGGCCCCATGGGAATATGTTTATGTATATATATTATGTATATTTATTTTTTATTCCTGCGGGGGAGGGGCCCAGCACTATTTCTTTGCCCGGGGGCCCAAACTGGTGTAAAGACGGCTCTGGGTGGTCTAAGTTTTTGTGACGACGCTTTAATAGGGGGGGGGGTAATGAAAAATCTGCCAAAATCGCGTGTCGTCATTTATGGACAGTCCCTTCTCGGGGCCGTCCGTAAATGACGTTACGCACCTGGAGGGGGTTGGGGCAGGGGGTCGACCATTTGTGACGAAATGTCACGTCACATCAAAACGCGTAACTTAAAATAAAAGTTGTACTTAAAAATGTGTCTGTTTACAATTTATTTAATGACGTTTTACATGGGCTTCGCGCGTGTTACGATATTAAAGTGCAGCCTTACACTCAATACATACTTAAACTTAAATGACAAAAGTGATTTGAAACATGTCGTTACGCTAGCCAGGAAACTAGTGCTACGACATGTCGTAGCAGCAGACGATTCGGCGGGATGTTGCTAGCGTTACGACATGTCGTAACACTAGCCATGAAAGGTTTGCTTGGCTAGTGTTACGACTAGCACTTGCTACGACTAGCCTTAGTACTATTAGTTATTAGCAGTAGCAGTAAACACTTCGGAAAAACTAAGTCGCTGTAATATTTTAACAAACTCTAGACTCTACATAATATTTTAATTTTATACGCATAAAATATAACATATATTATAAATAAATATATAATTAATAATAATATAAATATCGTATTATAATAATACGATATTAATAGTAATAGATCTGGCAGCTGGGCTTATTTATGTGTTATATTTATAAGTGTATTAATTCTAAAATCTAAATTTATTTAAATAGATTTAATCAACGTATCCGCTTTTCAGAATAAGAAGAACACAAATTACAATTACCAGCACACTCATTTAAAAGATAAGTATTTCTATAAAACACAACACGCCGGGAGCGGGAATAGAACCCTAGCCTTGCTTTTATTATCAAAGATCGTCCAGCACTAACACTTCATCTAGCGGAGCACATGTCTGGAGCTAGTTTCTAAAAAATTATATCTGTTTGTCATTAAATGGACACCAATCAAGTTTTTTTTTAACCTTTAAAATTCATTATCCGGCTTACCTAGTAATCATGAAATTTTATTATGATAACTATTTTGTATTTTTAAAGTATTAGTATTAGCATAATTAAAATACAGCATATTTTTACGACTAGTCGTAGCAGCAGACAACTCGACGGGATGTTGCTTGTGTTACGACATGTCGTAGCACTAGCAACAGCCCGTGTCGAATTGACGTCACTTCGCCCGGAAATGAATCGCCGCCATCTTGGCCACGTAAATACGATCCAGCCTTAATTTTTATTTGGTGTGTGTTGGAATAGGGGTAGTCTTAGACTTATAAGTTATAAAGCAAAAAAAGCTTAAACCCCATATTTTAACAGGAAAGGTAGGGGGTCGACTTCAATGTTCCCTCTAACTCTAAGTCTAAGGTCCTTTGGTCCGTGTGCAAAGTAAAAAAAACTTGTGTGCAAAGTTGCACCAGTGAGTATCCATTTTTTGTGTGCAGTATTACAAAATTTGCTGCGCTGTAAATCTAATCTAAAGTCTAAAGTAAACTGTTGCCGCGCAGCGTCAGCCAGATATGTGTGCGGCCGCGCAGTTTAAAGGGAACATTGGTCGTGTCGTATTATAATTATATGCCAGAAAATACGGACTAATAAAACCTTACAATCACAACATTTTTTATTTGGCATTTTCTTACTTATTTCTCTTACTTCACTCGCTGACTCAGTCAGTGACTGAACTGACTGACTGTGAACTGTGAGTGTGACTGATTCTCAAGTTCAGATTCAAGCTTATCAAAACTGCAAGCAAGTCAAAGATCAATTGTTGGAAGCAATATTTTTGACAACAAAAAGACATTGACATTACAATTTTACAAATCTCCCATATAATAATAAGAAAAAGTGCTTAAATTATTACTCCTTATACTATATAATATATATTACAAACTATAAACTGAATATAAACAAAATTAAAATTTCACATGCAGTATTTTTTCCGGAAGTTACACATTTGTTTTTCGTGCTCAGAAAATTGCGTGTTGCCCGAAAGGAACGAATCAAACTTTATCAAACGGTCTTTTTCTTTTCTTTTTTATATATAACTTTTATTTATTTAGATCTATATATTTATTTAATTTTTTTTTAATTGTTTAAAATCTACCACAAATGAAAAAGCACATATCTACCAGTATTAAAAACTACTTTCAATGATCATTCAAATAACTTAAAAGTAAAGAGCCCGATGCCGATAGTCTAGAAATGTATGTTAATTAATACTTGATATTCTAATTCTATCAATTACAATCAGAATGATGAGAATGAATGAATAATGAATCAAACCATCCATTTACCCTGTCATTCAGTTATAAGATCCATAAAGGCTAGTAATGTTAATAACTTAAAATATGCTTTTAAAAATACAAACTTTTTTGTTTTAATCTTTATGTGTAGCCTACATTTTCTAGTATTATTAAAGTTTATCTATGTTACTTTTTTCCAGCGATTTTCTCGCCTCATTTCCTCCACCACCCCCCCCCCGTCCCCAAAAAAGTTTACTTTTTTCTAATGACCCAAGAATGATTTTTTCAAGAATTGTAGGCAAACATTGTAAGTGTATTTTGATAAGATTTCACGTTTAAAGTCACCGTAGCGCTTACATATCCAATACCTTTAGTCCAAGAGGCTCACTTAGCCCCAATCCAGATTTAGGCGCTATTTTACCTGTAAACACATGATATTTTATTTTGTTTGTTTCATTCTATGAGCTTATTGCCGAAATTTTGACATATTCTATAAGGTTAGAATTAATGGTTACTGGGGCGCGATGGTCTAAGTCAGGGGTTCCTAATCAGTGGTGCATGCACCCACAAGGGGTGCATGAACAGGTTCCAAGGGGTGCATGAACGATTCAGATTTTTAAAAAAGGAAAAAAAAGAGGAATAAAAAGAAGAAGAAGGCAAAAAAAGAAAGAAAAACTGATAATCTGAAAATGTAAACCATAAGCAAGGCATGTGGCGTCAAAGGGCGCCCATATACAACCTTTTTTATAGGTATACTCGTTAACGCATCGTTCTGCGCATGTCGAAAATTAACGGAAAATTTGTTTGGCAAAATGAACGGTTCGCTCTACGTGTTCCTCGGAATTTTTTGTTTTACGTCACAGTTTTCTAAAAATAATTTAATTTTGTCATCAAATACGTCAGATATATGGCTTCCGGTGACCCTCTCACTGTTTTGAGAGATGTAAACGTTGGGATTTTTTCCCTTCACTTTTATTGCGCGTTACGCTGCAAAGGTCTTAAAAATGTCAATTGTAAGCCAATATTCGTCATTGAAACCTAAAATCTTGAGTTGAGCATCCAATTCCGGTCTGTAAAACATCAACTTCGTCAGTGAAAAATTTGCCCGTGACTGGTACGACTTTTCGATTGTCATCACCCCCCTCAAAATTGTTAATAAAAATTTTTTTAAATAGAGAGAGAGAGTTGGAACACAAAAGCCTCAGTGTTTCTTCTGTGGAAAAATCCTATTCAATGACAACATGAAGCCTGTTAGACTTCGAGAGCACTTGGAGAAAGTCCATCCATCCAATTCCAAGGACAGTGTTGAGGTCTTCAAGCAGAAGAGAGCTCGCTTCTTGACCTCAGGTACCTTGCCCAAAATTGGATTTCTTTGTCACAGAAACCTGCACTGGTGCATCATTCAAGGTTGCATATCTTATTGCAAAGAACAATTTGGTGAAGCCTTGTGCTCTGGAGATGGTGAAAGTGATGTGTGGTCACCAGTAGAGGAAGCAGGTTGAGAAAGTTCATTTGTCCAATGACACTATTCATTCCAGGATTCGTGACATGGCTGTAGACATTCTGGATCAAGTCTTGAGCGAGATGAGAAGCAGTCCTTTTCCATTTAGCATTCAGCTGGATGAATCCACGGATGTAGCACAATGCAGTCAGATTCTTGTATTTCTGAGATATGTTCACAGTGGATTGGTGAAGGAGGAATTCTCTTTTGTAAGCCACTCCTAGCAACTACCAAAGCTGCAGATGTGCTGCAGCTAGTCAGGGCATTCTTCGCTGAAAACCAGTTTGGCTGGACTTCAAGAATTTCTTCAATTTGCACAGGTGTTGCTCCCTCCATGCTCGATAATAAGTCAGGATTTTCAGCACTGGTAAAGAAAAAAGTTCCAGATATTGTCACTACACACTATATCCTTCATCTCCAGGCCCTGGCATGCAAAACTTTACCTCCAACCTTGAAGTCAGTTTTTTCTACTGCAGTACAAGTTGTAAATTTTATCCGCTCACATGCCTTGAACCACTGCCTCTTCAAGTTGTTCTGTCAGGAGGTGAGCTCTGAGCATGAAGTCCTGCTCTACCACACTGAGGTTCGCTGGTTGTCCAGGGGACGGATACTTTCTCCATTAGTAGAACTGAGAGTGGAGCTTGCCATTTTCTTGCGATAAAAAGAGTGACCTTGCTGTAAAATTTGATTGTCCAAATTTAATTAATTACTTGGCATACCTGGCTGGCATCTTCACCATGTTGAATGAGTTGAACACATCTCTCCAAGGACCTGCTGTGACTGTAATGGATGCTACTGAGAGATTGCAAGCCTTCCTTAACAAACTGCCACTATTCCAACGACGACTAGAAAAGTCCAACTTGGCCAACTTTTCACTCTTGGATGAAGTTGTAATATCTGGTGCAGAAGGAAGCACTGAGGGATCACTGTCTGACAACATCAAAGGGGAAATTTCAGAGCACCTTTCAACATTGCAAATGTCCTTTGATGGGTATTTCTGTCTAGAAATTGCTAGGAAAGACCTTTGGATTCACAATCCTTTTCTCTATGACTTGGACAACATTGATGACAGTGACCTTGCTAAAGATGACCTGATATATTTGAGAATTTTGGTGCGCCCAGCAAGATTCCTACCCACAACTAGCCAAGAGGGCAGTACTGCATCTCCTTCCATTTGCCACAACCTATCTCTGTGAAGCAGGATTCTCCACGCCTTTGACGATTAAAACCAAGGCAAGGAATAAGTTGAATGCAGAGGATGACTTGAGAGTTCTTTTGTCCAAAACAGTCCGCAGATTTAAATAGCTGATTGATCATAAGAAGTGGCAGCTCTCTCTCTAAATTCCCTGTTCCCTATTGTCAAAACTGTTGTGTTCCTAAAATTATTTATTATAATAGGTTATTATGCATTTTCTTCAAGTTTCACGAGGGGGTGCATGAACTTTTTTGGGCATCTGAACGGGTGCATGGACCCCAAAAAGTTAAGAACCACTGGTCTAAGTCGCGGGTTCGAGCCCAGATACTGGCAAGGCCCCCGAGGCATTGTGCTGGACACACATTTCCCTGCTCGTTAGGGGTGGCTAAAAACTTGTGAACGCTACTTCACTTGCCCCATAGTCCGTCATGGACTGGAAAGGGGGGTCATTGGTTGCAATGGCGAATTATAATTAAATTTTAATTTCCTTCTTGGTAACTTGGAAACTTCCTTCTTGGTAACGCCCAGAAGCGTAACAACTACTTGGCATCGGGGCAGTTGCCAAGGGCTAATCCTTCAATAATCAGTTTATTCTGTATAACTTAGTATTTTCCTTATTTCCCAAGGGCGCCAAAAATGAATTAGCCAAGGGCGCGGAAAACCCAGTTACGCTTCTGCTTCTGTGGACCGGCGGCGGATGGCCCAAGGACCGGCAACGGTCCACGGATCACCACTTAGAATAGCACTGGGCTATCATTGGCGTAGCTAGGGTCATGTGCGCCCGGGGACATGACACAAAATCTGCGCCCATTGTCGGGCCGAAAGATTCTGGGGGCTCACCGAGCCCCCAAGAAAAAAAAGAAATTTTACGGTTTATATCAGTGGTCCCAAAGTGGTCCGTACGGACCCCCAGGGGTCCGCGGTACCTACCCTTCAGGGGGTCCGTGGAGGTTTAACATCAAATAATAACACTGATAAATTTTATTATTATTGAAATTAAAATAAATAATAATAAATAAAATAGTATGTGAATGCCTTTTCTACAAATTAAATACCATCTTAGGTGCTATCCTTCATGGATACATTGTTGTTTTACGTAGAAAAAGTAGTAGAACTACGGTAATTCCTACATTTATAACAAATTAAAATACTTGGTTTCTTGAAAGGTCAAGCTTGATGCAGAAGAAAAGCCTAATTCCTATAACTATAAGTAGAAAAATACACGTTTTTAACTTGTTGTGTATTTTTCGATGTGTCGAGAAGTTATATTAATCTAAATTGTATCCTATCATCAAATAATGTTTTCAATAGGGCTTTACTGTAGCATTCCATTGAAAACGTTAATAATTCTTAACAGTGGTCTATTACAACAGATAAGAGAATGAGTGAGCCCAAGGCTGGATTTGACTTGATGGGGCCCTAAGCTATTTAAGGCCCTTTTGAAGTCTAGATATTCTATATCAGTGACAAATATAATATATGAAAACAAAATTCTTGGGGCCCCCAAGAAGGCAGGGGCCCTAAGCTATAGCTTGTTTAGCAAATAGGTTAATCCAGCACTGAGTGAGCCGAAAAAACAACTTCGACAATATGGTGTTAATGAATATTTAAAGGACGGCTAAATGTTTGGAAACAGATACGAAAGGTGAAACGTTATATACTGAATTAAAAACATGTTTGAAGTTAAAGCAATACTCTTGACTTTCTGGCATACTTAAAACATTCTGTACCAAATGTATTTTCAGCAAATTGAGTCATTCATCGACATCAAATATTCAAAAAAATCTTAGTGAAATTTTGCATGGATCACTACATTATGACATTAGAGCAGTTAATAAAATCAAAAGGAATGCCTCCAATTAGAGATTATTTGCTCAATATGGTTTGGAAAATGAAGAAGACTATAATGGATTATTTATCCACACAGAAGTACGCTGGTTATCATCACAAACATATTTAAATCGATTATATGCTCTCTTTGATTCAGCGTCCGAATTCCTGGAAAACAAAGACAACCTGCATCACAATTAACTAAAAAAAATGACATATCCTTTATGAATGATTTATTTACCCAACTTTAACAAAACTAATTTGAAACTACAACTACTACAAGGTAACCAATTAAATTTAATCAAAACTAAAAGCGTTATATCTGAGTTTGTTGCAAACCTTTTTCTGTGCAAACAAAACTTAGGAACAGGAGAATGTTCTCAGTTTTCAAATCTTTTGAAATTGAAAAAAGAGATAAAGATTTGCTTCCTTACTGTCAAAACTAAACGGCTCTTCATGCAGACCTCAGACCTGAACGCAAAGATTTGTAGGCATTCGTCAGTATTGGATGTGACGGATTGGCATTTAAACTCTTTAGCACATGGACAAACTTCTTATTTTATCTTATCCTATCTTATCTTATCGTATCTTATCTATACATACTATGCAGAGGCAGAAGATAATTGCGTCCACATATCATGACGGATGAGCTGTTGGCAAGTGATGCAGCGTTCACACGCCAGGGCTATAAGGGTTCCACGCATTACCCAGCCGCCTAACTAGTGTTTAATTTAATTTAATCTTAAACAAAAGTGATAATTTCAATAAATACCGTAATTTTAATCAAAATGTTGCTTTTGTAATTTTTGTACTATGCATTTATTAAGATTCTTTCACTTGGGGTTCCGTGGGGAAGTTTTGAGTATAAAAGGGGTCCGTGGGTAAAAAAAAGTTTAGGAACCACTGGTTTATATGGTTCATTTTCGAAGCATCTGGTATTTTAATGAAATAGAATACAGACTAACATTTCTCTATACCGTTGCAAACAATTAATTTGAAAAAAAATTACTATACTAGTATTACATGACTCGAATAGACATGGTCTACAAAACATTGATCCTCCTTGATTTGAATGGCGCAAACTGTTAATCACGTTGTCAAAATTAATATTCTCAAGTGTTTCTCTTTCGATGCTAAGGAGTGCAAGATAACTCATACGATCTTGTCCTATTGAAGCCAGTGGCGTAGCTAGGGGGGGTGGTGGGGGTGGTCCGCCCCGGGCGGCACTCATTTAGGGGAGGCATTTGTGGGCATTTGAAAAATACAACCATTTCCGACAACCGCCCTTGTTCTTTTGAAACGAGAAAACCAAGGTGAAACAAAAATATTCGTAATTTCGAGTCTTAATAAACGGATTCGCACAACATTTGTCTGATTACATAGTGGATATTATAACTAACGCAAACCGTTCAAAAATTTTTAATCGCTCAACAAAAGTATCCATTTGTTTGGAAAACTAAGCGGTATAAGTCACAAATGACGCTTCTATAAGAAAACTACTCAAAAACACATCACCGCTAGGCCGAATAATGTGTGCTATTAATATCGCCACGACAGTTTTTACGTGGAATTTCGACATTCGCAGAATGATGCGCGAACAAGTACCTTCAAAGCATGGTGGTTCAAATATTGCATTTAACTTGCAAGCCATAAAGGACAGTGTTGTTTCAGTTTTTAGAAAATTATTGTAAGGTATGTTATTAAAAATTAAATTTATTTTGTTTTTATTGCATTAAATAAAGTAGCACAAATAATTTGTGTTTTTCAATAAATTACTGTTATTCATAAAGCATGTTACGCCTATCCAATTAAAGTAATAGTAATGTGTAAAAAATTTGAATTTGTCTATTTTATGGAAAATTATTAAGATTTATGACAAGAAGTTGTAAATATTCACATTTCTCTGTTAATAAACACCACAATGGGCATGATAATTTCGAAAAAGACCTTTAAACTTTCAAGTGTCTTGGAAAAATTTACATCGGAAGAGGTAACTAGGAAAATGAGATCAGATGCTGGAATTTTACTCAATTCAATGCAATCTTTTTCTCTTTTATGTTATCTCAATTTATGGAAACCCGTCATTTTTTAAATTAATGCAAAGCCATTGCGTGGAACAAAGAGATGTGCTAATACAAAATGCTGTTATATGAGCCAAACAATTTGTGAAGAGATGGAGATATAGACTGAACGCCTAGTTAGAAGGAGAACAAATATGATTAAGGAAAATTCAGAAGACGTGGTTCTATCTTTAGAACAAGAAGTACAACGAGAAATGTTTTTATCCATGGCTGGAATTATAAAATAAAATAAAATAACGCTTTAATGAGTTGCATGTCCTTGCAAGAAAATATTCGTATATAATATCATGTAACCTACTAAATGAAGCATTTGAACATCAAATAAATTACTTTATTGACATTAACAGTTCAATATGAAAAGAAAAAGAATCCAGGTTTTTATAGCTGTACCTACACTACAAGAAGAGACATTATGTTAAAAAACGGGGGAAAGGGTCCGATTATCTATTAAAATTTATTCAACAGTATATATTAAAAATTCTGTACCCAATATTGTAATTTTGCTATGTATTTTTTCAACTATTGCTATCAGTGTCGCTAGTTGTGAAAAGAGCTTCTCCAAACTGAAGTTGATAAAAAATTATCTTTGTTCCACAATGAGCGATTAAAGACAACAAAATCTTCCAATACTGTCCATAGAACAAGATATTACAAGTAATTTTAATTTTGATAGCATAATGCACGATTATTCTATTATGAAAATGAGGAAAGTAAATGTATAAATATGTTTACATACTAATGTGCAGAGGCATAACTGGTTTTTTTTATGCCCTTGCCTAATTTAGTTTTGGCGCCTTTTATTTAAATAAACATTTAAAAATTAGAGAATTAGCGGCGCCCTTTTGAACTGGCGCAGGCCGGCGCCCTTGGCAACTGCCCTAATGGCAAACCGTTGTTACGCAAATGCTAATGTATACAATTTATTTGTTTGTAAAAAAAATCATTTATTTATAAATACAAAATAAAAGAATAGTATTTGGTAATGTTGTTGTTTTTTTTTGGGGGGGGGGTGTTAATTTGGAATATGTTTTGTCTCATGGGGGTGGGGGGGACCTGCGACCGCAGTAACTTTCTTGTGGCCTTTAAAAAAGTATCTTGTATTTTTATAAATGTGTATTTATAGCTATATAATCTTATTATTACTGCTTACATAAATATGGCATGCAATGGTAAACATGTTCCCCACCTTTACTTCGTTTCAATTGCAATTATTTATTCATGTTTATTAATTTAAAAAAAAATAATATAATTGACCAAGTGGCCGTCCATAAATGACGTTACGCTATTTTGGCTGATATTTCACCCCCTCCCCCTCGTCACACGTTGTCACAAAAACTTAGACCCCTTCTTCAATAAGACGTTACAAAGCTTTGACACCCCCCCCCCATTAAAGCCATATTTTCTGTTTGAAAATGAGCATGTTTCAAATTAAATTTTTGCCATTGAAGTATGTTTTAAATGTAACGCTGCATTCTAATATCGTAACACGCGTTTTACATAAACGTTATTACATAAGTGTCAGTAATCAAATATTTAAGTGAGAATTTATTTAAAGTTGCGCGTTTTGACGTGATGTCACATTTCTTAAACACCCCCCCCCCTCGCTACACATCGTCACAAACGTATGTGACCCCAAAAGTGCGTGGCGTCATTTATGGAGGGCCACTAAAAAGGGCGGCAAATTGGAGACCGCCCCGGGCGGCAAAAGTTATAGCTACGCCACTGATTGACGCACGTAAATAAAGTAAAATAAGCTTCAGTTAGCTCAAAGCTATCAGTTGAAACAGCAAGTGTTAGAAGCATTTGAAGTGAAATGCGCAGATTCGGAAATACGTCATCTCCATATGAAACAATAAAACCAAGATGATCCAAAGGAGTTTCCGGTAGAACTTCAGTCCGGGTACTGAGCAGCATTTTTCAGTATCCGATTTCTGTACACAATTCGTGACCATCTACGTCAGTGTCGTAGAAATAGCAAAATCTAAGCAATTTTAACAAATTGTCTCGACTTTTGTCTCAGCAAGAAGAGTTTTGACGTCTAATAAAAATCCCAATTTGTTGTTTAGGCTTTTTAGACGTAAAAACCGAATTGGTATATCCTTTTGGAGTCTATCAATTACGCTGTTCATATCACGTGCAATTTCTTCTTCTGCCGAGAGTCCTGCATCACTTGTTAATTCTCCAGGCATCCTCCGATGTCGTCTAATCCTTCTGTCAACCTCGATTCCCAAAAGTTGTGCATCTTCTTTTCCATTGTCTACACAACCTGGCTCAAATTATCACAAATGTTGACAATATCTTGTTAAAGCGATTCAAGATCAGACGCTGCTTTCTTGAAATTCACAGTAGGATTCTCCAACCGTTTCTGGACACGATCAATTTTCCCAAGTGTGATGTTCCAGAATAGTAACAAAACTAGGAAGTTAAAGTTTAATATACCTGCCAGCAAAGTTTCTGCATCACTTCTGGTGTCAGGCGTCATATTTGTATGTTCTTATAATTTTTCCAACCGCCCTACCAGTTCATCTAGTCCTTCATAAATTGCTTTAACAGCTTCTGATCGTGCACTCCAACGTGTTTCAGATTCCCTCTTAATTGTGATTGACACAAATCTTTTTAATTCTTCCCAAAGAGTTGTTGAACGAGAGAAAACAAAAAAATGTATACTTTCAACTGTTCCAAAAACGTGATAACAACTGGATCATGTTTAGCTGAGTGTACTCTTGGTAAGTTTAAGCTGTGGTTATCACAGTTGATGAACAATGCTCTGTGATTTCTGGCACTTATTCGATGTTGAAGGCCGGATATATGCACAGTCATTACAGCAGCATTGTCATAACGTTGTGACCGATAGTCGGCTAGAGGTATGTTATTAGATTCTAGTTTCTCCACGATAACTCTTTCAATGCTTGCTGCGTCTTTGGAATGCATCTGGATAAAACCTAAAAATTATTCTTTGATGGTTTCTTTTTTAGTTTGAAAATCCACATCCACAAATCTGATAACTCTAGAAAACTGTTCCCGGTGTCCTAGATCGAATGTTGAGTCAAGTAAGATACCGTAGTACTTGTGTTTTCTGATTTCACTCAACAGCTGATTCCTTACAGTCGATGTAAGTAGGTGGATAAATTCATTTTGGACTTCCTGTATAAATAAGATGCTGAACCTGGATTGTCTCGGGCATGTTGTTGTAGGTATTTTTCTAAAAGTGAATTATACTGAGCAACAAGTTTGATCACAGAGAGACATGAAAGAGAGGCAGTGTCTGATGTTTCATATGAAAGGAATCCAACTTGCTTTGACATACCAACACAAGCCTGTGAGAGGAGAGACCTTCCCTCCTCTCCCCCACTTTACTCCCTCCACTGTGCGGGATTGGGGAAGTAAGATTTTTCTTTTTAAAAAGAGTCACAGCATGCAGCAAAGGGACGTGAATTAACCATTCTGTAAGCCAGTGGTTCTCAATCTTTTGAGATTCAAGGACCACTTTAAAAATGTGTGTCCACCACGGCCACTACTAAAAATTGTGCTAGTGCAGTGATGGAAAGTCAAATATAATTATACTATATATATAGCTAGCTATAAGTAATATACTTGTTAGCTAGTAAAGCTATACTAATATGCTACGATTTGCGTCCTCCAAAAACAATATTGTAATGGCTTTCTTTTGTAACGAACAAATGTCATTTATATTAGTCTCATAGTCTTCTTATTTAATTCTATTTTCTAACTATTAAAAAAATTATGTCATAAACCGTAGTTTGTATTAAAAAGACTGCCTATTAGTTTATTTAGTAAGAACGATGTTTTGTTTTTATTGTAAGCAATGTAGTAGAATATACACTTTCACAAAATTGCAAAGGTTAAAAGTATTTTTAAAATCTATCTGAGACAGTTCGGAGTACTCGGAAATTTCATTAAGCCCACTTTCTGATGCAACATATTCAAAGTGGTATCGCTAGTCAGTTCACTGAATTGGTTTAATTACGATGTTGGTAAATATTTGATGAGTCAATGTGTGCGAGATCAGGACTGGAAACCCATGAAAAACCACTGAGCGTAAAAATCACAAAAGTAGAATTTAAATTGGTTCTGCATTGATTGACTAAGACCAGACATCAAATGTATCAACAGTTTTTTTTATTTATTTCAGCATTTTCTGGTTTCTCGGTGGTTTCGTACAATTGATCAAACATCTCAAAGTTACCTTGAAATATTATTATTTTCCAAAGATCAAGATTTTTCGTAAAAGCAGACACTTTGTCACTTAATGTAATTAAATGTGTCTCCTTTCCTTGCCGAGTTGAATTAAGTTCATTGAGTTCTTCAAAAATTTCAGCCAAATAAGCCAGAACAGCAAGCCATACGCTATGGTTCAAATGATCAACAAGCTTTTAGTTTTTTCTACAAGAAACTCTCTTAGGTCATCACGTAATTCAAACAGTCTGATAACCAGCGAACTTCAGTATACATCAATAACTGTTAATGTTCAAGATTCATATTCGAACATAAGAAATTAAAGAGACGAGAATTTAATGGACGAGCCTTGATAAAATTTAAAAACTACTTAGGCCAAATCAAAAATATATTTTGAGTCTGCGTTAATTCTTTTACTTGCAGGTATTTCTCGATAAATCATACAGTGCGTAAATTTCATGCCTTGCTCACGGACCACCAGGCACATCTTCGCGGCCCACTAGTGCTCCGCGAACCACAGGTTGAGAAACCCTGCTTTAAGCCACTCCTTTTTCTTGTCTTGGTCATTTTGGTTGCTTTTAGTGTCGTCTCTGTCTGTTCTATTAATAGAATCGCCTTTGCCTCTTACTGCTCCCCTAGTTTCACTCCCAGCAACTCACAGTTGTTTTTTTAAACGCCATCAGCAATCCTACATTTGGGATGTGTCATTTGTTTATGAGTAGAATGGCGCCCCTTAACGCTCAATGGGGGCGCCAAAATCATGCTTGCAAACTGGTTTGTAATGAAGATATTTTGGAGCTGCAAAATTCAATTTTGCAAACGTATTTGGGATACATTAGTTTGCATGAAAATAAAATTAAGTAATGAGTTTTAATACTCATTTTGGCGCCCCCCTAACGTGGCGCCCGGGGACATCTGTCACCACAGCCCCCCCCTCGCTACGCCACTGTGGGCTATAGAACCTTCTACTACCAAGAGTTTTAAAAATTTGTCGGGATGTGGTACATAGGTGTCCGATGGAGTGATTAGGGTGGGAAAGGGGATCGGCTATTGCTTAAAAAAGAAGTTTTCTGAGGACGGGAGTTAACAGGAAATAAATGTTAAAATCTGAACACAAATTTCACCAAATGGAATTATAATTATAGTTGTTCTAATAAACTACATTCGTTTATTATGTGGCTGATATATGGTAAGTTTTATATTGTCGATAAAGTATGGTAAGTCGAAAAGATATAGCAGGCTATAAAACTAAAATATATATCCAGCCAGTACCATAAGTAAATATCAGCAGCTCAACAATGTAAATAATTTTATTTTGAAGAAAGGGTTGGAGGCAATTTACAGGAAATCATGTAACAATGACTCTTTTGTGTGGAGGTAGACACTTCCCACATGAACCTGGTGCAGGTTTATTTCTGACAGGGGTCTCAAACTCCGATGAAGGCACATGCCATTTTATCAATTAAAAGTTAAAAGATGTGCCAAGGGCCGCACCCCTTCTCCCAACTTGACGCTTTAAAAAAATAAACAATACTTCATAGATCTTAACTCATTTACTTCTTAGCACTAATAAAATGCCGATTTTCAGTTAAGACACAAAGAAGGTTCCATGACTAAACGACAAGTGACAAAACGACCAGTGACAAAACGACAAGGTGACAAAACGACAAGGTAACAAAACGGCATGGTAACAAGGTGACAAAACGACAACATGTTCACCGTAATTAATGCCTAATGCCTTATATACAATAAAGTTTAACCACATTTTTATGATATTTTACATCCCAAATGGTTGGAGAAACATGGTATTGGGTTATCAGCAGTGGCGTCACTAGGGGCGGGGGGCGGGTCGCCCCGGGTGACACTATCGGGGGAGGGGGTGACACCAAACCTAAAATTTTACTATGTACCATTTTATGTCAAAAAAAGAAGACACATTTTTTTCATCTAGAAAGAAATTACGAAATACAATGAAATACGTTAAACGCAAACACTTTTTAATTTTAAAAAAATATCGCTAACATGCAATAATAAAACAGTCCCATTAATAATACAAATTAGGAAAAAAAAGAAAAGAAACAGCCGCACTAGAGGAAGCTTTAAATAAATAGATGTAAAAAAAGATTTTAAAAAACCACGTTTTTATAAGTGTACTAAAAAGAAGAAAATAATTTAAAACTAATAAGTTCAAGTACTTTCATATAATACAGTGTTGTCCAACCAAAAATTATTCACGGCACACTAAACTGGTAAAAAATTTGCGCGGCACACCTCACAAAAAAAAAGAAATCAGTGTTTATTCAAAAGATATTTCATAATTAATGAGATACTTCAGCGTTTTCTTTGGAGCAGATGAGCTCAAAACGCGGCTCATTGCTGGATTAAGAAAAAACTCTCATTTCTCTGTTTATCATCTGCAGTCTTTCACGGTTTTTTGGATTTGATTTCTGTCAGGGCAGAAAAACCAAGTTCGCAGAGATGAAGATCCAAAAGGTAGTAATAATTCGATTGCACGTTTAAACCAGGTGAGGGAATTCATGTCGGAGGGCCATCCAGAAGGCTGTGAGCTCTTTTTCTGCAAACTCATTTTTATGGATGATATCGTTTCTGATGTCGATCAAATTTTCTTGTTCAATCATCGACAGAACAGAAATATCTTGAACGACGAATGGGTTCAAAACCCACTCATATTGCTGCGTTTCGAGCGATGGGAAGTAATTAAAAAAAGATGCTTGAAGATTTTGGAATGTTTTTTGGATCTCAGCTGATAGTTGATCCTTGATCAATGACGCATTGACGCCTGGCAGGAATTCAAATTTTTTGCTTTCAGCATTTTTAATCCAGACATCTAGTTTTTCTTTGAAAGCTTGTAGCAGTAGCTTGCAGCTAATTGTAATGATGTTCTCTTTCGCTCCTTGTAGACTCAAATTGAGGTTGTTCAATTTTTCAAATAATCCTTCAGGAAAGTAACTTTAAGCCACCAGATGTTATCTTCAATAAATTTGAATTCTTCGCTTTCAACCTCAAGGAATGACAAAATTTCTGTTCGCAAAAAAAAACGACGCGAGCAAGAACTTTGTCCTTAGAAAGCCATATGACGTCGGTGTGGTACAATAAGCACTTATAATCCGATTCCATCGCCTCGCACAATGATGCAAATAATCTCGAACGAAGAGGGCTTGACTTTATGTAATTCACAATTCTGATGACCTGGTTCATAGTAACGCCAAGCGATTCTGGTAATGATTTTGATACCAAAACCTCGCGATGAAAGGGGGTGCGGTGGTCGAGTGGCAGCGTGCTCGACTGGCGTACTGATGGTCACGGGTTTGAATCCATGTGAAGGCAAGGCCTAGGGCGTCCCTGAGTCACCCAGCTCCAAATGGGTACCTATCACTACATGTAGTTAGGCGGCTGGGTAATGCGTGGAACCCACAAAGCCGTGGCCTGTGAACGCTGCATCACTTGCCAACAGATCATCTGTCATGGTCTGTGGACGCAATTCTCTTCTGCATAGAAGAAGCGTCTGTATAGATAAGATAGATAAGATAAGATAAGATAATATAAATCATGCAGTGCACAATTTTGACACGTTCATTAAGACTGCACGCACGTGAGCCACGAATCCATTCCTTAGACCTTGCATTGATGGTGCTCCGTCAGTACATACGCTCACACAGTTCTTCTCACACAGTTCTTCCACAGTAATCCTCGCGAAGAAACATTTTTGTTTACAAGCTCAAAAATGTCGGCTCCAGTAGCTTTGTAGCTATCAAGAGATTCTCACAACCAGGAAAATACAAACATGAAACGTTTTTAAATCCCTTATATTAACTTCGCGGCCGTCTCTCTCTCTCTGTCTTGGGCTCGGCGGGCGGAAAAACAGAAGTCAAAAATGACCCACTTCCCATGATCCGATCAAACTGAAATTTGGCACACGGACCCGTCTAACCTAACAATGCATCGTATCAAAATTTCAGATCGATCGAACGTACCGTAATTAAATTAATGCATTTTTAGTTTATCCTAATATGAGGTATGTAATTCAAAATTCACTGTTTGTTATTGTTTTTTTTTCTTCCAGTTCCACGTGAGTTTGAGTTGACGCCGACCGTCGTGTTGACGCCGACCGTCGTGCCGACACCCCCTCACATCCCACCCCCATCTATTAAAGACAAGGGACATCACTCGGTGTCAGTCTGTAAATGTTTGAAAATAATCAATACTGTTAGTTATGTCTCATATATAAGGGATTTATAGTCAAAAACTTTGTTTTTACGGGTTTGTTTTATTATTTAATTCTTTCTCGGTTAAGGACATTTTTTTTTCAAAACTTGAAGGTTCGAAAAGCTTAGCAATTTATGGTATTTTTGAAATCTTTCGCGGCACACTAAAATTTCCTCGCGGCACACTAGTGTGCCGCGGCACACCGGTTGGACAACACTGATATAATATGACTAAAAACGTTGCGCAGGCGCTTATGAGGTTTTACATATGCAGTTCACTCATTCTCTCACTTGTAGATATCTTTTTTGCCTTCTTAATTGTAAATCTTTAATTTTTATACCAAACACCCGCCCCACGTTTTTATTCAAAAAATTTGTTTTTAAATCCCTTATATTAACTTCACCGCCGTCTCTGTCTCTCTGTCTGTCTCTATGTCTGTCGTTCGTCGTCGTGCGGGCGGAAAAACAAAAGTAAATAAAACAAACCCGTAAAAACAACGTTTTTGACTATAAATCCCTTATATATGAGACATAACTAAAAACATTGATTATTTTCAAACGCGACAAACATTTACAGACTGAATCCGTCTTAACCTATATATACTCTATAAACCCTCTGGGGGGTGGGTAAGAGAGGTAAAAGGTCTGGTCACCGATCGCTTGACTGAGCTCAGCTTGACACGCAAAATGTAAACAAAAGCACGCCGGTACACCTGGATAAAACACGAGATGTGTTCACCTCTGGCTGGCGTGAAGTCAAGTGACCCGTAAAATGTAAACAAAGCGACCGCTAGATATAGTTAATATAGAAAAACTAAAAATGCATTAAATTAATTACTGTACGTTCGATCAATCTGAAATTTTGATACGATATATTGTTAGGTGAGACGGGTCCATGTGCCCAATTTCAGCTCGATCGCATCTCGGAAAATGGGTCATTTTTTTACTTTTGTTTTTCTGCCCGACGTACGAAGAGATGACGACAGATTTCGAAGTTAATATAAGGGATTTAATAAAACAAACTCGTAATAAAACAAACCCGTAAAAACAAAAGTTTTTGACTATAAATCCCTTATATATGAGACATAACTAACAGTATTGATTATTTTCAAACGCGACAAACATTTACAGACTGAATCTGTCTTAACTCAACTTTGCTTCATAACCCGGGGAGGGGGGGTTCGATGGGGGGGGGGAAGTCTGGTCACCGATCGCTTGACCGAGCTCAGCGTGACACGTAAAATGTCACCAAAAGCACGCCGATACTTCGATGGGCCGCGTCAACGCGTCAACTCAAACTCTCACGTGGAAAAAAAACAACAAACAGTGAATTTGGATTACATACTTTATATAAGGATAAACTAAAAATGTTTTAATTTAATTACGGTACGTTTGATCGATCTGAAAGTTTGATACGATGCATTGTTCGGTGGGATGGGTCCGTTTGCCAAATTTCAGCTCGATCGGATCACGCGAAGTGGGTCATTTTTTACTTTTGTTTTTCCGCCCGCCCAAGACAGACAGACAGAGAGAGATGACGACAGAGACGGCGGTGAAGTTAGTATAAGGGATTTAAAAACAAAGTTTTTGATTATAAATCCCTTATATATGAGACATAACTAAAAGCATTGATTATTTTCAATCGCCACAAACATTTACAGACTGAATCCGTCTTAACTTTCCTTCGCTTAATAACCCCTTGGGGGGGCGGGTGGGAGAGGTGAAAGATCTGGTCACCGATCGCTTGACCAAGCTCAGCTTGACACGTAAAGTGTAAGCATAAGCACGCCGGTACACCTGAATGAAACACGAGATGTGTTCAACTATGGCTGGCGTGAAGTCAAGTGACCCGTAAAATGTAAACAATAGCGACCGCTACATATAGTTTATATAGATAAACTAAAAATGCATTAATTTAATAACTTTACGTTCGACCGATCTGATTTTTGATACGATGCAATGTTAAGTGACACGGGTCCGTGTGCCAAATTTCAGCTCGATGGCTTCACGGGAAGTGGGTCATTTTTTACTTTTGTTTTTCCGCCCGCCCAAAACAGACAGACAGAGAGAGAGAGAGAGAGAGACAGAGACGGCGGTGAAGTTAATATAAGGGATTTAAAAATGACCCACTTCCAGTGATGCCATCGAGCTGAAATTTGGCATATAGACTCGTGTCACCTAACAATGCATCGTATCGAAATTTCAGATCGATCGAACGTACTGTAATTAAATTAATGCATTTTTACTTTATCTCAATACAACGTATGTAATTCAATTTCACATTTTATTTTTTTCCCTCGTGACTGTTGAATTCAAGCGTTGACGCCACATCGTCGATGCACTGTCGTGCTTTTGTTTACATTTTACGTGTCACGCTGAGCTCGGTCCAGCGATCGGTGACCAGACCTCTCCCCCCCCCGGGATATAAAGCAATGGGGAGTTAAGACAGATTGAGTCTGTAAATGTTTGTCGCATTTGAACATAATCAATACTTTTAGTTATGTCTCATATATAAGGGATTTATAGTCAAAAACTTTGTTTTTACGGGTCTTTTTTTATTTTTATTAAATCCCTTATATTAACTTCGAAATCTTGTCTCTGTCTGTTGACATCTATGTCTTGGGCGGGCGGAAAAACAAAAGTAAAAAATGACCCTCTTCCCGTGATGACATCAAGCTGAAATTTGGCACATGAAACCGTGTCACCTAACAATGCATCGTATCAAAATTTCCGATCGATCGAACGTACCGTAATTAAATTAATGCATTTTTAGTTTATCTCTATACAAAGTATGTAATTCAATTTCACTGTTTTTTTATTGTTGTTTTTTTCACGTGGCAGTTCAGTTCGCGCGTTGACGCGATGTACCGGCGTGCTTTTGGTGACATTTTACGTGTCACGCTGAGCTTGGTCCAGCGATCGGTGACCAGACCTTTCCCCTCTCCCCCACCCCGGGTTATAAAGCAAAGGGGAGTTAAGACATATTCAGTCTGTAAATGTTTGTCGCGTTCGAACATAATCAATACTGTTAGTTATGTCTCATATATAAGGGATTTATAGTCAAAAATGACCATTTTCCCGTGATGCCATCGAGTTGAAATTTGGAACACAGACTCGTGTCACCTAACAATGCATCGTATCAAAATTTCAGAGCGATCGAACGTACCGTAATTAAATTAATGCATTTTAGTTTATCTCTATACAACGTATGTACTTCAATTTCACAGTTTGTTATTGTTGTTTTTTTCACGTGACAGTTCAATTCGCGCGTTGACGCGATGTACCGGCATGCTTTTGTTTATATTTTACTTGTCACGCTGAGCTTGGTCCAGCGATCGGTGACCAGACCTTTCCCCTCTCCCCCCCCCGCCCGGTTATAAAGCAATGGGGAGTTAAGACATATTCATTCTGTAAATGTTTGTCGCGTTTGAACATAATCAATACTGTTATGTCTCATATATGAGGGATTTATAGTAAAAAATTACCCTTTTCCCGTGATCCCATCGAGTTGAAATTTGGCACACAGACTCGTGTCACCTAACAATGCATCGTATCAAAATTTCAGATCGATCGAACGTACTGTAATTAAATTAATGCATTTTAGTTTATCTCTATACAACGTATGTACTTCAATTTCACAGTTTGTTATTGTTTTTTTTCACGTGACAGTTCAATTCGCGCGTTGACGGGATGTACCGGCACGCTTTTGTTTATATTTTACATGTCACGCTGAGCTCGGTCCAGCGATCGGTCACCAGACCTTTCCCCTCTCCCCCACCCGGTTATAAAGCAAATGGGAGTTAAGACATATTCAGTCTGTAAATGTTTGTCGCGTTTGAACATAATCAATACTTTTAGTTATGTCTCATATATAAGGGATTTATAGTCAAAAACTTTGTTTTTACGGGTCTTTTTTTATTTTTATTAAATCCCTTATATTAACTTCGAAATCTTGTCTCTGTCTGTTGACATCTATGTCTTGGGCGGGCGGAAAAACAAAAGTAAAAAATGACCCTCTTCCCGTGATGACATCAAGCTGAAATTTGGCACATGAAACCGTGTCACCTAACAATGCATCGTATCAAAATTTCCGATCGATCGAACGTACCGTAATTAAATTAATGCATTTTTAGTTTATCTCTATACAAAGTATGTAATTCAATTTCACTGTTTTTTTATTGTTGTTTTTTTCACGTGGCAGTTCAGTTCGCGCGTTGACGCGATGTACCGGCGTGCTTTTGGTGACATTTTACGTGTCACGCTGAGCTTGGTCCAGCGATCGGTGACCAGACCTTTCCCCTCTCCCCCACCCCGGGTTATAAAGCAAAGGGGAGTTAAGACATATTCAGTCTGTAAATGTTTGTCGCGTTCGAACATAATCAATACTGTTAGTTATGTCTCATATATAAGGGATTTATAGTCAAAAATGACCATTTTCCCGTGATGCCATCGAGTTGAAATTTGGAACACAGACTCGTGTCACCTAACAATGCATCGTATCAAAATTTCAGAGCGATCGAACGTACCGTAATTAAATTAATGCATTTTAGTTTATCTCTATACAACGTATGTACTTCAATTTCACAGTTTGTTATTGTTGTTTTTTTCACGTGACAGTTCAATTCGCGCGTTGACGCGATGTACCGGCATGCTTTTGTTTATATTTTACTTGTCACGCTGAGCTTGGTCCAGCGATCGGTGACCAGACCTTTCCCCTCTCCCCCCCCCGCCCGGTTATAAAGCAATGGGGAGTTAAGACATATTCATTCTGTAAATGTTTGTCGCGTTTGAACATAATCAATACTGTTATGTCTCATATATGAGGGATTTATAGTAAAAAATTACCCTTTTCCCGTGATCCCATCGAGTTGAAATTTGGCACACAGACTCGTGTCACCTAACAATGCATCGTATCAAAATTTCAGATCGATCGAACGTACTGTAATTAAATTAATGCATTTTAGTTTATCTCTATACAACGTATGTACTTCAATTTCACAGTTTGTTATTGTTTTTTTTCACGTGACAGTTCAATTCGCGCGTTGACGGGATGTACCGGCACGCTTTTGTTTATATTTTACATGTCACGCTGAGCTCGGTCCAGCGATCGGTGACCAGACCTTTCCCCTCTCCCCCACCCGGTTATAAAGCAAATGGGAGTTAAGACATATTCAGTCTGTAAATGTTTGTCGCGTTTGAACATAATCAATACTTTTAGTTATGTCTCATATATAAGGGATTTATAGTCAAAAACTTTGTTTTTACGGGTCTTTTTTTATTTTTATTAAATCCCTTATATTAACTTCGAAATCTTGTCTCTGTCTGTTGACATCTATGTCTTGGGCGGGCGGAAAAACAAAAGTAAAAAATGACCCTCTTCCCGTGATGACATCAAGCTGAAATTTGGCACATGAAACCGTGTCACCTAACAATGCATCGTATCAAAATTTCCGATCGATCGAACGTACCGTAATTAAATTAATGCATTTTTAGTTTATCTCTATACAAAGTATGTAATTCAATTTCACTGTTTTTTTATTGTTGTTTTTTTCACGTGGCAGTTCAGTTCGCGCGTTGACGCGATGTACCGGCGTGCTTTTGGTGACATTTTACGTGTCACGCTGAGCTTGGTCCAGCGATCGGTGACCAGACCTTTCCCCTCTCCCCCACCCCGGGTTATAAAGCAAAGGGGAGTTAAGACATATTCAGTCTGTAAATGTTTGTCGCGTTCGAACATAATCAATACTGTTAGTTATGTCTCATATATAAGGGATTTATAGTCAAAAATGACCATTTTCCCGTGATGCCATCGAGTTGAAATTTGGAACGCAGACTCGTGTCACCTAACAATGCATCGTATCAAAATTTCAGAGCGATCGAACGTACCGTAATTAAATTAATGCATTTTAGTTTATCTCTATACAACGTATGTACTTCAATTTCACAGTTTGTTATTGTTGTTTTTTTCACGTGACAGTTCAATTCGCGCGTTGACGCGATGTACCGGCATGCTTTTGTTTATATTTTACTTGTCACGCTGAGCTTGGTCCAGCGATCGGTGACCAGACCTTTCCCCTCTCCCCCCCCCCGCCCGGTTATAAAGCAATGGGGAGTTAAGACATATTCATTCTGTAAATGTTTGTCGCGTTTGAACATAATCAATACTGTTATGTCTCATATATGAGGGATTTATAGTAAAAAATGACCCTTTTCCCGTGATGCCATCGAGTTGAAATTTGGCACACAGACTCGTGTCACCTAACAATGCATCGTATCAAAATTTCAGATCGATCGAACGTACTGTAATTAAATTAATGCATTTTAGTTTATCTCTATACAACGTATGTACTTCAATTTCACAGTTTGTTATTGTTTTTTTTTCACGTGACAGTTCAATTCGCGCGTTGACGGGATGTACCGGCACGCTTTTGTTTATATTTTACATGTCACGCTGAGCTCGGTCCAGCGATCGGTGACCAGACCTTTCCCCTCTCCCCCACCCGGTTATAAAGCAAATGGGAGTTAAGACATATTCAGTCTGTAAATGTTTGTCGCGTTTGAACATAATCAATACTTTTAGTTATGTCTCATATATAAGGGATTTATAGTCAAAAACTTTGTTTTTACGGGTCTTTTTTTATTTTTATTAAATCCCTTATATTAACTTCGAAATCTTGTCTCTGTCTGTTGACATCTATGTCTTGGGCGGGCGGAAAAACAAAAGTAAAAAATGACCCTCTTCCCGTGATGACATCAAGCTGAAATTTGGCACATGAAACCGTGTCACCTAACAATGCATCGTATCAAAATTTCCGATCGATCGAACGTACCGTAATTAAATTAATGCATTTTTAGTTTATCTCTATACAAAGTATGTAATTCAATTTCACTGTTTTTTTATTGTTGTTTTTTTCACGTGGCAGTTCAGTTCGCGCGTTGACGCGATGTACCGGCGTGCTTTTGGTGACATTTTACGTGTCACGCTGAGCTTGGTCCAGCGATCGGTGACCAGACCTTTTCCCTCTCCCCCACCCCGGGTTATAAAGCAAAGGGGAGTTAAGACATATTCAGTCTGTAAATGTTTGTCGCGTTCGAACATAATCAATACTGTTAGTTATGTCTCATATATAAGGGATTTATAGTCAAAAATGACCATTTTCCCGTGATGCCATCGAGTTGAAATTTGGAACACAGACTCGTGTCACCTAACAATGCATCGTATCAAAATTTCAGAGCGATCGAACGTACCGTAATTAAATTAATGCATTTTAGTTTATCTCTATACAACGTATGTACTTCAATTTCACAGTTTGTTATTGTTGTTTTTTTCACGTGACAGTTCAATTCGCGCGTTGACGCGATGTACCGGCATGCTTTTGTTTATATTTTACTTGTCACGCTGAGCTTGGTCCAGCGATCGGTGACCAGACCTTTCCCCTCTCCCCCCCCCGCCCGGTTATAAAGCAATGGGGAGTTAAGACATATTCATTCTGTAAATGTTTGTCGCGTTTGAACATAATCAATACTGTTATGTCTCATATATGAGGGATTTATAGTAAAAAATTACCCTTTTCCCGTGATCCCATCGAGTTGAAATTTGGCACACAGACTCGTGTCACCTAACAATGCATCGTATCAAAATTTCAGATCGATCGAACGTACTGTAATTAAATTAATGCATTTTAGTTTATCTCTATACAACGTATGTACTTCAATTTCACAGTTTGTTATTGTTTTTTTTCACGTGACAGTTCAATTCGCGCGTTGACGGGATGTACCGGCACGCTTTTGTTTATATTTTACATGTCACGCTGAGCTCGGTCCAGCGATCGGTGACCAGACCTTTCCCCTCTCCCCCACCCGGTTATAAAGCAAATGGGAGTTAAGACATATTCAGTCTGTAAATGTTTGTCGCGTTTGAACATAATCAATACTTTTAGTTATGTCTCATATATAAGGGATTTATAGTCAAAAACTTTGTTTTTACGGGTCTTTTTTTATTTTTATTAAATCCCTTATATTAACTTCGAAATCTTGTCTCTGTCTGTTGACATCTATGTCTTGGGCGGGCGGAAAAACAAAAGTAAAAAATGACCCTCTTCCCGTGATGACATCAAGCTGAAATTTGGCACATGAAACCGTGTCACCTAACAATGCATCGTATCAAAATTTCCGATCGATCGAACGTACCGTAATTAAATTAATGCATTTTTAGTTTATCTCTATACAAAGTATGTAATTCAATTTCACTGTTTTTTTATTGTTGTTTTTTTCACGTGGCAGTTCAGTTCGCGCGTTGACGCGATGTACCGGCGTGCTTTTGGTGACATTTTACGTGTCACGCTGAGCTTGGTCCAGCGATCGGTGACCAGACCTTTCCCCTCTCCCCCACCCCGGGTTATAAAGCAAAGGGGAGTTAAGACATATTCAGTCTGTAAATGTTTGTCGCGTTCGAACATAATCAATACTGTTAGTTATGTCTCATATATAAGGGATTTATAGTCAAAAATGACCATTTTCCCGTGATGCCATCGAGTTGAAATTTGGAACGCAGACTCGTGTCACCTAACAATGCATCGTATCAAAATTTCAGAGCGATCGAACGTACCGTAATTAAATTAATGCATTTTAGTTTATCTCTATACAACGTATGTACTTCAATTTCACAGTTTGTTATTGTTGTTTTTTTCACGTGACAGTTCAATTCGCGCGTTGACGCGATGTACCGGCATGCTTTTGTTTATATTTTACTTGTCACGCTGAGCTTGGTCCAGCGATCGGTGACCAGACCTTTCCCCTCTCCCCCCCCCGCCCGGTTATAAAGCAATGGGGAGTTAAGACATATTCATTCTGTAAATGTTTGTCGCGTTTGAACATAATCAATACTGTTATGTCTCATATATGAGGGATTTATAGTAAAAAATGACCCTTTTCCCGTGATGCCATCGAGTTGAAATTTGGCACACAGACTCGTGTCACCTAACAATGCATCGTATCAAAATTTCAGATCGATCGAACGTACTGTAATTAAATTAATGCATTTTAGTTTATCTCTATACAACGTATGTACTTCAATTTCACAGTTTGTTATTGTTTTTTTTCACGTGACAGTTCAATTCGCGCGTTGACGGGATGTACCGGCACGCTTTTGTTTATATTTTACATGTCACGCTGAGCTCGGTCCAGCGATCGGTGACCAGACCTTTCCCCTCTCCCCCACCCGGTTATAAAGCAAATGGGAGTTAAGACATATTCAGTCTGTAAATGTTTGTCGCGTTTGAACATAATCAATACTTTTAGTTATGTCTCATATATAAGGGATTTATAGTCAAAAACTTTGTTTTTACGGGTCTTGTTTTATATTTTAAATCCCTTATATTAACTATACCGCCGTCTCTGTCTCTCTGTCTGTCGTTCGTCGTAGCGCGAATAAACAAAAGTAAAAAATGAGCCACTTCCCGTGATGCCATCGAGCTGAAATTTGGCACATAGACTCGTGTCACCTAAAATGCATCGTATCACAATTTCAGATCGATCGAACGTACCGTAATTAAATTAATGCATTTCTAGATTATGTATATAAAACTATATGTAGCAGTCGCTATTGTTTACATTTTACGCGTCAATTGACTTCACGCAAGCCATCGGTGACCACATCTCGTGTTTTAACCAGGTGGAATTCACTCAGTTTCAGGCTGAAAATGTTTGTCGCGTTTGAACATAATCAATACTTTAAGTTCTGTCTCATATATAAGGGATTTATAGTCAAAAACTTTGTTTTTACGGGGTTGTTTAATTAAATCCCTTATATTAACTTCGAAATCTTGTCGTCATATCTCTCTCTCTCTCTCTCTCTCTCTCTCTCTCTCTCTCTCTCTCTCTCTCTCTCTCTCTCTCTCTCTCTCTCTCTCTCTCTCTCTCTCTCTCTCTCTCTCTCTCTCTCTCTCACTCTCTCTGTCGTTCGTCGTCGGGCAGTCAGGCGGACGGGCGGAAAAACAAAAGTAAAAAATGACACTCTTCCCGTTACGCTATCGAGCTGAAATTTGGCACATAGACATGTGTCACCTAACAATGCATCGTATCAAATTTTCAGATCGATCGAATATACAATCATTAAATTATTGCATTTTTAGTTTATCTCTATAAACTATATGTCGCTATTGTTTACGTTTTACGGGTCACTTGACTTCACGCCAGCCATCGGTGACCATATCTCGTGTTTTAACCAGGTGGAATTCACTCAGTTTCAGGCTGTAAATGTTTGTCGCGATGGAACATAATCAATACTTTTAGTTATGTCTCATATATAAGGGATTTATAGTCAAAAACTTTGTTTTTCCGGGGTTGTTTAATTATTACTTTCCTGTCGCGCTGTGCGATGCGTATTGTATTGACGATACTATTTAAAAATTTATCCCCGATCGGTGCGCATCATATTAAACATGTTTTAGGAGACATAACTAAAATTTCGGAATTTTTTTATTGTCTTGCGCTGCGTATTGTAAAGAGCATTCTCTTAGTTATGTCTCGTATACAACGGATTTATAGTCGAAAACTTTGTTTTTTACATATTTTTTATTATTTACTTTTTTATATAAAAAAAACATTTTCAAACAGGCAGAAGAATGATGAAAATAAGATCCGGAAAGCTGAAGTCCGAGATGAGAGCATAACGAGATGCTGGTACACTTCAGTGATACATGGGAATATTTTCGTGATCGCATAAACAGACTTTGGAAACATCTGTAAAAATTAAACAATATAATTTGCAATGTCTGTCCGTGACGCTACTAATTTTAGAAAGCAGGGAAAACCAAATTACTGCACCAATGCACCAAAAGGTGTTCAAATTAAAGGTGCGATGTAAAAAATATTATATGACGTCATTGTTTTCGCTCATACATGTATTTTAATTTTGGAAAAGGGATCAATGTAAAAAGAGGATTTTATGATGGTTAATTATAAAATAAAATAAAAAAGGGGGCGTCGTAGGCGCCCTACAACCCCTATTATAAAATACTTTGTGTACATTTCAGAAAGTTTAATATTTCGTATTTATCAAACAAGGACAAGTTAGTTGGGCTTTTGAAAAAGTTAAGCGCCGTAGGCGCCCTAAAAAAGTGCATTTTTTATAAAATAAATAGATTTCAAATGAAAACTTCCGTCATTTTTTTACGGGTGATACGCTTGTATAACTATAATTATAGCCAAAAAAAGGTTGTTTTTTGTTGTTGTTTTTTATTGGTTTTTTTTGTGTAATGTTATACAATATCATTCACCCCTGCAATGGAAAGCTTACGAGAAGAATGGTAAATGATAGTTTCTATCTGTCACCAATGTTCCTTTTAAGCTGCGCGGTCGTGCAGATATCTGACCCATGCCGTGCATCAGTTTAGCATAACTGCGTAGCAATTTTTTTTAAAATATTGCACAAAAAAATGGATGCTATGCAATTTTGCTCATGAGTTGTTTTTTTATTTTACTTTGAACACGGACCAACGAACCATTGAGGGAATATTGTCTGTCACATTCAACAAATATTGAACTGGTTCTGGCGATTCCGAGCTGGACAGCGTGAGGAAGAGCAGCTACTCTGTCTAAGCCAGGGGATCTGGAATAACTAAGATGACCAAATCTCACACGGCAGAAGTTGTCGCCTGCCCCCCTCCAGCAGGTCTTTTATATAGAGAGTGGCTGAAAGGTTTAATTGGGGGCTCATGACAAGTTCTACACATTTCTCAATGAGATTACCAGACGATCTGCTTAAAGCCGTACCCTATTTTTTAAAATGTTCATCAATGGTCAAGCTACCCCTATTGCGCAGATGACCTTGTAATGTTGATCACCAGCGGACGATACGTTAGAAGTGTTAGCCGTCTAAATGAAGATGTGAAAAATATAATCAAATAGAAACTGGAGGTTACAGTACTTGATCTGTACCTTATCTGATAGTTTACAGACGATCCTTACTTCTATACAGAATAATATTAAGTCCTACGCTTATCCTTGGTTTACGTCAAGTCTTGCATTACCATCTCAAAAATCGGTTTTCACGAAAATCCCCATGGTAGCCAAATAACCATTACACCGTTCCCCAATGGACTAATTAATGCCTCAAACATTGTTTCAAGCCCGTGAGAACATCTAGAGCAGTGCTTCTCAAACTTTTTAGTGTGGCGGACCGGCAGGAATTTTTCATTGCACCAGGGACCGGTGAACAATTTTCCCTGTACTCACGTGCATGGTAGCGAAATGTCCTTTCTTGGTAACTTCTGCGGACCGGCATCGGATGGCCCACGGACCGGCACAGGTCCGTGGACCACCACTTTGAGAAGCACTGATCTAGAGGCAGTGAATAGAGCACACTGCCCTAGTTATACATATGACATAGGATATGTGCTACCCGGTATTCAGGGCGGAAACATTGGCGGGTGTCTAAAATCTGTACCAACAGCAGTTTGAGGAAAAGCAAACAAATACTGAACCATTCTAACATAACTATCATAGGCTTTATGACGGTTATCATTATCACCCAAAGCGTGACGTGTATTATGGGAAAATAAATTTAAACATTCATAAAATGATAACTCAAAGGAATAATTGATTGAATAATTTTATTCTAAACTTTTTGGTCGATATCATACCTATAAATTACATGTAACTGTAAATATATGAATTAACCTTTTTTTTCTATTACGCTTTATGTCCAGGATACTATTAAATTTTGCTGTTACTTTTTGTATTTTATTAATATATTTTGAAGAGTGGTGTGTTTATAATAGAAAGATTAAATTCGTTCCCTGTCTTGGGTATTTGTGGTTAGATTACGTTGAAATAAATTCTCTAATAAGACATCGTGTATTGGGGATGATCAAATTTCATATCAAGAAAACACCGTATTTTCTTGTTACAGAATAAGAAAAAGTGAAATTAATTATTGCTATTACTTTTAATATGTTGGTTTTTATAATACGTGTAGTTAAATTTCAGTTGTTAGCCATTGTGGCTTTATTTTCATCTCACATTGGCGCATGCATTTCCAAAAAGAAATGTGAAAAGTATTTAATGAATGCAATTGACCATTATTATCAGATTGGATATACCAATGATTTCTGGCCAAATTATACAAATAAAGTTTTAACAGTTTATTCATAAAATAATTTTGACATTGCATACAATAAATGCATAAATTCAAACATGACATATATTTTGGCTTTAAGGTTAATTAAATTGATTATGAAATGTTTCATTATATGTTAACATGACTATAATATAGAATATGAAGATTTGTAAAAATCGAATCCAATTCTTGTAGTTTTTAATTTTATTCAAATTCTGTCTTTAGAATATGTCTTTAATGATTTGTCCAATTCCTTGAAATTGTGGACTGATGCATATTTTACAAAGTTTCAAATAAAAGAAGTAGTCGTATATCCAGCGAATTTTTCCATTAGAGGACATCGACGTCACACTCATTTTAAACTGTGCAACTTGCCTAACTCTTTCTGAAATAGATTTTTAAACAAATAAATCAGTGCTTTCTATAGAATCTTATATAAACCTCTATTAATTCATGGAGATTTTTAAATTAAAAACAATAAAAGGGTCATTGTATCTTCAACTTATTCAACTTATTCAACTTAATAAACTCTATTTTTTCTCACTTTAATGTGTCTATAATGAAAGCATAAAGAAGAAAAGAAAATTATAATAATATTGACCATACTGTATTGATTTTTTTCATTTTAGTTAAAGAGTCCTTGTTTAGTCTAACACATTTACTTGATTTAAGGTTTTAAAATTGGCGGCATTTTTTTTTAATACTGAGAAGTAACGAAAATATTTTCTGGAAAGGGTTCAAGGAAAAGCTTGACACTTTCCTTGTTATTTAATTACGTTAACAGTTAATAAATGCGGGGACCAACAGGTGAGAAGGAGACAAAAGACATTTATAAAAAATACACACACACAATACTTTTTTAAAAATTCAGTCGGTCAAAATTTATTTTCTTCACCCCTAGTAGGATGCTGATTAAATGCAATATTGTGGAATTTTTATTTGATTACCTCATCATTTAAAACATTGGATACCGATGACGAAGAGTCCGAGATGGAGTCTTTGGAGTTATTATTTGTATGTCTCATCTCTTTTGGCACACCACCAGTGACAGCAGACTTGTCGTTTATGGCCTCCACCCCCTTAGCACTGAGCAAAGTTGCACCAGTTTGAGACGCGCTGTTACCATTCTGAACAGGAAGAGGTGCCTCGGTATCGCGCCCCTCAATGTAGTAGTAGTAATCACCCGGGTTTATTTTGACCGCTGGATCACGCTCGCCTCCGTCCGCATAGTAAACGTAGTAGTAGTAGTCGTCATTAGGCATCAGCTCGACTCCACTGGGTATCGGGAATTGGGAATGTGTATTTGAAGCCTCTTTCTGTGGTGTAACCTGGGAGTGTAACATTAAATGTTTTTGTAACTTGCTGTGATATTAATTGCTATATGTCCTCTTCAAAAAACAAACCGTTAAACAAAGGAAAGGACGGACTTTTAAAGACGTTAGAGGTAAATCTTTACTTCATAAGTCTAGCACTGAACACTGCGTCATTAACTTACTACAGTGGTTCCCACGAGATTTTGATGATTCTCATTGGTCGTCACTGCTCCACTGCTTGCAGGTTTTGGCTCATGAATCTGTTGGTCACTCTGGCTAAGTTGTACTTGACCTGGAGGCTGTATGAGTTGGTCAGTCGGTCTAATCTTTACCTGATCTTTGAAATCATTGCTTATTTGCTGTCCAGTTTGATGAACTACTGGATCCATATTAACCGGTGGAGCATCTCTCCGTCTGAGATGATGTGGCTGCTGTGAATTAAGATATTTATTTGACGCCTTTTGGTTTTTTGCTATGAAATGGTAACAATAACAATAAACAGTAACAAAAATATGAAATAATAAATTTAAAAAAAGATTATTTCTACATATGAACCCACAGTCAAAAATCACAGACCTAAAACACACAGTCAATAAATACAGACACACACATTTAACACACAACAAATATTTTTTTTAATCTTTTTTTTTAAAGGACATTCTTTTATTTACATATAGAAAGTGCACTAAAAAGAAGAAAATAAACATTTTCTATGATAACAGGTGAAATGACTGAACATATCCACTGCACATAAAAGCGTGTATTAATGGGAAACAGTTTCCCCAGGTCGGCAATCGATCACGCTAACAATTTGACCAGCAGACCTGACGAAACTTTGCTCTTTTTAAACATATAATAAAAACTCTTTACAAACCACTTCTGATATCAACACATTGAAATTACTTGTAACCCCTCTAGGGCGAATTGAGTTATGGTTCACTGATGTGAGTGATAATATAGACATAAACTAAAAGTGCATTAATTTAATTACGGTACATTCGATCGATCTGAAATTTTGATACAATGCTTTGTCATCCAAGATCTATCTGTGGTAAAATTGTGAGATCTCTATGACCATCAGAAGTGGTTTAATTTTACGTTACAAGATTTGACGGAGGGATGGATGGATGTATGGATGGACGGACACAACATACAAACAGTGTGACTTAAATAAAAACGTGTAAAAATAATATAACATACAATAATAGCCGTGATACATTTATACATTTATAATACACATACAGATCTACACAAATACATTATTAGTACATATATTATACAGATATAATTACATGGATTTGAAATTATAGTAATTATACATCATTACAATATGATAACAATACAATAATAGTACCAACACAACCAGAGCTGATGGAGGACTTTTCAACACTGCCCGCCTCCGAGCCAAAACCAAAACGACAGATGTCCTAATTCGCGAGCTACTTTTTGCGGATGATGCGCACTGATAGCACACACAGAAACTGGTTTGCAGCAACTCGTGTCAAGCTTCTCCAACGCCTGTAAAGAATTTGGTCTGCAAATCAGCTTGAAAAAGACAAACATCATGGCGCAAGACACATGTTTTCCTCCTGCCATCAATATCGACAAAGAAAACTTGGAGGTTGTGGACAGCTTCACTTACTTGGGGTCCAAGATTTCCAACCCACTGTCCATTGAGGACGAAATAAACAGCAGAATTGGCAAAGCAGCTGCCACAGTAGCTAAACTAAATAAACGGGTCTGGCAAAACACCAATCTAACGGAGAAAACCAAACTGTGTGTCTATCGAGCCTGCGTCATCAGTACGCTGCTATACTGGAGCGAGCCACGGACCACTTATACAGCCCATGAGCGCAAACTTAATAGCTTCTCCTTGAGGTGCCTTCGTCGCATCCTTGGCATTAAATGGCAGGACAACGTGCCAAATAGTGAGGTCCTGATACGTGCCAATATCCAAAACATGTTCTTAATCCTTAGTGAAAGACGCCTAAGATGGTTAGGGCATGTAAAAAGAATTAGCAAGGCTCGTATCCCCAAGGACCTCCTATATGGAGAACTGGCATCGGGAAAGAGGAAGACAGGTCACCCTCATCTCCGATTTAAATATGTTTATTACAGATGTTTTCTTGGCATCGCTGATATCGTTAAGGTCGTTTGACATCCCGGATGTCAGCGTCCGTACAGTCCGTACATTCCAGGTCCCCAGCTTGAGGAGTGGGGTTTTCCTTTTGGTTTTTCTTATTTATATTTGTATTGGTTGGTGCATGAGTTTACAGTCTACTTGTCAGGCATGTGTGCACCCTGAGCCCTACGCACCCAGTAGGGCAGGCAGACTGTGGCGGGACAACACCTTATTGACTGGAGGCTGCCCCTCTTGAGGCGGGCGGTAGCTGCCCAATGAGACAAAGATATCTCTCCCACCGTCGGAAGCAATCCCTGGCGCCAGCTCTACGCCAATTGAGCGGGTGGCTTATAACCGGTCACTACTACTTCCCGTGTTGTGTCGACGCTGTGAGGCGAAGCTGGAGTGTCCTCTCCAGAGCACAGGCCTGGGTAGGTGGTGTGGAGAATCAGCTATTGTCCGTGCAGCAGACTCCCTCTCTCCACGCAGCTGAGCGGTCCAAGAGAGAGGCAGAGCCAGTACATCTTGGTATCAACTACGTCGCAGGACGTCTAAGGGCTGTCTAAGCCGGAGTCGATGCGGGGATAAGCTCCCTCATCCCAAGAAATGCTCCAATGGCCTGCGACTCTAATCGCCTCTGGCAGCCAAATCCTGCTCCTGGCCTTCACGTGTGGCTTTTCAAACAAGTCCGGCGAAGCCTGTTCCCAACTAATAGGAGAAGGGTTGTAAGACGGACCACTGGTGCCTCAAAACCAGTTGCTTCGGGCAGATGAGGCTCGTCAGCCTTAAATGGCCGCTCATCTAGGAGAAAGAAAACTCCGACTTCAAACCTCCGCTGCCTTGCGGCCATACTCACTCACGAGAAAGGCTAGGGGAGTAAACCTCTATCACAAATCAGGAGCGGAATCCCGAAGGCAGTCTGGCGTTGCTTACAACGTCTCTCTGGCAATTCCTGCGACGTAGTTGATACAACTGTGGTACTGATACAGGATAGAGACAAGAACGATCAGCTCCTATACCATTCTTGTTATGAGCACATTGATTTTTTATGGAATAAACTCTTCTGGGAATGGACGTATTGTTCATGTCCAAAGAACGAGCACATCAGTTTCCATTACCACTGGGTCATTAAAAAAAATAATTTCTTCTATATGCTGTCAAGCTTTTCAGGAACAAACAGGCAAACTTCAGGCATAAACATTGAATAATAAAAATTTTAAATAACACGTATCGTGTTCGCATTTTTTTAAAAAAATGAAAAGTCTCAAAACATACCGATACCCTGAATATGAAATGTCTTCATTGCAAAATATAATCTAGAGCTGTGTGGAGGAATAACAATAGCACAAAGAAAAAACAACAAAAATCTAACAAATAATGGTCAGCAAAATTTGAGTCAGTACATGCAGCATGACTGCCACATTGGAGTCTAATACTTATTCGAATGGCCATAGTACCCTCTGATAGCAGCTACATCGGCTTAAAATCAGCTATCGCTGAGATCTTTTGGAACTGGGTTTGAATTTTAGTGTTCAAAAATTGTAATGTTACAGAAAGTAACTATCGACTTTGAATGCAGAGTTTAAAAATCTAATAAAGCCATGTAGTCTCTAAAAGTTACCCAACAGCTCTTCTTAGAACACTTGTTTACAATTTATTGTCTGACTTACCATTTCATGCCCATAAATACTATAATTTTGATGAACATATTACCATTTCATTACCATTTCATTACCATTTGATGGCAGTGGTAAGTAAAGCTTTGACAAAATTTTCAGTTAATTTCATCAAAAGGGAACTTAACAAAAGCAAACATTCTTTGAATAGCCGATTAGTCATGGTCCAACCTTTTCTATAGTTGAAGTAGATTCATCGGCCATTTCATCCCCCGTCCCCTACATACACACACTTCTCCCTTAGAATGCCCCTAGAGGATCGAAGATATGAATAAATCAACGACTTAAGAAAATGTTTACCATACTAGACCGTAGGACTTCTAATGGGTCATCTCACGGGAATTTACTTCCAAGTAGTGTCTACGTTAATTACTGTTAAGGGGTATTAACAAATTAGCAAAGTGCTTGTATACTAACAGCTTGTAAGCTTACTGCTAACGCCTTGTAAATTGACAGCTGACAACGTGTAAGCTTACTGCTAAAGGCCTGTTTACTGACTGCTAATGGCCTTTACGTATGTTGACAATTAGCATGTTTTAAATTGACATCGTAAAAATTTACTCAAGTAAGGTTATGTTCAACCCGCGTATTTCATGGAAGGATCTGCATATAGCATAAATATCAATGTACATACCGAGTTGTCTCTTTGTAAATCATGTACCATAGCTCACTATGATTTTATCTATAACTAGCAGACCCGTCGTGCGTTGCAACGATCTCAGTAAAAATGAATACATATAGATTTTAAAAAAAAGGAATTACATTAAGGGTCACCGGGCCTATCAATTTAACATATGAAGTTAAAAATATGTTCATTTCAATCAATTTCATAACAAATATATAAATATATTATCTTTATTTATCAATATCGTGTAAAATTTAATGGGGAATACAATATTAAAAGTTAGTAAAAAAAACACATTTAGGGCCCCCAGTCCCGAGGAAATGGAAATTAGCAGTTCAGTGCCCTATAGTAATTTAATTTAGGCTCTTAAGTTTTTATATACCGGGTTTGGTCAAAATCCAGTTATTTTCTCATTATCTAACACTTAAACTAATTTTTATATAGCTAATATAATGAAAAAATACATTAAGGGGATCCCGGGCCCATTTGGTTCAAGATGTACATTTTGTAAACCTGTTCATTTAAATTCAGTTTCCTCATGAATATATTTCTCAAGATCGTTAAAAACTGAGTGGGAAATAATTTCTTAGAGTATACCCAAAAAAAGACATTTGGGGCCCCCGGCCCTGAAAAATTGGACATTAGAAGTGCAGTGCCATTTTTTATTTTAATATGGGCTACCAATTTCTTATATATAAAATTTGGTTAAGTTCCAATCATTTACTCAGTAGCTAACGCATAAACTAATTTTATATAGCTCATATAAGCAAAAAACGACATTAAGGGCCCCAGGGCCTAATTAGTGCAAGATATCAAGTTCAAAACACCTATTTATTTCAATCAATTTTATAGTGGATATATTTATCTATATTTCTCAAGATCTTTAATAATTGAATTGGGAATAAAATCTTAAACGTTTATGAAAAAAGACATTTTGGGCCCCCAGTCCCGAACAAATGGACATTAGGAAATTAGTGCCCTATAGTATTTTAATATAGGCTATCAAGTTGTTATGTACCAAGTTTGGTCAAGATCCATTCATTTTCCAAGCAGCTAAGCCTTAAACTAATTTTTATATAGTTCATATAAAAAAATTCCCATTATGGGCCCCTGGCGCCCCATGAGTGTTAAATTTAAATAAAAGAGTAGCCTATTTCCATCCCGGGAGCGTACTCAAAAGTCTCCAAAATTTGCATGGCGATCGGATGAATAGTTTAGTCAGCTATAACAGCCATGCATACATACTTTGATTTTTATATATATAGATTTGAGCATTATCGTTTCTTGAGTTAAAGTTTTCATGTCGTGGTCAATATAGAAAGTTAAGCTGCTTAGATTTAAGGGCATGTGAACTAAACCCATCTTTTTGAGAAAATTAAACACTGAAAATGTTAGGTAACGTTGTTTTTTTTTAAATTTATTTATAATAGACCATCCTTAAGTGCTTGTACAATCAATTTGTTACCTCCCCTTTGATTTCGGTGATCCCCCCTTCAAACTTATCGAGTGTTAAGTCTGTCTGCCTCAAAGGTTCACCTGCAATAATATAAATAAATAAATAAAAACCCGTGTCAGGATAGTAATTTATTAAGCGTACCCTTAATTCAAACATGTCCTCCTATTGAGGATTTATTATCCACCTACACCCCACGCCGAGAAAAAAATACCAACTGGTCTATTCAACTCGGGTTTTCAACATATGTTTATGTTTTTGTTAAAAAATTAAACATAATTTAACATGTTTTATTAATCTGTTCGATTGAGCTCCATAATCATGTAATCCTTAAATAACTCAACATTAGCCCTACCTTCCATCAACAACTCACATGTTAGGTCACATATCAAACTTCACATGTTAGGTCACCCATTCAACAACTCACATGTTAGGTCACCCATTCAACAACTCACGTGTTAGGTCACCCATTAAACAACTCACATGTTAGGTCACCCATTCAACAACTCACATGTTAGGTCACCCATTCAACAACTCACATGTTAGGTCACCTATCAACAACTCACATGTTAGGTCACCCATTCAAGAACTCACATGTTAGGTCACCCATTCAACAATTCACATGTTAGGTCACCTATCAACAACTCACATGTTAGGTCACCCATTCAAGAACTCACATATCAGGTCACCCATTCAAGAACTCACATGTTAGGTCATCCATTCAAGAACTCACATGTTAGGTCACCCATTCAACAACTCACATGTTAGGTCACCTATCAACAACTCACATGTTAGGTCACCCATTCAAGAACTCACATGTTAGGTCACCTATCAACAACTCACATGTTAGGTCACCCATTCAACAACTCACATGTTAGGTCACCCATTCAACAACTCACATGTTAGGTCACCCATTCAACAACTCACATGTTAGGTCACCCATTCAACAACTCACATGTTAGGTCACCCATTCAACAACTCACATGTTAGGTCACCCATTCAACAACTCACATGTTAGGTCACCTATCAACAACTCACATGTTAGGTCACCCATTCAACAACTCACATGTTAGGTCACCTATCAACAACTCACATGTTAGGTCACCTATCAACAACTCACATGTTAGGTCACCCATTCAACAACTCACCTTTCAAAATACCTTTTAGCAGATCTGGTCTCGTCTTAAGTTCGTTAAAGAAACCCCTCAGTACTTCCTGGACCACTTCTTTACCAACACCTGGATGTGACGTCACTTTCCAATGATCCCCCGTTTGCTGTAGGACTTTATCTGGTTTATGTGTTGGTGACTGCTGCAAGTAAATCAAACAAAGAAAATTGTATGTGACGTCATTGGTGGATTGAAGAAACTTGTGCTTGATGTCATTGGTGGATTGAAGCATGAAATCTAGACACTTTTATGATCTGTCCACTGTAGCAGACGAACTATTCCAACATAATCAAGTACGACAATCAACATTCAAAACTTAAATAAAATGCAAGACTAGACATAAACCATGGATACGCGTAAGGCGCAATAATCTTCTTTATAGAAAGAGGGTGTGTAATATATAAGGCTTACATGATGCAAGATTGCCATTCACAAAAATAAATCATTTAAATATTTTAGAGCTTTTTTCATCAAGGGAGAGAAGAACTGATCCAGTGTGAGCTAAACACTGTTTTAGTATAGATATACTGTTTGACAAACATGACGAAAGGATCTTACAAATATCTGCTGATCTATGTGTTTACATGAGACTGAGATTCTGTACAGTAGAAAAGGAGGCGCAATTCGAGGCATCTGAGATGCAATGATGCAAGGTCAGGATATCTTGCTATATGAACAAAAACTTTTGGGATGTCAATAGGTTTTTAAGAAATATGTTTAATATATTTGTGCATGCTATAACCCGCCATACTTTGTCGGTTAGATAAACTACCTCACACTCACACGCAGCATTTCTTTCCCTGTTGAGAAATTTTAAATAATAGGGTTTCATTTGTTCAAGTCGTCACGTGATTCATGCAATTTTTTGCTAGAAATGTAATAAAATATATGTAGGTGAGACAGGTCGTCGTCTGGGGGATCCGTTTAGAGAACATGTAAATTTTAAACAGCGCTAGTCATGACGGAACTTTATAAATACTGCAGTTACTGGCATTCTCAATGAGACTAACACCCCAGATATGATTTATATTGAAAGAAGATTTCGGCAATTAAACGATTTGGCAAGTTGGTTCAATATGGATTGAACCAAGTTTACAATTTTTCGTAACTGTAGAATATTTCTCCAGTTTTGTTTTCTTAACTGTAATTTTTTATACTTCCTTCCTCTTCTTCCATTCTGTATTTTTGTTAAGCACTTGTGCTCATCTTTCTTATTTTCATGTCTCTGGTTTTTTTTATTATCTACTTAATTATTTAGTCAATAGTATAGTAGGTAATATATAATGTAAATTTATTTTATTAACTTGTCTTTATTTATTATTTGAATTGATGAACGCATTTGCCGAAAAGTTTTCACATGACTTTGTCAATAACTAAAACTTTAATTTGTTTAATCACACAATTTGTTTGCGTATCTTTTATTTGAATTGTAAGCTGTACCACAGTCCCATTCTGTGTGTGTGTGTGGGGGGGTCGGGGGTGTGAACCTATATCCAATAAAGTACTTGATAAAACAAACATTAAAATAAACTCACTTTAACTTTACAAGAAAATCAATTGGCCCTAACACCGCTTGGTAAGCAACAGCCAAATTGATCTCGGGCCCCTGAGTTATATCGCTAATTGGACACCACCTTTTAAACTTTGAACAACAGAGTATCTACATCAGTATTTAATTTTCCTTTAAAAAGATACAACACACCAAAAGTACGTGTGCTATTGGAAGGAATGTCATTTAGTTTTAGCGGAGATTTTAGGAATATTTGTTTGGTCTTTTTATAGCACCATTACTTTATGTCACCGACATAAGACGAGTTTTTAGTGAGTTAGTTTTGCAGTTCCTTTATAGCAAGTATATTTATTGGGTGCATATGGATTAGAGGCTTTTTGTGTAGTTGTTCCTACATGTTTGAAATTAGTGACGTCCATGGTGATAAAAGTACAAGAATAAGAAAGCGTTTTTCTTTTATTATTATTATATTTTACAATAATTATTAGACCACTTAGTAAATGACGTCAAAAGATGAACCTCTACCTATTATTCTATACTTTGGGGGGGGGGCGGAAGCGTCTTCTTAAAAAGAGTGGATGGTGGAGGATTAAAATATTTTAAGAATGGAGGTAGATACTTCTCCTTGTTACAAGTCTCAGAAATTAAGGTTTGCTTCTTCCCTCTGTAAGAAATCAAAAATCAAGGTTTGAATCGGATAATAGATCTCATTCCATTGTTTAATTAATCTTTTAAAATCGATGACTTATCATAAATTAATGTGTACAGACTCGAGAAACAATCTATGTTATTGTAACATCGAGATACAATCTATGTTATTGTAACATCGAGATACAATCTATGTTATTGTAACATCGAGATACAATCTATGTTATTGTAACATCGAGATACAATCTATGTTATTGTAACATCGAGATACAATCTATGTTATTGTAACATCGAGATACAATCTATGTTATTGTAACATCGAGATACAATCTATGTTATTGTAACATCGAGATACAATCTATGTTATTGTAACATCGAGATACAATCTATGTTATTGTAACATCGAGATACAATCTATGTTATTGTAACATCGAAATACAATCTATGTTATTGTAACATCGAGATACAATCTATGTTATTGTAACATCGAGATACAATCTATGTTATTGTAACATCGAGATACAATCTATGTTATTGTAACATCGAGATACAATCTATGTTATTGTAACATGTTCATTAACTTATGCTGAAGAAGATAATGCAACTGTCACGATTTTTTGAAAAATAACAAAATGGTGCCGCATGGTAAAAAATTTCCATAGCATAAAAGATTAATTCCCTTAGCGAGGAGTAAAACTCAGATAATTTTAATTCGGTTGGACACTTTTTATGTGAGCGAATTGGATTTTTGGCGGCCGATGTGATAAAAAGTGAACATCCCGCGAAAATCACCGTGGGGAAGGAAATGAGAGTTTCTTTCTCCGGATGAAGAGCATGATCCCCACTAACTTGTTGGGTTTCCCTGAAACATTTGTAGCGTAATGGAAATATTTGAGAGCCACGGGGGTAGATAATTACATTATGATTTGCTTTTGTTGTCCTTGTTGATAAAAAATGGAGCTTTTGATTCCAGACATGAAAAGTCAAGTAATGACGTCATGCTATATAAGTGGCGGACCTTGTAATGACCTCATAGTATGTCAGTAGCAGAACTCGTTAGAACCAGAAAACCTTCTCTGCTCAATTCTGTGGTTCGAGTCATTTCATTATCAGAATCGGCACCAAACAACCTGTTTAAAGCTAATATCATTGTAAGGGGCGTAACAAACGTTAAACCCACCAGCGGCGTAAATAGAATTTTCCCGTTACCTTTCCATGACAAAATCTCGGCAGTTGACTGAATATACCAAACATGACCTACGCCATTCTTGCTACGGCAACTCGTTTTTTTTTAAAAACTTTTTAAAATTTGTCTAATCATTGACGTAGAGCTAAGTCGCCGTATAATTCATATAGCCAGGAGATCGTGTCCACGATTAGAGTAACATTTGAGATGACGTCAAAATGTCTTCAAATTTAATTTTTAAGACCGAATTCAGTATCAATTTTTGATAAATTCTTTTCTTACTAAAAATTGATCTTGAATTCAGCCCACAACTTCCAATTCTCTCCCACACAAACACATATGCAAATATTTTAATTGTATGTGTATAAGAGTAAAAGTTAGCTTCAAAAATAAATAGCATGAATTTCAATGTCCAATAAAAATTAAATATCGCATTGAATAGTATTGTTATTTTGTACTGACGAACTGGGTAATGCGTGGAACCCACAAAGCCGTGGCCTGTGAATGCTGCATCACTTGCCAACAGATCATCTGTCATGGTCTGTGGACGCAACTATCTTCTGCATAGAAGGAGCGTCTGTATAGATAAGATAAAGATAAAGACGAACTCCAGCCATAACATAACAGTGTCCGGCCATAACAAGCAGTGTCCGGCAATAACAAACAGTGTCCAGGAATAACATAACAGTGTCCAGCCATAACATAACAGTGTCCAGCCATAACAAACAGTGTCTGGCCATAACAAACAGTGTCCAGCCATAAAATAACAGTGTCCAGCCATAACAAACAGTGTCTGGCCATAACAAACAGTGTACAGCCATAAAATAACAGTGTCCAGCCATAAAATAACAGTGTCCAGCCATAAAATAACAGTGTCCAGCCATAACAAACAGTGTCTGGCCATAACAAACAGTGTCTGGCCATAACAAACAGTTTCTGGCCATAACAAACAGTGTACAGCCATAAAATAACAGTGTCCAGCCATAACAAACAGTGTCCAGCCATAACATAACAGTGTCCAGCCATAACATAACAGAGTCAAGCCATAAAATAACAGTGTCCAGCCATAAAATAACAGTGTCCAGCCATAACATAACAGTGTCCAGCCATAACATAACAGTGTCCAGCCATAAAATAACAGTGGCCAGCCATAACATAACAGTGTACAGCCATAACATAACAGTGTACAGCCATAACAACAGTGTCCAGCCATAACATAACAGTGTCCAGCCATAACATAACAGTGTCCAGCCATAACATAACAGTGTCCAGCCATAACATAACAGTGTCCAGCCATAACAAACAGTGTCCAGCCATAACAAACAGTGTCCGGCAATAACATACAGTGTCTGGCCATAACATAACAGTGTCCAGCCATAACATAACAGTGTCCAGCCATAAAATAACAGTGGCCAGCCATAACATAACAGTGGCCAGCCATAACATAACAGTGTACAGCCATAACATAACAGTGTACAGCCATAACAACAGTGTCCAGCCATAAAATAACAGTGGCCAGCCACAAAATAACAGTGTCCAGCCATAAAATAACAGTGTCCAGCCATAACATAACAGTGTCCAGCCATAAAGCATCTCTGTCCTTTATTGGAGGTTAACTGTTTTTTATCGAATGTGAAATAATTAGAATACTCTCTAACTCACCCGTTGAATTGTTCCGTCCGCCATGACTTGGAAACCTGTGGAGTAGAAATGTAAGTGGAAAATAACGTGTAACTTTGGTTGATCCTCGCTGATAAAATGAAACAATAACAGAACCACCATGGGCTCACTACAAACGCTACTGTCTCACGATATTCACATCCAAAAGGGTGTGATCTGGAGCAGTAAGTAAATTTAATGTTAGATCTTAAGATTGTATCAAACAATTTAATGTTAGATCTTAAGATTATATCAAAGAATTTAATGTTAGATCTTAAGATTATATCAAAAAATTTAATGTTAGATCTTAAGATTATATCAAACAATTTAATGTTAGATCTTAAGATTATATCAAACAATTTAATGTTAGATCTTAAGATTATAGCAAACAATTTAATGTTAGATCTTAAGATTATATCAAACAATTTAATATTAGATCTTAAGATTATATCAAACAATTTAATGTTAGATCTTAAGATTATATCAAACAATTTAATGTTAGATCTTAAGATTATATCAAAGAATTTAATGTTAGATCTTAAGATTATATCAAAGAATTTAATGTTAGATCTTAAGATTATATCAAAGAATTTAATGTTAGATCTTAAGATTATATCAAAAAATTTAATGTTAGATCTTAAGATTATATCAAACAATTTAATGTTAGATCTTAAGATTATAGCAAACAATTTAATGTTAGATCTTAAGATTATATCAAACAATTTAATGTTAGATCTTAAGATTATATCAAACAATTTAATGTTAGATCTTAAGATTATATCAAACAATTTAATGTTAGATCTTAAGATTATATCAAACAATTTTATAAGCCTAAAGTTGTTATTTTGGATTTAAATCTTAAAATAAGCTTTTGGATCCAACTCTAACGTTGTAGTAAAAAAAAAGTTTGAATGCTAGAGTTTTAAATTTTAGGCTCTTACAAACCCCGATACACTCCCCAATAAACACACATGTAATACATGTTGAGTCATTATTTTCTCTCCTATTTAAAAAAAATTATTTACATACAAAAATTGAAAGGTTGGCAATGGATTCTAATCCCCAACATTGAGATTGGAATCAACTACAGTGGAACCTCTCATAACTTAAATAACTAGTGGAACCTCTCATAACTTAAATAACTAGCATAATTCGTTCCAGAATCTTAACCTTTAAGCAAAACACTCGTTAAGCGAAACAATTTTTCCCATACAATTTAATGTAAAATACGATAATGCGTTACATGCTGGAAAAAAACTCATTAAAAAATTTTTTTAATTAAAACTTATTCAAATAAAATTACTTATGCATTGTTAATGAGTGTAACAACTTGGAATACAATTTAGATTTGAAATAGAAAGCGTTAATAAAAATATGAATTTATGACAAATAATTATAATTAATCTTTTTTAACTAGAAAACTGTCTAAAGACATTTGTTTTTGCCGACGCTTCAAAATTTGACGAAATGTGTCGTAACCGTTTCGTGGACATTCTTGACACTCCCTTAGAAGCATCCATCTCCTTAATTTTGTTTTGTTTTAGAGAATAGTTCAGATCGTTGATGTTTGCCGATTGTATGTGCGCGCTAAATTAGCCACGCTCACACTTTTTTCTCGATTTTCAATGATTGTACGTTTCATTTCAACAGTTATTTTTTCTCTCTTATGATTGTCTTCTTGTGGTTTTTTTCTTCGAAAACTTTTAGCTCTACTTATCACACTTTGCACATATAAAATTACGAACATCGTCTGAAAACAAAATTTGTAAAAACGGATGATCACACTCGAAAACAATATGCTAACAGACTGAAGGCTAAACACAGACTGAAGGCTAAACACAGACTAAAGGCTAAACACAGACTGAAGGCTAACACAGACTGAAGGCTAAACACAGACTGAAGGCTAAACACAGACTGAAGGCTAAACACAGACTGAAGGCTAAACACAGACTGAAGGCTAACCACCGACTGAAGGTTAAACACATACTGAAGGCTAAACACAGACTGAAGGCTAAACACAGACTGAAGGCTAAACACAGACTGAAGGCTAAACACAGACTGAAGGCTAAACACAGACTGAAGGCTAAACACAGACTGAAGGCTAAACACAGACTGAAGGCTAAACACAGACTAATCATCGGCGAGGAAGTCCAAACTCACAAATAAATGTCGGGAGAAAGAGACTTCCATTTTCTGCGTAACTCTTTATGCGAAATGTCGCTCGTTAAGGGAGCAACTTCTTAACATTTTATTTCGCTCGTTATGCGAATTACTCGTCATGAGAGGTGCTTGTAATGAGAGGTTCCACTGTATTTACTACCTGAGTTACGAACCCTGAGGGCAAATGCACTTGTTACATTGTACTCGACAACAGTTCACTAATTGTAGTTCGTTAGTTCATTTCCGAAAGATTTTCTTTTGTTATACTTGGTTGTTTTAAGTTATTTTAAATTACCTCTAACAAATACAACTAAATAAAAGTTAGCTTATCGTACCAGATAAATGAACGTTATATTTTCAATGACTCAAATGTTGATCTGATTTTGTTACATTAAACTAAAAGAGTTATCAGGACGGTGAAACTCTTCAAGCATGAGAAGTTATATTTACAACTAAATAAGTAAGATTGCTGCGATTGTCATATTTTTAAAAATCTTCTCTAGCTGCGTTTAATGGTCTGAAGTCGGGGCCTGTTAAATACATCCCAATATTTATTATTTATGTGCCTCACAAAAACCTCAGTATCTATCTATATATGTAATTCTCTTCATGGGACCATGCGAGAAAAGCTGCAAGTATGTGCAACCGAGCACGAATGACCCTCGCTGGGGTCAACTAATCACAGTTAACCGTTGGAAAGCGAAGGTAGTGGAGGGGTGACCAACAATGGCCCTTGCGTTTCACTTGCATTGTTCCTTCAAAGAAAACGTGAGATTCGTAGTGTACTGGTTATCACGTCCGCCTAATGTGGGGAAGGTCTTGGATTCAAGCCCCAGCGAATTCATTGTTTTTTGTTGTTTTTTTTAACAATGTCTGTTTGTGCGCGTTCTTTTACCCCTTTATTGCATAGCACACGCCGCAGACTTGCTCATAATAGACAGTGCAAAGAACGGTTGGGGGTGGGCTGCGAGAACAGACACAAAAAGCAGCACCAAGTAAATAAAAAATAGCGAGTAAACGTGAAGACATGCACACTGAGGTTGTTGTTACCCGCCTCCCATTTAATACTACCATCCCTTAAACATAAACTGTGATTGGCTTACCCTAGCGAGGGTTAGTCATATTTAGGGTTGTTAATAGTGAAGTTTTTAGGTGTTTTTTTTGGTGTGTGTGTTTTTTTTGTTTTTTTTTAAACCGATTATCGATTATGTAACTCCGATTTTCAACCGTTTATCGTTTTATAGCTGGGCGGGAGTTTGTATAAAAGTTTAAGATTTATAATTTAGGAGGCAAAAGAGAGATCTATAAGTGAGAGAATGAGTGAACTGCATATGTTAAATCTCATAAGCGCCCGCCCCACGATTTAGTCATTTTAAATGAAAGTACTTGAAGTTATAAGTTTTAAATTATTTTCCTCTTTTTAGTCCACTTATAAAAACGTGGTTTTAAAAAATCTTTTTTACCTCTATTTATTTTACCAAACACCTCATCAGAGCCCGCCCAACAGCGATGAGGTCAGGGCGTGAATTCGGCACGTGAAAGTGAACTACAGCAGACTGATATAGATGCTTATATAGAGATTAAATAAAAATGCAATAATTTAATTGCGGTACATTCGATCGATCTGAAATTTAAACAATTGCGGACGGACAGACACGAAAGCAAGTTAATAAAAACGTGGTAATAAATAAAGGTAAAAGGGATTTTTTTAAACCACGTCTTTATATAAGTGGACTAAAAAGAAGAAAATAATTTAAAACTTATAACTTCAATTACTTTGATTTAATATGACTAAAAACGCTGGGCGGGTGTTTGGTATAAAAGTTAAAGATTTATAATTTAGAAGGCAAAAGAGAGATCTATAAGTGAGAGAATGAGTGAACTGCATATGTTAAACCTCATAAGCACCCCCTCTGGAGCGTGACGTACTTTATGGACGTCCCCCATCCTAGTCTACCCTAAAACGTCTTGTAGATTTTCTCAAAGAACAACTCTAAGAGCTTGTGGACATAAGTAATGAGCTACAAGAAAACTGTGTGTATACAACGTTGTCAAGTTTCTTGCCAAGACTTATGATCAAACATACAACTTTATTCATTGCTGTTGTTATGGGAGATGACAGCACAGCTCTGAGTTTCACAGTACGTGTCATTCTTGCTGGACCAGCTCATTAGTCATCACTTGGACTTTGAAAACAGAAACAGAGTCTTCGCTTTTTATCCAAACTTTCTAGTTCAATGTCCCGTGTATTTTTCAATCGGTTGGTCAAACCTGGATTATCATAGTTACATTGTAGTTTTTTCCAAACTATCACGAAGTAACGGCTACGACTCTAGAAGGAAGTAGTGGGCGATGATATTCTTTTTACCGACTTTATTTCTACAATTACAATCCATACCAGATTGTCCTGCATCGACCGAGTTCAGTCTCTAACTGAGTAACCGAGATGTGGCAACACGCTGGAAAGTAGAATCAAGTGATTGAAAAAAATTATGGGTAAGAGTTTACAGTTAAACACTTGATAAACTGAATATGTCCATAAACTCCATGACCCATTTAAATTTAGAAAATAATTTAATCAAGTTTTAAAACGTCATTAGGAAATTAGTTATAAAAATAACGTGCTATCTATGATAAGTAAAAGCTCATTAAATGGTAGATATTATTTATTTTTAACGCATTGGGGAAAGAAAGGGCGCGTAGACGTGCAGACAAGTTTAAAATTTACGCAAATGGTTGTTTATTTAATGTTGAAAGCTAAATGTAGTCTATCCTATTAAATAATTTTTGAATAATTTTTTTGCGAAGACTTTATGTAGGTTATGCGTTTTAAGAAATCAATCCTTTTCCCAAATGATCCTTGGTTCCTTGTGTGTTGAATCCCTGTCTTTGACTCAGTGACACCAGGAATTAAACTATTTACTTGAAAACTCGCGTAGTATAAACAAGATTCTACACAGGACAACCAAACATCCAGCCACAATTTACTAGTAGGAAGAAAGTCTTTAATAAAAATGAAACATTTTAATATTTTTCAACAATTAACGAAATCCTTTGGCTGGACGTTATTCATCTCAACTTTTGCAGTCTGTCATTGTATTATGCATTTAAGAAATTTAAAATTGTTTTTATGATTTATATTTTTCTGAATCTTTGTATAGCCATAGTGGGTGCCACAGAGTATCGTTATAAGATCTATGTTGATTGGTTAGAAGGACACATAATTATTAATACCCATAGTATTCACTTAAATAAATAAAAATTTTGCTTCATGAGTAACCTTTCCTCTATTTGATCATGGAGTATTAGCTTGTCTTATCTTATCTGTTATATTAGTCTGTAGAGCTAAGTCAGATTCACATCAAACGCTCCTGGAAGTGTTATATTGGAATTTTAATGATAAAACACATTTTTAAATCCCTTATATTAACTTCGCGGCCGTCTCTCTCATCATCTCATCATCTCATCATCTCTGTCTTGGGCTGGGCGGGCGGAAAAAGAAAAGTCGAAAATGACCCACTTCCCGTGATTTGATCGAGCTGAAATTTGGCACACTGACCCGTCTGACCTAACAATGCATCGTATCAAAATTTCAGATCGATCGAACGTACCGTAATTAAATTAATGCATTTTTAGTTTATCTATATAAACTATATGTAGAGGTCACTATCGTTTACATTTTACGGGTCACTTGACTTCAGGCCAGCCACCGGTGTGAACACGTCTCGTGCTTAAACCAGGTAAAGCGGCGTGCTTTTGTTTACATATGGCGTTTCACGGTGAACTTTCCCCAGTGATCGGTGGCAAGACCTTTCCCCTCTCCCACCCCCACCCCACCCTTTTTGGGTTAAAAGCAAAGGGGAGTAAAGACAGATTCAGTCTGTAGATATTTGTAAATACTTTAAGTTCTGTCTCATATATAAGGGATTTATAGTCAAAAACTTTGTTTTTACAGGTTTGTTTTATTAAATCCCTTATATTAACTTCGCGGCCGTCTCTGTCTTGGGCTCGGCGGGCGGGCGGAAAAACAGAAGTCGAAAATGACCCACTTCCCATGATCCGATCGAACTGAAATTTGGCACACGGACCCGTCTGACCTAACAATGCATTGTATCAAAATTTCAGATCGATCGAACGTACCGTAATTAAATTAATGCATTTTTAGTTTATCCTTATATGAGGTATGTAATTTAAATTCACGGTTTGTTATTGTTTTTTTGCCACGTGAAAGTTTGAGCTGACGCATTGAGACGACCCAACGAAGCGACGGGCGCTTTTGTTTACATTTTACGTGTCACTCTGAGCTCGGTCAAGCGAATCGGTGACCAGACTTTTCCCCTCTCCAACCCCCCCTCCCCCCCCCCACTAGAGTTATGATGCAAAGTTGAGTTAAGACAGATTCAGTCTGTAAATGTTTGAAAATAATCAATACTTTTAGTTATGTCTCATATAGTCTATAAGGGATTTATAGTCAAAAACTTTGTTTTTACGGGTTTGTTTTTTTATTACTTTTTTTATTAGCTTGCTTTGTAAGTTTAATCGGAACCGTCCGTCCAACTATTTGTTTATAATTTTTTCACGTGCCTAGTTCACGCGTTGACGCCGACCGTCACTGTTCACACCCCCTACCGTCCCTGCGCCCAGGGGAGATAAAAACCAGGGGAGATAATTCTGTTTCAGTCTGTAAATGTCGCGTTTGAACATAATCACTACTTTTAGTTATGTCTCATATATAATGGATTTATAGTCAAAAGGTAAGCTGGCTTTGCACTTACTGTAAACTGCGTAGACTAAAAAGTAGAAAATTAGTGCATTTTTAATATAAGACTACTTTTAAAAAAATGTTTTTAAGGTTAATTATTCAAAAATAACTTAATAATACAACAATCTGTAGAGCGTACACGTTGTAAAGAGTTGCTTTGGAATTTCATTAAGTATGCTCTGTAGTAATTTTTAGCTCTAGTTCTCTTTCATCGTGACCTTCACCTAATATTGAAGATTAGAAAACTGGCATTTCAGGAAAACGAACCATCAGGTCCCTAGGTCCTAATGGACAACATATTAGTAAGGCACGTCAATTAAATGACTGGATTCTAGACGGTTCTGTGTGTACTCACATCCCCAGTTCTATGTGACCAAACAGCCGAGTTCTCTCCCTTAGATGTCACTACCAAGCCCCTGGTGGCAGACTGACATTTACGGGGTCGTTTCCGATACTCTCCCCTGGTTCGTATCTGTTTACCGTTGTTTTCTTTGTCCACAAGTATGGTCAGCTAAGAGTTCATGTTAGTTGCTGTTGCTCTGTGATGAGAAGTTTAATCAAAGCATCTCATGGGATATTATGTCTCAGTGCTGTTATGTTTCGTTGAGCAATTTCGTGGGTTTCTATCCCTCACTGGTGTGTTTAAGTTTAAATAAGGTTTTATATTGGGTCTATAGTTAGAGGTACGAGCTTAGTTAAGTTATGCTATGGATGTTTTAGATGACAGTTGTGTGAGATAAAGAATTCTTTGGGTCTCTATTGCTCAATCATGGGTGATACGGACAGCTCATGAGTGTCATTAGAACACCCATCAATCTAATCAAGATGCTACACGGTTAGTATCCTCCTTTTGTTTATGAATAGCATCCACAAGATGAACATATTATAGACATGTTTGGTGCGGGGGATGCAGAGCGCACCGGGTGACACCATCTCAGGGGGTGTCACCTAACAAAGCTGTATGTTTTCAGAGCACACACTCATCGGTGTAGAAGACTTTCAAAAAGGGATACCGCATCACGGTAACATTTTCCATATATATGAATAATATAATAGTCCAAGTCACTGGCTGGCTGGATGTGGAACGCTGAGGAACGATGTACAATAGTCTATAGCAGTTTTAAAAAATCGTGTGGTGATTAGCACTGTAAAAAAAAATTATATGACGTCATTGTTTGATCTTATATTTAATACAAGGAGTGCATCAAAAAGTGTGCAAATTATTACAAAGTAAAGACGCGCTGTAAAAAAATATTATATGACGTAATTGTTTTAGCTCACATCTTAATTTTGGAAAAAGGGAACGATGTAAAAATAGGATTTGAGGATTTATAATTATAAAATGCTTTGTGTACATTTCAGGAATTTCAATATTTCGTATTTATCAAACAAGGATAAGTTACTTGGGATTCTGACCAAAAAATTGGGCGCCATAGGCGCCCTACAACCCCTAGTATATATATATTTAACCAATCAAGATGCATGATTTCATAAAAACTTCTTCAGCAGTGAGCCAGAAATGAGTTAGAAAAACACTTCTTTGAACAGGATTCAACATGGAAGGACGTGTTCGGAAGCTGTGTTATGACTCTAAGATGAATGAAGGCTCTCCAGTGTTACCGAATACGATGTTGTCATACAAGAATCAAATGACTAAAATAACTGGTTGTTGTCTTTTAACTTTTCTAAGTAATTAATTTGATTGTTGTCTAAAAACACGGTGGAGTCAAATTATTTCACTGAACAATATTTTTTTTCTATCAAGCACACGACGTATACTAATCTTAACGGCGTAGAGGCTTTAGGCACTGAGATGAAAAAAATATATAGGACAAGTAAAATTACCACCATGCTAAATGATTTGACGTGTCAAGAAACACAATGATGGTCAAGGTTCATCAAAAGACGTAACTCAGGGGAGACTACCGTTGATACTGATTCCACTGATACCAGCAGCTAGCATTCATACAACGGCAAATATCGCAACAACAACAAATGGAAGAGTTGACGTGGCAATAACATTCGCAGAAAGATTTGAACACGCTTTAGTTAGTGCTGGTATTGTTGATTACAACCAAGATAATGTAAATGTAAGTTAATGAGAGAAACTTGTTAACTTTATCAAAAAGCTTCTTTCTAGATTGCACCCTGTCATTTCATTCCAGTCAATTGCGGTGCTAAGACAAAATGTGAAATCTAAAGCAGGTGCAGACCATCTCACAAAACAGTGATTCTATAGCAGTGGTTCCTAACCTTTCGGGGTCCATGCACCCCTTCAGATGAACAAAAAAGTTCATGCACCCCCTCTTGAAACTTGCAGAAAATGCATAATAAACTATGTATATTTTAGGAACACAACAGTTTTGACAATAGGCAACAGTGAATTTAGTGAGAGATCTACTGCAACTTATGATCAATCAGCGATTTAAATCTGGGGACTGTTTTGGACAATGCAACTCTCATGTCATCCTCTGCATTCAACTTATTCCTTGCCTTGGTTTTAATCGTCAAAAGTGTGGAGAATCCTGCGTCACAGACATAGGTTGTGGCAAATGGAAGGAGAGTCAGTACTGCCCTCTTGGCTAGTTGTGGGTAGGAATCTAGCTGGGCGCACCAAAATTCAATCAAGGTAATGCAATTTAAGGCAATCTTGAGTACTTCTCTGGTTCTCAAATCAATCAGGTTATCTTTAGCAAGGTCACTGTCATAAATGTTGTCCAAGTCACAGAGAAAAGGAGTGTGAATCCAAAGGTCTTTCCTAACAATGTCTTGACAGAAATACCCATCAAAGGACCTTTGCAATGTTAAAAGGTGCTCTGAAATTTCCCCTTTGATGTTGTCAGACAGTGATCTCTCAGTGCTTCCTCATGAAGCATATATTACAATTTCATCCAAGAGTGGAAAGTTGGCCAAGTAGGACTTTTCTAGTTGTCGTTGAAATAGTGTCAGTTTGTTAAGGAAGGCTTGCAATCTCTCAGTAGCATCCATTACAGTCACAGCAGGTCCTTGGAGAGATGTGTTCAACTCATTCAAGATGGTGAAGATGTCAGCCAGGTATGCCAAGTAAGGAATGCAATTTGGACAGTCAAACTTGTCAGCAAGGTCACTCTCTTTTTCTCGCAAGAAAACGGCATGCACCACTCTCAGTTCTACTAACCGAGAAAGTATCCGTACCCTGGATAACCAGCGAACCTCAGTGAGTGTGGTAGAGCAGAACTTCATGCTCAGAGACCACCTCCTGACATAAAAAATTGAAGAAGCGGTGGTTCAAGGCATGTGAGCGGATAAAATTTACAACTTGGACTGCAGTAGAAGGAACTGACTTCAAGGTTGGAGGTAGAGTTTCGCATGCCATGGCCTGACGATGAAGGATACAGTGTGTAGTGACAATATCTGGAACGTCTTTCTTTACCAGTTCTGAAAATCCTGACTTATTACCGAGTATGAAGGGAGCACCATCTGTGCAAATTGAAGAAATTCTTGAATTCCAGTCAAACTGGTTTTCAGTGAAGAATGCCCTCACCAGCTGCAGCACATCAGCAGCTTTGGTAGTAGCTAGGAGTGGCTTACAAAAGAGAAATTCCTCCTTCAGCAATCCACTGTGAATATATATCACAAATACAAGAATCTGACTGCATTGTGCTACATCAGTTGATTCATCCAGCTGCATGCTAAATGGAAAAGGGCTGCTTCTCATCTCGCACAAGACTTGATCCAGAATGTCTGCAGCCATGTCACTAATCTTTGAATGAATAGTGTCATTGGACAAAGGGACTTTCTCAACCTGCTTCCTCTACTAGTGACCACATATCAGTTCCACCATCTCCAGAGCAAAAGGCTTCACCAAAGTTTCTCGAATGGTGTGGGGCTTCTTGTTCTTTGCAATAAGATATGCAACCTTGAATGATGCCTCCAGTGCAGGTTTCTGTGACAAAGAAAATCCTTGGGGGTGCATGCACCACTGTTTAGGAACCCCTGTTCTATAGGGTGAGGCCAAATGGTGAGAAATTACTGCAACTTTGGATGGTTTACTCAGTCGACAAAAATGAAACTTTTTTTTCTGCAGATAGTTTGCTATTTATATTACAGAGAATACTTCAAAACTTGTAACTGCATTGACAAGTGGTTGAACTGAGACCAACTTCACAAAATAATGAGACGTTGAATAGCATCTATTGCCTTGTAATTTTAACAATTTTGGCAGAATGGTTTAGAATGCACACAATTGATACGGAAGCCTGCTTTACAAAATGACTACCAGCCTAGAAGCCTGATATTGTTTCTGCATGACAAGCGTTGTCACTTATAGAAATAAACATATAGTTTAGACTTGTATGTGCACGGATGTTCATGAACTATATGAGAAGAATTTAAAAGACAATCTTCGTTTGTACAAGGATTGAAAATGTTTCCTCATGATTGAGCACGTTATTATTTGGTCGCAAAAAACGTGAATATTCGATTTCACATAATAATAATAATAATAATAATAATAATTTGATTATTTATATAGCGCAGTACCCCAGCAATCAGCTTGGCTCACAGCGCTTCACATAAAAATAGTTGTTGTTGAGCCTTCTCGTCCATGAGGGGCATCCACCGATCATCGTCGGCGTCTGCGATTCCTCCAAGGGCATAGGCCACCTACGATAGACCTCCAGGCATCTCTATCCTGGGCCAGCTTCTCCAGGATCTTCCAGTCATTGTCAATTCTCTTGATGTCTGCCTCAAACTCTCGGCGCCAAGTGTTTCTTGGGCGGCCTCTTTTCCGCTTGCCCTGTGGGTTCCATTTCAGGGCTTGCCTTGTTGTATTAGAAGCAGGTTTTCTTAGTGTATGACCAATCCACCTCCACCGCTTCTGGAGAATTTCTTCCTCAATGGGCTTATGTTTTGTCCGCTGCCACAGTTCCCGGTTGCTGATTTTGTCCGGCCAGTAAATTCTGAGAATCCTTCTTAGACAATTGTTGATGAAGGACTGGATTCTGGTCAGGTTTAAGGCCGTTGTTTTCCATGTCTCGGCTCCATATAGCAGCACAGGTTTCACCATAGCGTTAAAAATCCTTACTTTTAACTTGCTGCCTAAGTTGTTAGAGACCCAAACGTTCTTGAGTTGCTGCAAGGCTGCTCTTGCTTTTCCGATCCTTATTTTGACGTCAGCATCTGTACCACCTTGTTTATCTACCACGCTGCCAAGGTAAACAAAACTGTCCACCTCCTCCAGAGCCTCTCCTTCAAGCATAATGGGTGATGTACTGGTGGCATTAACCTTGAGGATTTTACTCTTCCCTTTGTGTATGTTGAGACCCATGCTAGCAGAAGTGGCTGCGACAATGTTTGTTTTCTCCTTCATCTGTTGTTGGGTATGTGCAAGAAGGGCAGATCATCAGCAAAGTCAAGATCATCAAGTTGATCCCACAAGGTCCATTGGATGCCATTCCTTTTCTGCTGTGTAGATAATTTCATCACCCAGTCAATGGCTAACATTGAACAGGAATGGTGACAGAAAGCAACCTTGTCTCACACCAGTCTTCACCTGGAAAGCATATGTCACCTGCTGACCATGGACAACTCGGCAGTTTATCCCTTCGTACATGTTTCTGATTATATCCGTAATCTTCTGTGGCACCCCGTAATGCCTTAGCAATTTCCACAGGGATTGCCTGTCAACACTGTCGAAGGCTTTTTCATAGTCAACAAAGTTGACATAGAGCGGCGAGTTCCACTCTAGTGACTGCTCTAGAATGATGCGCAGTGTCGCTATCTGGTCAGTGCAGGATCTGTTGGTGCGAAAGCCAGCTTGTTGGTCCCGCAACAGAGGATCTACAGCGTTTTTCATCCTGTTAAGTAGTACACGGCTGAAAACCTTTCCTGGGATGGACAGCAGGGTGATCCCTCTGTAGTTCGAGCATGAGCTTAAATCCCCCTTTTTTGGGGATCTTGATAAGGTATCCCTCTTTCCAATCGGAAGGAACTTGCTCATCTTCCCATATCTTCATAAACAGAGGTGTAGCATTTCTACACTGGTTTCCAAGTCCGCCTTCAGTGCCTCTGCTGGGATGCCATCAGTTCCTGCAGCCTTTCCATTTCTGAGTTGTTTAATGGCCCTGCTAATCTCTTCTTTGGTGGGAATATTGCAGTCAATTAGCAGGTCATTATCAGCTTGTTGGATATCTGGTGGATTCCTTGGTTCCGGCATGTTTAGGAGCTCTTCAAAGTGCTCCTTCCCTCTCCCTCTCTGTTGCTCCTCACTTGGTAAGGTGTTTCCCATTTTATCCTTTACTGGTCTCTCTACCTTGCTAAATTTCCCTGACAGCGTCTTAACGGTATCAAACAGTTCACTCATTTTCCCCTGGTGAGCTGCATCTTCTGCTTCTTTAGCAAGTTTATCAACAAATTCCTTCTTGTCCCTCTTGATGCCTTTCTTAACTTCCTTATTTGCAGCTGCATACTCCTTCTGGGACTTGTTTTTCTGTGCTCTGGTGGGGCTGTTGTTCACTTCTGATTTCTTTCTTTTCCTTTCTTCTATTTTACTCAGCGTACCTGCTGCTATCAATTCTTTTTGTTCCCTTTTCCTGTTTCCTAGCACTTCTTGGCATGTTGACTGGACTGTTTCTTTCATGCTTTGCCACTTTCCTTCGGTGGTCTCGTCTTCGAGTATTTCGTGTAGGGCTTGGAACTTATTGGATAGTGAGATCTTGAATTCTTCCTTTTTGGCTTGGTCCTTAAGGAGGGAGGTATTATACCGCGTCCTGTATGCTGTTTACTCGGTATAATGTCTCTTTAGCTTTAATTTCATCCTGGCCACAAGAAGATGGTGATCTGAGGCAACATCAGCTCCCCTCTTTACACGTACATCTTGGAGAGATCGCCTGAATGTTTTACAAATACATACATGGTCTATTTGGTTCATCGTTCTCATGTCCGGTGAGACCCATGTAGCTTTGTGAATTCTCTTGTGCTGGAAAATACTCCCCCCTATGACCAGGTTTGCTGTGGCACATAGGTCCGCAAACCTCTCACCATTGTCATTCATCTCGCCTATCCCTTGCTGTCCCATAACCTCTTCGTACCCTGTGTTGCTATTGCCGATCTTGGAATTAAAGTCTCCCATTAGGATTACGCTGTTCCTCCGTGGGGGACCCTGGACTATGGTCATTACTCTATTGTAGAATTCTTCTTTGTCTCTTTCATCACTTTCCAATGCATATCATTGGATAACATCTAGGTTGATGATACGTTTTTTTGGTACGAAAGGTTGCTAAAAGAATTCTAGGTCCATGGGCCTCCCATCCAAAGAGTGCTCCTTGTGCTGCCCTTGATAGCATCATAGCAACACCCATGGTATGTGGGGCATCGTCTTCTTCGTGTCCCGAAAATATCACCATCTCTCCTGAGATTAGTCTCTTCTGTCCCCATCCAGTCCATCTTGCTTCACTAATTCCGAGAATGTTGAGCTTATAGCTCCTCATATCAGCGGCTATTTGTGCAGCTTTACCAGCCTCGTACATGGTGCGGACATTCCATGCTCCAATGACTGTGGTTGTCCAGGGTAGAGATGATGGTTGTCACCTAATAGCTTCCAGGTTTTGGCTTTCACTATTAGGCGTCATATTTTCATCCTCAAGGAATCCATCCTCTCCCAGGACTGAAATGTCTTTTGCTATTCTTTTCGTTGTTTTTGTAACTATGTTTTTTACAGGGCAGGGTTGTTGGCCTTGCGCGCAACCACTTGGGGGATTGCCCCTCACAGCTCAATGGGTAGCTGCCTTTGTTCGGGTTAGGTCCCTAGCCTTTGTGGATCCTTCCACTTCCTACAAGGCAATAGGGCTGATTTTGGTCCGCCCCGGGTATTTTATTTCCCCGGTACCCTCCATATCTGGTGGGCTTTCTCCTATCCGCCGGCTGAGGAGGCGCTCGATAGAAGATCAGCATCTCCCACGAGACATAAAAATAGTACATGTAACATGCATATATTAATAAATGCCATCAATGTCAAACATTCATATCCTAACTACAACATAATGACATGATGGTGTACATCCTAACTACAACATAATGACATGATGGTGTACATCCTAACTACAACATAATGACATGATGAGTGTACATCCCAACTACAACATAATGACATGATGAGTGTACATCCTAACTACAACATAATGACACGATGGTGTACATCCTAACTACAAAATAATGACATGATGGTGTACATCCTAACTACAACATAATGACATGATGGTGTACATCCTAACTACAACATAATGACATGATGAGTGTACATCCCAACTACAACATAATGACATGATGAGTGTACATCCTAACTACAACATAATGACATGATGGTGTACATCCTAACTACAAAATAATGACATGATGGTGTACATCCTAACTACAACATAATGACATGATGGTGTACATCCTAACTACAACATAATGACATGATGAGTGTACATCCTAACTACAACATAATGACATGATGGTGTACATCCTAACTACAAAATAATGACATGATGGTGTACATCCTAACTACAACATAATGACATGATGGTGTACATCCTAACTACAACATAATGACATGATGGTGTACATCCTAACTACAAAATAATGACATGATGGTGTACATCCTAACTACAACATAATGACATGATGGTGTACATCCTAACTACAACATAATGACATGATGAGTGTACATCCTAACTACAACATAATGACTTGACAATAATGAAAACGTTTATTAGTATTCCTAAAACGTGTATATTAAAGTTGATACCTTAATATTTTCTTTTATCCAGTGCTTAACTTTACTTCAAAGGTTTCATGCAAAATTAATAGTTCATTGTTATTCATATTTGTTAATAGTTATAATGTTTTATTTACATGTTTTTGATAATGTAAAGGTAATAATTGGGCGCATAAACTGACAAGTCATAATAGATCTTGAAAAGGTGCTGACTTGACAACAATAAAAACGTTTATGTGAATTACTAACACGTGGATATTAAATTGTAAATATGATTAACAGTTGATAAGTTAATATTTTCTGTTATCCTGTGACAAACTTTGCTTACTACGTTTCATGCAAAATAAATAGTTCTTAACATGTGTAAAATTACAGTTTATTTTTTACATGTTTTGAAAATATTGTGGTAATAATGTATGGACAAATGGGCGAATAAACTGACAAGTCATAATCATCGATGAAGCTTAAACGGCTTCAAATCACAGTAATGCGTGATGTGGATCACATTACAGTCACATACTTTTTTTTAACGCACTGTGCTGTATTATTGGTGCACTCATAATTGGTGCGCACTATTCAATGCCGCAGGTAAATGTCCGGCTGACTCCTCAGCAATATTTGTTAATACGTCGAACTTCAAACTTCTTTTCCGCAGTATCACTTTTTGCTGTGTGTAATTCACTATGCATTTACTATTATCAAGATTATATCATTATTATTCATGCAAACATATATAACGCGAAGCCTAAGCTTGGAGGTTTTCTCATAGCACATATATTCGTATAAATAATCAAAATATATACTCTGCTATGTCCGTTCGTAACGCTAGATTTTAGAAAGCCCACCGCTAAAAAAAATAACCCTGAAAAATATATAGAAAAAAAAAGAAAAAAAAACTATTTTCAAACTTCCGCATAAAATTAAAAATTGTTCAATATGGAAAAGAGATTTAATTTTTCTCTCTTGGTCTCTACATTTTCTGATTATTTACTATGCGGCTTTCAGGCAGAAGGTACAATTAACAAAAACTGAAATATATCCATTTTGAAAACTCCAGACATTTTTGACGGGTAATACACTAATAAACAATATAATTTGCAATGTCACGTCTGTAGTGTCTGTCCGTGACGCTACTAATTTTAGAAAGCAGCGCACCAAGTTACTGCACCAATGCATCAAAAGGTGTGCAAATTAAATATACGCTGTAAAAAATATTATATGACGTCATTGTTTTAGCTCATATTTTAATTTTGGAAAAGGGAACAATGTAAAAAGAGGATTTCATGTTGGTTAATTATAAAATCAAAAAACAAAAGGGGCGCCGTAGGCGCCGTACAACTCCTATTATAAAATACTTTGTGTGCATTTCAGAAAGTTTAATGTTTCGTATTTATCAAACAAGGACAAGATAGTTGGGCTTTTGAAAAAAAAAGTGCATTTTTTCAAAATATATAGATTTCAGCTGAAAACTTCCGTCACTTTTGACGGGTGATACGCTAGTTATTTATATTTTCAAAATGTATCTTTAAGATGCTATAAATTTCAGGTTGTAGATTTAACTCCGTGAGTTAAACCTAAAGTGAAGAGGGGGGATATGTCAGGGAAATATTATAGCTAATGGGGTTTTCTCAATGTGTATGTATTTTTACGGGTCTGTGGTGCAGTGCACAATAGTGCGCATGGTATTGAGCACTATGACGTAGCATGAGAAGATGTGACGCGAGATAGTGAACGTGACGTAGGGACGGTTGAGAGTCTATAGTTAGAGATTTCCTGTCGTTGCGTGCGGAAGGACCTTGTTGGACGATAATAAAACTTATGTATGTTATGCTGGTGTTCGAGTTACTTTGAGTTGTAGCCTGTCCTTGTGGTCATTACAAGTACCCAGACAACTGAATTTTGAACTTTTTGTAATTTTTCAATGTATTGTTTTAGTGAACCTGAAAGAATAGAGTTACAATAATCAAGACGACACAGAACAAGAGCACAGACTAGAGTGTTCGTTGCGCTAACTGTTAAGTAATGACGGATTGAGCTGATTTGACGGATGGCGGTGTAGGCAGAGCGACAGATGTGAGTCAAGGCATCAGCTACTACTTATAATCTCAGTTGAGCAGTTTATTTAAGACTTTGAACGTGACAAGATTTCATGAATTTGTCGACGGATCGACACAGTGCTGGTGATTATTTCACTCTAAGTTGTTTTTGTACCTCAGACAACCAATAATTTGAAGGAGTCGTTATACACCTGAAGCAGTTTTTTTTTGGTTCTCTATCAAGTCCTGGATGCTAATCAGATAACGTGGATTAAATTAATGCATGAGTTAAATAACAACTGACATTTGTTCTATACCTCCTAACCTCTCTGCCTCCTAACCTCTCTACCTCCTAACCTCCCTACCTCCTAACCTCTACCTCCTAACCTCTCTACCTCCTAACTTCTCTACCTCCTAACCTCTCTACCTACTAACCTCCCTACCTCCTAACCTCTCTACCTCCTAACCTCTCTACCTCCTAACCTCTCTACCTCCTGACCTCTCTACCTCCTGACGGGACAAACTTACCTCCTGAATCACACATCAAACAAAGGAGAAACACCAGCCATGTACTTGTTGTAGCAATCAGCGATTGCATTGGTAATTATTACTGGTAAAGCAGAATAGAGAAAAAAAAGTCATTATTTACAAAGAAATTTCATTCAACCGTGTCAAACTAGAACTAGAACAGCAGTACAAAGTTATTGATACTGAAGTCCTGCTAGAACAGCAGTACAAAGTTATTGATACTGACATCCTGCTAGAACAGCAGTACAAAGTTATTGATACTGAAGTCCTGCTAGAACAGCAGTACAAAGTTATTGATACTGACGGGCTGCTAGAACAGCAGTACAAAGTTATTGATACTGACATCCTGCTAGAACAGCAGTACAAAGTTATTGATACTGAAGTCCTGCTAGAACAGCAGTACAAAGTTATTGATACTGACATCATGCTAGAACAGCAGTACAAAGTTATTGATACTGACATCCTGCTAGAACAGCAGTACAAAGTTATTGATACTGACATCATGCTAGAACAGCAGTACAAAGTTATTGATACTGACGTCCTACTGGTTGTTGGGTTTTTATCAAACATCATTCCAAAGTTTTAACATATATTTTTTTAACTATTTAATTTTGTAACTTTAATTTCAGACTCACATAATATATTATGCAAATAAGATATCATATAAACTAATCAAATGTCATCTTTACAAACTAAAGGAAAGGTCATCGCATCGAGTGAAGAGCCGTGACCAACGCTGCCTAAAATAGACTGCTGTTGACTGAAATGAAATAACGAGCCCTCCTGCCGTACATTACAGTCAAGTGAATCAAGAACATCTAAATTAAACATGGCATTAAGCATGCCCAAGTTGGGCACTGATTATAAAATAAATCAAGTCTGCAGTGTGAAATATAAACCGTATGAAAAATTGTAGTTTTCAATTGTTATAAAACGAAATAAACTTCAAACTTTTTCTTTCGCTATAAAATTTTAAAATCAGAATTTTTTGGCGAATGGTTAGTAGTATCTGAAGTGATGCTAAAGTTCTGAAAACGGCCATGGTCATCGCATCAAGGTGTCTGACATGGCCCATGAGCAAATTAGAGTTACATTATCGATTAGTTTGAACCAATCACGTTGCACGAGTCATGTATAAGTCATTTATTCAATCAGCACACTAATGTATGTGACATTCCTTTACAAACAGTCTTGCAAAGGTCAACGTGCTACAGGAGCTATAAAATATTCATACGCCAGAATGGATTGATGACAAACAAAACTTGCCATTCCCCCCCCCCTTTTCCATTAACACTGCAACAAATCCAAAGCTGCAACAAGTGTGAGCTCCGATTATCATTGGGCGATTTAATTTCTCAACCATTACAATAATAGGCCGACATTTTATATTTGTTATCATGATGCCCTTATCTTAACTTGTTACTTCACAAAAGAAATATTAAATTTTGTCATTTAAAATCAGAAACACTAAACACGCACTGTACAGGTAAGGGGCCGTCCATAAATGACGAATACGCGATTTTGGCTGATTTTTAACCCCCCTCCCCCATTGTCACACTTCGTCACAAAAACTTAGATCCCTTCCAATATGACGTCACAAAGCTGTTACATCACCCCCCCCACACACAAAAAAGCGGTATTTTATATTGGAAAATGAGCAAGTTTCAAATCACTTTATTGTCATTTTAGTATGTATTTAGTGTAAGGCTGCACTCTAATATCGTAACACGCGTGAATCCATGTAAAGGGTCATAAAATAAATAGTAAGAAATCGAATATTTAAGTGGAACTTTGATTTAAAGTAGTTTGTTTTGACGTGACGTCACAAACTCCCCCTCGTCACAAATGTGGGGCCACGTCTCAAAGTGTGTGACGTCCTTTATGAACGGCCCCTAAGCTAATCGATTTGTTTGTGAAAAGTATTTTATTTATAAATAAATATTTATTTTTTATTTATAAAGACAAACAGTCCACAAAACAATAGCCTAATTCGAAATAGAAATGTTATGTGTATTATTTAAGTGCTTTTAGATAAAACAGGGGTATTCAATTTGCAGACACCTGATGATATTTTACGGCTATTATGATGTGGCAGCTAAGTCAGTATCAAATTTCGTCCCTAGTCGAGAAAGTTTTGGTGCCCAAGACGTACTAATTAGACATTCGTGAACTAGACATGCAAAATACGGTGGAGTTGAGTGCATCATGCACCCGCGGGAACTTATCAGTAAATGTAAATGATTCAGTCTTTATTTAGATTTCAATTATTTTGTCTAGAAGTCCAATATACACTAAATATATCCGTTGGGTACTTTATATACAGTATTCATATAGATTTTTATATAAAATGTAGGATAATTTCGTTGCTTTAGAAATATATCAATTTTTTTATTAATTATGTAGTAAAAGGCCAAAATAAGTCCATTTTCTGTGTTTTACTGTACATCACGATGCTGTCAACATTTGTACCAATGTGTCTGTGCCTTGAGTCTTGACTCCAGCTATGGTAGAAGCTTGATGTTAACGGCTGTGTGGACCAGCTTTGGTAGAAGCTTGATGTTAACGGCTGTGTCGACCAGCTTTGGTAGAAGCTTGATGTTAACGGCTGTGTCGACCAGCTTTGGTAGAAGCTTGATGTTAACGGCTGTGTCGACCAGCTTTGGTAGAAGCTTGATGTTAACGGCTGTGTCGACCAGCTTTGGTAGAAGCTTGATGTTAACGGCTGTGTCGACCAGCTTTGGTAGAAGCTTGATGTTAACGGCTGTGTCGACCAGCTTTGGTAGAAGCTTGATGTTAACGGCTGTGTCGACCAGCTAAATTTTACCGTGCACTGTGGACGACAGTCTTATCTCCCTTGTTGATATTTATGTGTCGTAACTAATTAAATCGTTGCCATTTTATAAGACATGTGCGCCACCCATTCGACAAACATGCACTACATTGTGGCTCCGACAGTGAAGTCCAGTCATATCGGCCCCCGACAAAATGACAGCGCCTAATAAAGGCCAACGATAAAATGGCAGCGACAATCGGTCCCCCATTATTCGTCCCCATACAATGAGGCCTCGTTGAAATAACCTTGACTAATGACCTATCTAACATTGAAAAATTACCTATCTAACATTGATAATTAATTTCACCACCCCGATTATTTACGAACTTAAATCTTCCAACACACAGCTAATAAACTAAAAATGTATCCAACCCAACCTCCTGTCAGTCTTCTAATGGTTCAGATGATTTACCTATTTTTGGAGGACCTATTGTAGGAAGACTTCTTGTCAGGAGGACTTCTTGTAAGGAGGACTTCTTGTCAGGAGGACTTCTTGTCAGGAGGACTTCTTGTCAGGAGGACTTCTTGTCAGGAGGACTTCTTGTCAGGAGGACTTCTTGTCGGAGGACTTCTTGTCAGGAGGACTTTTTGTCAGAAGGACTTCTTGTCAGGAGGACTTCTTGTCAGGAGCCCTTGTTTTGGGCTCCCTTCGTCGCCGGCCTCGTTGATCGTGACCATCTTAACGGTGCCGATTTGTTGGGACCTGCCTGTAATGGACCAAATTGTCTCAGTTTGTTGGGACCTTCCTGTCATGGACCAAATTGTCTCAGTTTGTTGGGACCTGCCTGTCATGGACCAAATTGTCTCAGTTTGTTGGGACCTGCCTGTCATGGACCAAATTGTCTCAGTTTGTTGGGACCTGCCTGTCATGGACCAAATTGTCTCAGTTTGTTGGGACCTGCCTGTCATGGACCAAATTCACTCAGTTTGTTGGGACCTGCCTGTCATGGACCAAATTGTCTCAGTTTGTTGGGACCTGCCTGTCATGGACCAAATTGTCTCAGTTTGTTGGGACCTGCCTGTCATGGACCAAATTGTCTCAGTTTGTTGGGACCTGCCTGTCATGGACCAAATTGTCTCAGTTTGTTGGGACCTGCCTGTCATGGACCAAATTGTCTCAGTTTGTTGGGACCTGCCTGTCATGGACCAAATTGTCTCAGTTTGTTGGGACCTGCCTGTCATGGACCACATTGTGTCAGTTTGTTGGGACCTGCCTGTCATGGACCAAATTGTGTCAGGTCAATTTGTTGTGACCTGCCTGTCATGGACCAAATTGTCTCAGTTTGTTGGGACATGCCTGTCATGGACCAACTTGTCTCAGATCAATTTGTTGGGACCTGCCTATCATGGACCAAATTGTCTCAGTTTGTTGGGACCTGCCTGTCATGGACCAACTTGTCTCAGATCAATTTGTTGGGACCTGCCTGTCATGGACCAAATTGTCTCAGTTTGTTGGGACCTGCCTGTCATGGACCAACTTGTCTCAGATCAATTTGTTGGGACCTGCCAGTCATGGACCAAATTGTCTCAGTTTGTTGGGACATGCCTGTCATGGACCAACTAGTCTCAGATCAATTTGTTGGGACCTGCCTATCATGGACCAAATTGTCTCAGGTCAATTTGTTGGGACCTGCCTGTAATGGACCAAATTGTCTCAGGTCAATTTGTTGGGACCTGCCTGTCATGGACCAAATTGTCTCAGGTCAATTTGTTGGGACCTGCCTGTCATGGACCAAATTGTCTCAGGTCAATTTGTTGGGACCTGCCTGTCATGGACAAAATTGTCTCAGTTTGTTGGGACCTGCCTGTCATGGACTAAATTGTCTCAGTTTGTTGGGACGTGCCTGTCATGGACCAAATTGTCTCAGTTTGTTGGGACCTGCCTGTCATGGACCAAATTGTGTCAGTTTGTTGGGACCTGCATGTCATGGACCAAATTGTCTCAGGTCAATTTGTTGGGACCTGCCTGTAATGGACCAAATTGTCTCAGGTCAATTTGTTGGGACCTGCCTGTCATGGACCAAATTGTCTCAGGTCAATTTGTTGGGACCTGCCTGTCATGGACCAAATTGTCTCAGGTCAATTTGTTGGGACCTGCCTGTAATGGACCAAATTGTCTCAGGTCAATTTGTTGGGACCTGCCTGTCATGGACCAAATTGTCTCAGGTCAATTTGTTGGTACCTGCCTGTCATGGACCAAATTGTCTCAGGTCAATTTGTTGGGACCTGCCTGTCATGGACAAAATTGTCTCAGTTTGTTGGGTCCTGCCTGTCATGGACTAAATTGTCTCAGTTTGTTGGGACGTGCCTGTCATGGACCAAATTGTCTCAGTTTGTTGGGACCTGCCTGTCATGGACCAAATTGTGTCAGTTTGTTGGGACCTGCCTGTCATGGACCAAATTGTATCAGTTTGTTGGGACATGCCTGTCATGGACCAACTTGTCTCAGATCAATTTGTTGGGACCTGCCTATCATGGACCAAATTGTCTCAGTTTGTTGGGACATGCCTGTCATGGACCAACTTGTCTCAGATAAATTTGTTGGGACCTGCCTATCATAGACCAAATTGTCTCAGGTCAATTTGTTGGGACCTGCCTGTAATGGACCAAATTGTCTCAGGTCAATTTGTTGGGACCTGCCTGTCATGGACCAAATTGTCTCAGGTCAATTTGTTGGGACCTGCCTGTCATGGACCAAATTGTCTCAGGTCAATTTGTTGGGACCTGCCTGTCATGGACAAAATTGTGTCAGTTAGTTGGGACCTGCCTGTCATGGACTAAATTGTCTCAGTTTGTTGGGACGTGCCTGTCATGGACCAAATTGTCTCAGTTTGTTGGGACCTGCCTGTCATGGACCAAATTGTGTCAGTTTGTTGGGACCTGCCTGTCATGGACCAAATTGTATCAGTTTGTTGGGACATGCCTGTCATGGACCAACTTGTCTCAGATCAATTTGTTGGGACCTGCCTATCATGGACCAAATTGTCTCAGTTTGTTGGGACATGCCTGTCATGGACCAACTTGTCTCAGATAAATTTGTTGGGACCTGCCTATCATAGACCAAATTGTCTCAGGTCAATTTGTTGGGACCTGCCTGTAATGGACCAAATTGTCTCAGGTCAATTTGTTGGGACCTGCCTGTCATGGACCAAATTGTCTCAGGTCAATTTGTTGGGACCTGCCTGTCATGGACCAAATTGTCTCAGGTCAATTTGTTGGGACCTGCCTGTCATGGACCAAATTGTCTCAGTTTGTTGGGACCTGCCTGTCATGGACCAAATTGTCTCAGTTTGTTGGGACGTGCCTGTCATGGAACAAATTGTCTCGGTTTGTTGGGACCTGCCTGTCATGGACCAAATTGTGTCAGTTAGTTGGGACCTGCCTGTCATGGACCAAATTGTCTCAGGTCAATTTGTTGTGACCTGCCTGTCATGGACCAAATTGTCTCAGTTTGTTGGGACATGCCTGTCATGGACCAACTTGTCTCAGATCAATTTGTTGGGACCTGCCTATCATGGACCAAATTGTCTCAGTTTGTTGGGACCTGCCTGTCATGGACCAACTTGTCTCAGATCAATTTGTTGGGACCTGCCTGTCATGGACCAAATTGTCTCAGTTTGCTGGGACATGCCTGTTATGGACCAAATTGTCTCAATTTGTTGGGACCTGCCTGTCATGGACCAAATTGTCTCAGGTCAATTTGTTGGGACCTGCCTGTAATGGACCAAATTGTCTCAGGCCAATTTGTTGGGACCTGCCTGTCATGGACCAAATTGTCTCAGGTAAATTTGTTGGGACCTGCCTGTCATGGACCAAATTGTCTCAGGTCAATTTGTTGGGACCTGCCTGTCATGGACCAAATTGTCTCGGGTCAATTTGTTGGGACCTGCCTGTCATGGACCAAATTGTCTCAGGTCAATATGTTGGGACTCGCCTGTCATGGACCAAATTGTCTCAGGTCAATTTGTTGTGACCTGCCTGTCATGGACCAAATTGTGTCACTTTGTTGGGACCTGCCTGTCATGGACCAAATTGTGTCAGTTTGTTGGGACCTGCTTGTCATGGACACAATTGTGTCAGTTTGTTGGGACCTGCCTGTCATGGACCAAATTGTCTCAGTTTGTTGGAACCTGCCTGTCATGGACCAAATTGTCTCAGTTTGTTGGGACCTGCCTGTCATGGACCAAATTGTCTCAGTTTGTTGGGACCTGCCTGTCATGGACCAAATTGTCTCAGTTTGTTGGGACCTGCCTGTCATGGACCAAATTCGCTCAGTTTGTTGGGACCTGCCTGTCATGGACCAAATTGTCTCAGTTTGTTGGGACCTGCCTGTCATGGACCAAATTGTCTCAGTTTGTTGGGACCTGCCTGTCATGGACCAAATTGTCTCAGTTTGTTGGGACCTGCCTGTCATGGACCAAATTGTGTCAGGTCAATTTGTTGTGACCTGTCTGTCATGGACCAAATTGTCTCAGGTCAATTTGTTGGACCTGCCTGACATGGACCAAATTGTCCAAACTTTACCCAACCTCCATGGATTCGAAAAGTTCATTCCCCTATTCTAAACTAAAGAAGCAACCATGTGATGATTTCAGTTTCGGAAATCCTTTACTAAAATTTCTTATTCACTGACTATAAAAAGAAGATGGATTGTGACTGGAAGATGTTATAGATAATAATAGATATATGGGACATATTAGTGATGCCAAAAACCTTGAAGACTATAAGCTGGAAACTGTAGAAAATTACTTGTATCAATTACTTTCTAAGCGTTCGTGAGGGAAATACACAATTATCCCTACAGTTCAATGTATACAGTGTAATATTCTTTTTTATGTTTTCCAAAACTCCTCAAACGATGTCTCTTTATTTGACTGAAATCTGTTACAGTACTTTGCCCAGCTTTAAATCTGTTACAGTACTTTGCCCAGCTTTAAATCTGTTACAGTACTTTGCCCAGCTTTAAATATGTTACAGTACTTTGCCCAGCTTTAAATCTGTTACAGTACTTTGCCCAGCTTGAAATCTGTTACAGTGCTTTGCCCAGCTTTAAATCTGTTACAGTACTTTGCCCAGCTTTAAATCTGTTACAGTGCTTTGCCCAGCTTTGACAGGAGAGGACAGGGGATTGAGTTGTTTTGGTTTTTTCAAGTGCAACAACTGCGAACATTTTGCGATTACCGAACTCTACAGCTTCCATTAGGGCGGGATTGTCTAATTTCAACTTATTTCAGCAGCTCTGATTATGGTGATTAATCCTCACATTGTTAGCACGGGGGTGGCTCATGAGTATTAAAATATAGTTGATATTTAGACGCCATGAATGATTGGGAAACCTATGCCTCTTGTTACATGGACTTACCATTAGTCAACATTAAATATGTTATCGTGATGTCTATATCTATATACGGTGTATACCATTAAAAAAGACACCATATAATTTTTTTACAAGTTGTACGCTACAGTAATAATTGTGCATAGTCAGAAGGTGTATACGGAACCATGGTATTTTTATGGCTGTATCAAAACTCCAGATCGTTACTTGAACCAGTATCTTAAATGAATCATTAATATATATTATAAGGATACCCATGGTCGTACGCAGGTGGGGGGTTCGTACGTTAGAACGAACCCCCTTTTGCGAATGTGTGCCCTTTTTGTAAAAAATAGATCTTGACATTATTGAGAGATTTGGGGATCCCACTACAAAATATGAGGGGCAAGTGTTATGATGGCGCTGCATCTATTTCGGGCGCTGTCTCAGGAGTTCAACCGCGTATTCTGCGAGAGGCCCCTGTGGTGGTATACACACACTGCAGCAATCACGCTTTAAACCTAGTGATGACGCATTCGTGCAGACTTCCCGATGTGCGTAATATGATTGAAAAATTAAAAGAAACCTGCATGTTTTTTTAACAACAGCCCAAAGCGTGAAGCCTTGTTGAAAAACGCCATACAAAAAGTCTTTGACAGTGCTAAACGGAAGGCACTTACAGATTTGTGCAAACTAAGATGGGGAGCGCCACGAAGCATACAAACACTTCTATTAATCGTATGTTTACATTTTTCATATTCTTGAGATAATTTCACTGCCACGATGAAAACACAACGACCAAGGAATCGATCCAATTTTGACAACAAATGGTGATTGGGACATGGACAGTAATTCTCGAGCAACGTCACTTCTTCATTCCTTGTGTAACTTCACATTTATTGTGAAATTTGTTGTAACGCACAAACTGTTATCTAGGCTGGAAGGAATAACAGTAGAACTTCAGAAAGAATCGATTGACATAATTCAGGCTATGTCACTTATCGAAAACGTCAAGCAAGAGTTTAGAGAGATTAGAACAAATGTAGATTCTTATTTTCAAAACACTTATGATCATATCATTATCATGGCGCAGTCTGTAGGAGCTGAAGCTTCAATACCCAGAATTGTTAAGCAGCAAATCTTCCGAAGCAATGTGTGCGTAGAAACGCCAATGCAACATTGTCTGCGTAACTTAATTAATCCATTTCTGGAGCATATCATTGCTGAACTAGATTAACCAGGACATCCTAACAACTGTTAGCTCTTGTGCCAAGTGCTGTTAGAAATTGTATGTATGCAGATCTGAAAAGGCGATGTGGATTTATATGAGCAAGATCTGCCTTCACCAGAAATGCTGCCCGAAGAGTTTACCGGGTGGAAATTGAGGTTCAGCCAATGGGGAAGAGTCAAAGCTACCAAAAACATTGCACGGAAGCTATAAAACATTGCAATGAATCGATGTATCCAAATATTTATTGCTTACTGAAAATCGCGTGTGTGATTCCTGTGACTTCCTTCGCGCGTGAGCGAAGTTTCAGTGCACTCCGACGTTTGCACAATTACATGAGATGTTCAATGGTGACAGGAAAGACTTACCGAGCTTGCATTGACGCATCACTACGCTTTCAATATCAACGAAAACAGTGTTTTACAGATATTTGTTAACAAAAACCCAAGAAGGGTTTACATCTAAAATGTTCTAAAATAAACCTCATAGCATCGTGGTCTTCCGCCTTGTCAGTGCTGTACCATAATGTATGTAATTCAAATTCTTTAACGCTTGCGCCTGCAGATTTCATTATTAATAAGAAAAGAAATGAATGATCGAGTACTTCCACTTTTAAATAAAATAATATTTTGGAAGCTTTTATTTACAGTGTCAATTATTTATTGCATGAAAACCTACTTTTTTGGTCACTGTATGCACTGAAAATATTTATTTATTTTTTATTATTTTTTAAATTATTTATTAATTTATTTATTTGAATACGAGGCAAAATAGATGAGAAGTTTAATCAACGCCCTCAATAATTCATAGGTACAGAATTATTGATTAAACATTCTCATCCAAATTTGAAGTCATATCACCATATATTGTAGGTACAGTCAAACATCTCATATCATAACGAGATTAATTCGTTCCAGAGTCTTACTCGTTAAGCGAAACACTCGTTATACGAAACAATTTTTCACATACAAATCAATGTAAAATACGATAATCCGTTCCATGCTGAAAAAATACTCATTTAAAAAATAAATTATTAACATTTATTTAAATAAAATAACTTATGAATTGTTAAAGAGTGAAACAATTAGAATACAATTTGGATTTGAAACAAAAAACGTAAACAAAAATATGAATTTATGAGAAATAATTATTGCTTTTTAATTAGAAAACTGTTAAAGACATTTGTTTTTGCAGACGCTTCAAAATTTGACTAAAATGTGATGTAACCGTTTCGTAGACATTCTTGAAACTCCATTTGAAGCATCCATCTCATTAATTGTTCTTGAGAATACTGCAGATCGTTGATGTTGGCCGATTGTAGTTGCGCGCTAGGTTCGCAACCTTGTTCTCGCTTTTCAATGGTTTTTTTGTTTTATCTGAACAGCTATTTTTTTCCTCTCTTGTGGTTGTCTTCTTGTGTGTTTTTTTCGAAGATAATTTATCAGTTTATTAAACTTTGCACATAAAAAATCACAAATACTGTTTTAATAAAAACTTTGTAAAATCGGTTGATTACACACGAAAACAATACGCTAACAGACCGAGTGCTTAGCACAGAATAATACATCAGGGCGGAAGTGCCGGCTCACTAATGAATTTCCAGGAAAAAGGGGGTTTCCGTTTCTGTATCACTCGTTATGCGAATATTCGCTCGTTAAGGGAGCAACTTTTCCCATAAAAATGTTGCTCGTTATGCGAAAATCTCGTTATGAGAGGTGCTCGTTATGAGAGGTTTGTCTTATCTTAACATGAAATGAATTCGCGAACAGTTTGCGAACCCCCCTTAAAAAAGTCTGTGTCGTAACATTGATGTGTAGACGTACTGTCTTTTCCCTCTTGTACAAACACAATGAACCTGAACGGTAAAGTGTAGTGTAAATGATCGGATAGCAAAGTGAACTTTCACCTTTAACATGGAGGCTCTCTTAATGGAATATTTCGTTATTCGGTATCTCTACTCTGGTCGTCCCAGCCTTAAATCCTACTTTATCCGGAGAACAATTTTAGGACAACCATGCTTCCCAACAATGTCGCAACTGACCACAATCTTGACGTCCTTGGATCTAATTATTTTAAAAAACGTCAACATCGGGAATTTCCAAAGTCAACTCTCATGAATGTCTGAGTACCAGACGTGTTCCCTAAGCTTGCGTTGGTGCGTACTAATTAAAAAAATATTTTATAAAAATTAAAAAAAATTAAAAAATCCCTCATCTTCTAGGATGGAACAATAGAAGACTGATGCCTTTTTCGTGAATCGATAGTTATATTTTTTTATTATTATTATTAAATTATTATAGGGAGTGGTCCTTATTTTGTTGAGGTTTTTTTTTCCATACTTATTATTTGAAATTCAGAGAGAAAAAAAAAGATACAAGAATATTAATTGTCTACGGCACATTTTAAAACCTATCTGAAATAGTAATGTATTGATTGTTAAGTCAAGGTTTAAAAGTAAAACATATAAAATATATTGATTTATGTTGCGTAACAAAAAATATGTATATATATGAGTAAAGAACATATACAAGATTCTGCGCTTACAACAAGGCATACCACCCCCCACCCCCCAACTTGAGAAGCAGAGTTCATTGTGTTTCAGTTTTCTTTCTACCAACTAAATTGATTGAGTCGTAGGGTTAAGGAATAGCGGTTTTGGTAACAAACAACGAAGGAAGCATTTTGACAGTGGCACCAGACGTAACTATATTATTTTGTTTTCTTAATTTTAAAGTTTGCATCAGTCTTCTATTTTGAATGTTGATTTTTAATTGTTGAAGGATTCACATAATATTTTTTTTATTTCCTTATCAACAATATTAAAGTTTGGAGATTCCCAACTTCTAGGAGTGTATCTTCCCCATGGGATTGGTTTTCGTGTGTCTATATATATATATATATATATATATATATATATATATATATATATATATATATATATATATATATATATATATATATATATACACTAGGGGCAAGTACCCGGCTTTTCCCGGGTTTAACAACAACAGCAACAACAACAAAAACAACAACAGCAACACAACAACAAAAACAAACAACAAAAACAAAACAACAACAAACAACAATTACAACAACAACAGCAACAACAACAAAGCAACAACAACAAAGCAACAACAACAAAACAACTACAACAACAACAGCAACAACAACAGCAACAATGACAAAAACAACAACAGAAACAACAACAGAAACAGCAACAGCAACAAAACAACAAAAACAAAACAACAACAAAAACAACAAAATCAACAACAAAACAACTACAACAACAACAACAACAAAGCAACAACAACATGAAGGACATTGTCGTCGCAGGGCAAGGGATGTGGACAACAACAACAACAGCAAAAACAACACAAAAGCAACATCAGCAACAACAACAGCAACAACAACAGCAACAACAACAAAAACAATAACAGCAACAACAACAAAGCAACAACAACAAAACAACAACTACAACAACAAAAGCAACAACAAAAGCAACAACAACAAAGCAACAACAACAAAGCAACAACAACAAAAAAAATATTTTATGGCGATAATCGCCTTCTTGTTAATCTCGACACCAAAATGTTTATTATTTTGCGTCATTATTTTACGTCTTAATTTTCAATAATTGTGATTTTATATAGCTCATTAAAGGAAAAATTACATTTTGGGCCCCCGGCCCCCAGTATCTTATATATATGGAACGAAACCTGTTTAATAACCTTTCCGGTATAATTTTGTGTACGTGTACCAAATTTCACGTTATTTGGATCTTGAGTTATTAGGGAACAGACAGACAACCAGACAACAAATGCGTCTTATATATATAGAGACTAGGGGCAAGTACCCGGCTTCTCCCGGGTTTAACAACAACAGCAACAACAACAAAAACAACAACAGCAACAACGACAAAACAACAACAGAAACAGCAACAGCAACAAAACAACAAAAACAAAACAACAACAAAAACAACAAAATCAACAACAAAACAACAACAAAACAACAAATACAAAAACAACAGCAACAACAACAAAGCAACAACAACAAAACAACAACTACAACAGCAACAACAACAAAGCAACAACAACATGAAGGACATTGACGTCGCAGGGCAAGGGATGTGGACAACAACAACAACAGCAAAAACAACACAAAAGCAACAACAGCAACAACAGCAACAACAACAAAAACAACACAAAAGCAACAACAGCAACAACAACAGCAACAACAACAAAAACAACAACAGCAACAACAACAAAAACAAAACAACAACAAAAACATCAACAACAAAACAATAACAAAGCAACAACAAAACAACAACAAAACAACAACTACAACAACAACAGCAACAACAACAAAGCAACAACAACAAAACAACAACAAAAGCAACAACAACAAAGCAACAACAACAAAAAAATTATTTTATGGCGATAATCGCCTTCTTGTTAATCTCGACACCAAAATGTTTATTAATTTGCGTCATTATTTTACGTCTTAATTTTCAATAATTTTTATTTTATATAGCTCATATAGGGAAAAACTACATTTTGGGCCCCCGGGCCCCAGTATCTTATATATAAGGAACGAAACCTGTTTAATGACCTTTCCGGTATAATTTTGTGTACGTGTACCAAATTTCACGTTATTTGGTTGTCTGGATCTTGAGTTATTAGGGAACAGACAGACAGACATCCAGACAACAAATGCGGCTTATATATATAGAGATATAGAGATACTAGGGGCAAGTACCCGGCTTCGCCCGGGTTTAAAATAAGGTTTTCTGTAGAAGCGTACACAAATAACTGTTTACTTGCATGCTATAAAATGGTACATTTAACAGTGTATGTGCTGCATGGCTTAATTTCAAGGATGTCACCATCCTCATCTTTCACAATAACAGGTTTGAGATCTTCAAATGAAATAGGTCCCCGAATATGGTGCAGCAGGAGGCGCATGTGAAATGCTTCTCTGTTGTGAGGATGCACAGTGTACACTCTTCCCAAGGCATTGTCTGTCACATATCTCGGGAAGTCTGCAAGAGGTATACCTTTTTTCGGATTTGCCAGACCTTTTGACTGGCATCCCAGCAAAAATGTCTAGGCACTTCAGAATACAGCAATGTTTTTGCAAGAGGATCTGTTTTGCAGAGATCAAAAAACGCTGTTAATGTAGTCTTTGTTGGAGTGTCTGTCAAATGTGCTGTTGGCTGTCCTGGTTTATAGTATACTCCTTGGCCTCCTTCAAGATGTACTGCCAAGTGAACAACTGTTGGATACCTTTGATGGATGGGAAAGTTAAGCAGGCGCCACACTGCCTCACTACTACTAATGTATCGTCCTTGTTGATAATTAATTGGTAACCCCATCAAGCCTGTTCGGCATTTCATTTGCAACAGTAAACATGGCTGCATCACTTCCCTTGGTAACATAATTGCAAATCTACTTGATGCTTGTGTTTCTATGACGTACATAGGTCATTCCATCCTGTGCATATTCATGCATGTAACGGGGCCCTCCACTGAAGGATGAAGGCAGCACCACTAATTTGCCAAGATTTTCAGAAGTCACATTGTTGTCATTCCTTACTGCCTCTAATAGTACACCATAGTCCTCAGCTCTAAGTTTTGTTTGGTTGAGTCTGATGAAACGCAATCTCTCATTCTCAACCTTAGCATACATATCCACTATGTATTGCTGGAAAAGGCGCGGGCATCTGAGGAGTGTATTAAATTCGTTGACTCTTTGCATCATGCGATATGCATAGTAGTCATTGCTTGTGGCCTTGTTTACATCTTTTATGTTCAAATCATAGCCATCTTCTCCTCTAACAAATAGCAGAGGATACTGAAGTGGATCATATGACCTGTGAGTGTCTTGAATCCTTTGAAGTGGCATTTGTGAGCAACTTCTTGAATGCAGCACAATGTCTCTACGATCACCTAGCTCTCCAGCAATCATGATGCCACTTCACTAACAGATGGTGCATTGAATCTGCCTTTGTGTTCCTTTAATGGTGCTTTGCCGGAAATTTTGATTTTGTAGTCCACTTGAGTGTTATCCATAATCTCAGCAGCCATTTTAAATGACCTCACATAGCTGTTATGCTGATGCAGCATTCTTTGCAGTTTGAGGACAATGTTTCTGTCAACAGGACTGTCAAGCAAATCCAGTCGTCTTTGCACTTGCTCATCTTCTCCCAAGAAGTAAATCTGGAGATATTTGCTGTCTACAGCATTGACTGGATGAAGAGGTCCAGCATGGTGGTACACTTGGCCTTGGACCTTGAATGTTGGTGTCCACCCGTTATTCACGACAACATTAGACTTGAAGGAAGTCACGGCAAACATATTATTGAATAGTCTAATAAGTTTCACAAAGTCCTTTGATTGTGCAGTTTCACCATTCAACAGAATGCACAATGGTTCTGGTGGCTTTAGAATTGGGGGCAGTTTGACTTTACCACTGGAACAGCACATGCCTGGAGTTTCTTTGCTCAGCTGTTTCAGCTGCTCTGGGAACTCTGTGGCGGACCTGATCTGCCTGGATTTTATATTTTTTTTTCGTATGTTATCATTGCGGGAGAGTACTCAACAACTTCCCAAAGTTTCATGCTCCTATTTACACGGGAAGTTGGATATTTAATGATTAGTCTGTTTTATATAGCTCATATTAGGAAAATACTTACATTTTGGCCCAAGGCCCCCTAGTGAGTAATAATTTTATATATTTTTTTCGCATGTTACCATCGCGCGAGGGTACTCAAAATCTTCCAAAAGTTTCATTCTTCTACTTACATGGTAATTTGGAGAATTATTGATGAGTCAGTTTGATATATGAAAAAAAACTACATTCAGGCCGCTGACCACCCAGTGAGTGATAATTTTTATTAATGTTTCGCCAGTTACCATTTTGGGAGGGTATATAACAACTTCACAAAGTTTCATGCTTCTACCTACACAGGAAATAGGAGATTTAATGATGAGCCTGATTTATATAGCTCATTTAAGAAAAAACTACGTTTGGGCCCCCGCCCACCCCCCTACCCAGTTAGTGATAACTTTATACTTTTTTCGACTGTTACCATTGCGGGAGGGTACTCAACGACTTTCCAAATTTTCATGCTTCTACCTACTCGGGAATATGAGGAATTGGTGTTGATTCAGTTTTATATAGCCCATATAAGGAAAAACCGGTTTTGGGGCACCCGGCCACCCATGAGTGGAAATGTTTACATTATTTTTCACCAATTATCGTCATAATAGTGTATTTGGCAAGTTCCCAAAAGTTTCATGCTTCTACCCTCACGGGAGGTTGGAGAATTAGTTTTGAGTCAGTTTTAAATATTCGGAAAAAAAATACATTTTGGCCCCGCCCCCAGTAAGTGATAATTTATATAATTCATTTTTCTGTTGTATGGGGTTTATTTGTTTTAAAGAAACATTTCGAAACGCAATGTTTGAGCTTAAAATGTGCCCTGCTGGTTTCGTTTAAGTTATGCAAAAAGTATAAACACAGTTGCTTAGCTACAGTGTTTATGCCACCCAGGGATGGACGATATTATTGACTCCTACCCTCGCCGATAAAAGGAAAAAGCTTGATCGGACGACTGGATAAAATACATATAGAATATACAAAAAAGAAACAGTGTAAAGTAAAAAAATATGTAATTTGCAAACAAATTTTAAAAAAATATATACGTAATCTTGTTAGAGGCGCAACATTAACAGACATATAAATAAACCATTTCATAACATTTAGTTCACAACAAAAAACACACACACTCACTGATTCACACATGTGCACACAAATACTTAAACGCACACCCACAGCGGTATATTAACAATTAAAATAATAACTGCTCTTTTCACTTTGTTTCCTATTTACAAATTAATATGAACTCAAACTATGACGTCACATCACATTATTTTATGGCAATAAACGCCATCTTGTTAATCTCGACACCAAAATGTTTAATATTTTTACGTCTTAATTTTCAATAATTTTTATTTTATATAGCTCATATAGGGAAAAACTACATTTTGGGCCCCCAGCCCCCAGTATCTTATATATATGGAACGAAACCTGTTTAATAACCTTTCCGGTATAATTTTGTGTACGTGTACCAAATTTCACGTTATTTGGTTGTCTGGATCTTGAGTTATAAGGGAACAGACAGACGACGGACAGACAACAAATGCGTCTTATATATATAGATAATAATATAATAAAGATAGATATATATATATATATATATATATATATATATATATATATTAGGGCTGCGGAAATTATCGATTAATCTCTAGATTAATCGTTAAAAATTGTATCGATTAAATATCGATTAAAATAATTTTAATCGATAAAAATTCGATTAAAATTTATGAAAATATGTATAATATTTTTTAAAATGTTTAGTTATAAATAATAAATTATGAATGATTAATAATAATTTATATATATTTTTTTACGTACAAACATCTCCCGCGTAATATTAAAATTTATTTTATTAATTTATGTTGACCGGCAGACGTCAATTATAAAATGTCTGACAGCCAGAGCCGTCTTTACACGATTTTGGGCCCCCGGGCAAAAATATAGTGTTGGGCCCTTCCCCCGCAGGAATAAAAAATGAATATACATAATATATATAAATAAACATATTCCCATGGGGCCCATATGCTCGTGGGCCCCCGGTCAAATGCCCAACGGGCCTATGCGTTAAGACAGCATCAGCGCAGTTAAATTTAAACATATAACTAGAAAGTTGAGCAAATGTGTTGTTTTTAAGCTAACTGCGGATGGCAAAGTCGAATATGGTGAAAACCTTTTCTGTGTCCACTGCCATAAACAATTCTCTTTTAAAGGATCAGATACATCGCTGATGTACCACCTTCAGCACAAATCAAGTATCAACACATTGTCATGAAATTTAGTTCAAAATATTCTTAATTTTCAATGTCCGTGAGAAATGTTCAGTTTAATGACGTCATAAATTTCTATTTTTGGTTTTAATCGAAATTATCGATTAATTAATCGATAATTTTTCAAAAGTTAACGATTAAATTTAAATTAATCGATAACAGCCCTAATATATATATATATATATATATATATATATATATAATATATATATATATATATATATATATATACGGTCAGACCTTGCTAAGTAGAACTTCCCTAAGTCGAAAACCTCCCTATATCGAATTAATTTTTAGGTCCCGGCCAGTCTATAAGACTAATGTATTTTAGATCTCCTTAACTCAAAGATTTTTGGCTTCCAACCTCCATTAGTCGAATTTTCCAAGGCGTTTGGGTTATTATTCTGGGGAGACATTTCAGAACACGTGGCCCGTAGAGCTACGTAAACGGACTAAAATTCTTATCTTAATGCATTCCACAAGGGATTAGGCGACTCTTGCAAGTAGGACGTCTATTTTAAGACAAAAATAACCAAGACAAGAAAGAGGAGTGGCTGGCAAAAGGGTAACTACTCCGCGTCACTTTGCTGCATGCTGTGACACTTTTTAAAAGGAAAAATCTTACTGCCCCCATCCCACGGTGGAGGGAATAAGGTGTGGGGGGGGGGACTTTCTCAGTGGTGTCAGTATGTCAAAGCAAGTTGGCTTCCTTTCATATGAAACACCAGACACCCCATCTCCTTCCTGTCAAGCCTTCTCGCCGGTATGGCTGTCCCCCTTCTCAATATCAACATTGTACTTGATTAATCTGCGCATATTAGCCATTTTCACTAAGTCGAAAACTCCGTAAGTCGATTTTTTTTCGGGTCACCTTAGCGAAGTCCGACTGTACTTAATTAAACTGGAATGTTTCAGACCACCTGACGGTTTTAAAAACAAGTCTGGTTAACAGAATCCTATATATATATATATATATATATATATATATATATATATACGCTCAATTATGTATGACTGACTCACTCACTGTGGGCTAAAGTTAATTGAAAATATATATACTTGAAAAATCATAATCCTTTTGGTTTCCAGACTAACATTAACAAACAGCGCACGAACATATGACGTCAGCATTTGTGTTGTAAACAGTGCTGACTGACTCAAAAAGTTAAATTTTTTTTGGTGGAGTAATTTGGTGCGCTGCTTTCTAAAAATTACTTTAAAAATCGTTTGGTGATTAGCACTGTAAAAAAATATTAAATACATACTTTGTGTACATTTCAGGAATATTTCGTATTTATCACACAATGATAAGTTACTTGGGCTTTTGACCACAAAAAAAAACAACCTATTATAAAATACTTTTTGTACATTTAAGAAAGTTTAATATTACGTATTTATCATACAAGGACAAGTTAGTTGGGCTTTTGAAAAAGGGCTTTAAAAAAAGAGGTGCCGCAGCACAAACTAGTCATTCATATATATATTTGCCCTCAATTATCCTGCCGTAACGCTGAGGGACATCACTCTGCTTTTTTTTTAATATATAGACTTAAAAATCATCATCATTTTGGTTTCCAGATTAACATTAAACACCCTCCTCACTATTTATTAATAATTGAACAATTTCATGCGGACGTTCGAAACGAGTTAGTTTTTGGTGCAGTAATTTGGTGCGCTGCTTTCTAAAATTTCTCGCTGTAAAAAGATATTATGACGTCATTGTTTTAGCTCATATTTTAATTTTGGAAAAGGGAACGATGTAAGGGGATTTGAGGATTGTTAATTATAAAAAACTTTGTGTACATTTCAGGAATATTTCGTATTTATCATACAAAGATAACTTACTTGGGCTTTTGAAAAAGGTGGGCGCCGTAGGCGCCCTAAAAAAGTGGGCGCCTCAGGCGCCACGGCGCCGCTGCACAACCTAGATATATAAATATATTTAGATGGCAGTGGCTAATATTATGTCTTCGTCAGTGGCGTAGCTAGGGTCATGTGCGCCCGGGGACATGACACAAAATCGGTGCCCCTTGTCGGACCGAAAGATTCTGAGGGCTCACTGAGCTCCTAAGAAAAATTTGAAATTTTACGGTTTATATAGTTCATTTTCGAAGCTTCTGGTATTTTAATGTAATAGAATACAGACTAATAATTCTCTATACGATTGTAAACAATTTATATGGAAAATAAAATACTCTACTAATTATACGATTAGACATAGTCTACAAAAAATTGATTTCCTTGATTTAATTTGATTGTCGCAAACTCGTTAATCACGTTGTCAAAATTAATATTCTCAAGTTTTTCTCTTTCGATACTAAGGAGTGCAAGAACACTGGGACTATCTTTTCCAACTGAAGCACGTAAATAAGACAAAATAAGCTTCAGTTTGCTGAAGGACCGCTCACAGCTTTCAGTTGAAACAGCAATTGATAGAAGTATTTGAAGTGAAATGCGCTTGACTCGGAAATACGTCATCTCCATATGAAACAATAAAACCAAGAACATCCAAAGGAGTTACCGATAGAACTTCAGTCCGGGTACTGAGAAGCATTTTTCTGTCTCTGATTTATGTGCACAAGTCGTGACCATTGACGTAAGTGTCGTATAAATTAGCGAAAATCTAAGCAATTTTAACGAAGAGTATCGACTTTTGTCTAAGCAAGAAGAGTTTTGACGTCTAGTAAAAATCCAAATTTATTGTTTATATTTTTTTAGACGTATTAACCGTATTGATATCTCCTGTTGGAGTCTATCAATTACGCTATTCATATCACGTTCAATTCTTCTTCTGCAGAAAGTCCTGCATCTCTTGTTAATTCTCCAGGCATCCTCCGATGTCGTCTAATCCTTCTGTCAACCTCGATTCCCCAAGTTGTGCATCTTCCTTTCCATTATCTACCGCAACCTGGCTCAAATTATCACGAATGTTGACAATTTCTTGCTCAAGCGATTCAAGATCAGATGCTGCTTCCTTGAAATTCACAGTAGGATTCTGCAACCGTTTCTTGACACGATCAATTTTCACAAGTATGATGTTCCAGAAATTTAACAAAACTAGGAATTTAAAGTTTAATATACCTGCCAGCAAAGTTTCTGCATCACTTCTCGTGTCAGGAGTCATATTTGTATGTTTTAATAATTTTTCCAACAGCTCTACCAGTTCATCTAGTGAAATCTAGTCCTTCATAAATTGCTTTAACAGCTTCTGATCGTGCACTCCAACGTGTTTCAGACTTCCTCTTCATTGTGATTGGCACAAATCTTTTTAATTCTTCCCAAAGAGTTGTTAAACGAGAGAAAACAAAAATGTATACTTTCAACTGTTCCAAAAACGTGATAACAACTGGATCCTGTTTAGCTGAGTGTACTCTTGGTAAGTTTAAGCTGTGGTTATCACAGTTGATGAACAATGCTCTGTGATTTCTGGCACATATTCGGTGTTGAAGGCCGTATATATGCCCAGTCATTACAGCAGCATTGTCATAACGTTGTGACCGATAGTCGGCTAGAGGTATGTTATTAGATTCTAGTTTCTCCACGATAACTCTTTCAATGCTTGCTGCGTCTTTGGAATGTATCTGGATAAAACCTAAAAATGATTCTTTGATGGTTTCTTTTTTAGTTTGAAAATCCACATCCACAAATCTGATGACTTGAGAAAACTGTTCCCGGTGTCTTAGATCGGGTGTTGAGTCAAGTAACATACCATAGTACTTTTTTTTTCTGATTTCACTCAACAGCTGATTTCTTACAGTCGATGAAAGTAGGTGGATAAATTCATTTTGGATTTCCTGTATAAATAAGATATTGAACCTGGATTTTCTCGGGAATCTTGTAAGTGCTTTTCTAACAGTGGATCATACTGATCAAGTTTGATCACAGAGAGACAGGAAAGAGAGGCGGTGTTTGATGTTTCATATAAAAGGAATCCAACTTGCTTTGACATACCCACACAATCCCTTGAGATGAGAGACCTTCTGTTAGCCAGTGGTTCTCAAACTTTTGAGATTCAAGGACCACTTGAAAAATGTGTGTCTTAGCTACGGACCACTACTCAAAATTGTGCTACTGCCGAGCTGGAAAGTTAAATATAATTATACTGTGTATATCTTATCTGTTGCACACGCTCCTTCTATACAGAAGATTATTGCTAGCTATAAGTAGTATACATGTTAGTTAGTAAAACTATACTAATATGCTATTATGCTACGTTTTGCGTGCTCCAAAAACAGTATTGTAATGGCTTTCTTTTGTAAAGAACAAATGTCATTTATATTAGTTTCATAGTCTTCTTATTTAATTCTACATGCTAACTATAAAAAAACTTTAAGTCATAAACAGTAGTTTGCATTAAAAAGACTGCTATATTAGTTTATTTAGTACGAACGATGTTTTGTTTTTATTGTAAGCAATGCAGAAAATCCACTTTCACAAAGTTGCAATGGGTAAAAGTATTTTAAAATCTATCTGAGACAGTTCGGAGTAGGCCTACTCCAAAATTTCATTAAGCCCACTTTCTGATGCAACATATTCAAAGTGGAATCGCTAGTCAGTTCAATGAATTGGTTTAATTCCGATGTTGGTAATTTTATTTGATGAGTTAATGTGTGCGAGATTATGACTGGAAACCCACGAAAAACCACTGAACGTTAAAAATCACCAAAGTATAATTAAAATTGGCCCTGCATTGATCGAATATGACCAGAAATCAAATTTATCAACAGTTGTTTATTTATTTCAAAATTTTCTGGTTTCTCGGTGATTTCGCATAATTGATCAAACATCTCAAAGTTAACTTGAAATAATCTTCTTTTCCAAAGATCAAGCTTTTTCATAAAAGCAGACACTTTGTCACTGAGAGTAATATAATGTGTCTGCTTTCCTTGCCGAGTCGAATTAAGTTTATTGAGTTCTTCAAAAGTTTCAGCCAAGTAAGCAAGAACAGCAACCCATAAGCTATTGTTCAAATGATCAACAAGCTTTGAGTTATTTCTACCAGAAACTCTCTTACGTCATCACGTACTTCAAACTGTCTGATAACCAGCGAACTTCAGTATACATCAGTAACTGCTAATGTTCAAGATTCATATTCGAACATAAGAAAGCAAAGAAATGAGAATTTAATAGACGAGCCTTGATAAAATTTAAAAACTATTTAGGCCAGATCAAAAATATATTTTAAGTCTACGTTAATTGTTTTACCTGTACGTCTTCCGCAATGAATCATACAGTGCGTAAATTTCATGCTTTGTCCACGGACCACCAGGCACATCTTCGTGGACAACTAGTGGTCCACGGACCACAGGTTGAGAACTACTGCTTTAAGCCACTCCTTTTTCTTGTCTTGGTCATTTTGGTTGCTTTAGTGTCGTCTCTGTCTGTTCTATTAATAGAATCGCCTTTGTCTCTTACTGCTCCCCTACTCTCACTCCCAGTCTCTCCCAGGTTTTTTTTAAATCGCCATCAACAATCCTACATTGTGGATGTCTCATTTATTTATGAGTAGAATGGCGCCCCTTAACGCTCAATGGGGGCGCCAAAATCATGCTTGCCAACTGATTTGTAATGAATATATTTTCGGAGCTCCAAAATTCAATCTTGCAAACGTATTTGGGATAGATTAGTTTACATCAAAACACAATTAAATGAGTTTTAATACTCATTTTGGTGTCCCCTAACGTGGCGCCCGGGGACATATGTCCCACCTGCCCCCCCCCTCGCTATGCCACTGTTCTTCGTAATCATTGTCAAAGTGACCAGCGAACCATCAATCAATTCATACATGATAGAAATACTCCCAAACGATTAAGATTCGCGATTCTTACTTTTCGTTTACACGATTAGTCTATAGGTAACTGACCAAGTTTAAATATGACTTTCATATCGCAAGGGAATGTCACGGACGTATGGTAATTTCATGTTTGCCTAGGAAACAAATTACAATTTTTCGGGAAGGGTTGGGGGAGATATCATAACCAAAAAAAAACTGTAATATGTCCGATTTTGACTTATACATTTGGTTAAATACTGAACTCCTCAAAACAGACGGGGGAAAAGGGGGGAGGGGGGAATCGGTTCTACAATTTTGAAACATGCATGAACTTATAATTAAAATTTTAGAACGCTAATGTGGAGTAAGCATGATATAAGAATATTAAATGTTTTAATGAATGATTCAATGGTTTCTTCTTTAGCACTATCACTAACACTGTCGATGCTAGACTATCATGCTCGTTGCATTCTGACCAACGTCTGTCTATGATTGAAGCACTAAAACGTAGAAATTCTTCGTTTGTTTCCATTCATTTCAAATATTTCGACTATATAAAGTCCTCATCTTCACTACTGTTTATAACAATAAATTTTTAAAAACCCGTCACAAAACAAGTTTTTTACTATAAATCCTTTATATACGAGACATAACTAAAAGAATGTTCATTATAATATGCAGCGCAAGAATCCAAAAATACAAAATTTTAGTTTTGTCTCGCAAAACATGTTTAATATAATGCGCACCGTTCGGGAATATATTTTTTAATCCCTTATATTAACTTCACCGCCGTCTCTGTCGTCATCTCTCTCTGTCGTCTCTCTGTCTTGGGCTGGCGGAAAAACAAAAGTAAAAAATGACCCACTTCCCGTAATCCGATCGAGCTGAAATTTGGCACACGAACCCGTCTCACCTAACAATGCATCGTATCAAAATTTCAGATCGATCGAACGTACCGTAATTAAATTAATGCATTATTAGTTTATCCTTATATAACGTATGTAATTCAAATTCACTGTTTGTTATTGTTTTTTTCCCACGTGAGAGTTTGAGTTGACGCGTTGACGCGACCCATCGAAGTACCGACGTGCTTTTGTTTACATTTTACGTGTCATGCTGAGCTCGGTCAAGCGATCGGTGACCAGACTTTTCTCCTCCCCCCCCCCACCCCCCGCCCTCCAGGGTTATGAAGCAAAGTTGAGTTAAGACAGATTCAGTCTCTAAATGTTTGTCGCGTTTGAAAATAATCAATACTGTTAGTTTTGTCTCATATATAAGGGATTTATAGTCAAAAACTTTGTTTTTACGGGTTTGTTTTATTTAAAAGTATCGACAATGTAATACGTACCTTACCGCGCGACAGCAAAGGTTGCTCAATATAATACGCACCACCACACTCTAGCACAAAAATTAACATCCTACATAGAGGTAAATAGAGATAATCTAAAAATACATTAATTTAATTACAGTACATTCGATCGATCTGAAATTTTGATAGAGTCTGCCTGCAAAATTTCTGCTCGCTAGCTTTCGAGGAAGTTGGTTAAACATCGATCCAAAGTTTTTTCGGCATTCAAGCAAGGCCTCAGACACCACGATTTAATATGATGGATCCAAGGTAGCGACCAACATTAAATACAAATTTGCTAGATCATGCGCAAAAGTTGCTTCTCTGGCTACAATGAGAGACATAATTTGAAAATCTTACACTTGAAATGACTACAATTTTATTTTTAAAAAATTCTAAAGTTAAATTTTTTTTAATGTCACCATTTTTCAGAGCGGACAGAAGTAATATCATTAGAGGAAACTTTAATTCTAGTTGGCTTATTAATAGATCAAATGCATTTTAGAAGTATAGTATATATAGGGGCACGGTAGTCGAGGGGCATGCGGGGTTTCAATAGACATAGTTAAGCTAGTAGGAGAATCATAGTCAGGCTATGAGGCTAAATATGGCTTCACCATATCATATATTTATATATATATATACACATTATGTGTACTTTAGGTGTATGCAAATCAGCTTTGCAAAGAATTGGCAAAGCAGCTGCCACAATGGCTAAACTAAATAAACGGGTTTGGCAAAACATCAAGCTAACGGAGAAAACCAAACTGTGTGTTTATCGAGCCTGCGTCATCAGTACGCTGCTATACGGAAGCGAGACATGGACCACTTATACATCCTATGAGCGCAAGCTTAATAGCTTCCACTTGAGATGCCTTCGTCGCATCCTTGGCATCAAATGGCAGGACAAATTGCCAAATAGTGAGGTACTGCTGCGTGCCAATATCCAAAGCATGTTCTCAATTCTTAGTGAAAGACGCCTAAGATGGTTAGGACATGTAAAAAGAATCAGCCGGGGTCGTATCCCCAAGGACCTTCTATAGGAAGAACGGGCATCGGGAAACAGGAAGACCACGTCTTCGATTTAAATATGTCTGCCAGAGAGACATGAAAGCAGCCAGAATAAACACAAGTGACTGGGAATGCAAAGCTGAAGATCTACGTGGCGCACAGTTGTCAAAGAGGGCGTCATAGTAGCCGAGGAGCGAAGGATTGAGGAGGCTACAGACAGAAGAGCTACAAGAAAGGCCACAATTTTGGTAAGCATGGAACTCGTGTGCAAAAGCTGTGGAAAAGACTACCACTCAAGGATAGGACTGCTCAGCCACACGAGGAAATGCAACCCAACCCAACGGTGATGTACCATCGTCTCGCGAGACGTAAGGATGTCGACGACGACTACGACGAGGTGTACAACAAATATACGTTAATTTGACATATTTCGGATTTTACAACCCTTGATATATTAGATGTGTTGTATGCGCTTACATTTTCTTTCTAAGGGTTATCAATTAGTGAGGTTTTCATGTACATCACAAAAAGTGAAAAGCGCCCATTTAAAAACATATTCATAAAACAATAATGACAAAAGCTTTATTATGTGAATGTCTTAATCTTTACATGATGTATTTGGAAATAAAGATCACACAGCCAAAACTATAAAGATCACACAGCCAAAACTATAAAGATCACACAGCCAAAACTATAAAGATCACACAGCCAAAACTATAAATATCACACAGCCAAAACTATAAAGATCACACCGGCAAAACTATAAAGATCACACAGCCTAATCTTAATGTGGTTCTCAACAATTTATTTATAGATGCTCCAGACAACAAAATTGTATAATTTACAGACGGGGTGCACTTAATGTCTAGATGTGATCCAAGACACGGTCACTTTAAACATTCTGTAACTGGGGTCCAAGACACGCCCACTTTAAACATTCTGAAACTGGGGTCCAAGACACGGTCACTTTAAACATTCTGTAACTGGGGTCCAAGACACGTTCACTTTAAACATTCTGTACCTGGGGTCCAAGACACGCCCACTTTAAACATTCTGTAACTGGGGTCCAAGACACGCCCACTTTAAACATTCTGTAACTGGGGTCCAAGACACGGTCACTTTAAACATTCTGTAACTGGGGTCCAAGACACGCCTATTTTAATCATTCTGTAACTGGGGTCCAAGACACGCCTACTTTAAACATTCTGTAACTGGGGTCCAAGACACGCTCACTTTAAACATTCTGTAACTGAGTTCCAAGACACGCCTACTTTAAACATTCTGTAACTGGGGTCCAAGACACGCTCACTTTAAACATTCTTTAACTGGGGTCAAGACACGCTCACTTTAAACATTATGTAACTGGGGTCCAAGACACGCTCACTTTAAACATTCTGTAACTGGGGTCCAAGACACGCCTACTTTAAACATTCTGTAACTGGGGTCCAAGACACGCCTACTTTAAACATTCTGTAACTGGGGTCCAAGACACGCCTACTTTGAACATTCTGTAACTGGGGTCCAAGACACGTACACTTTAAACATTCTCTAACTGGGGTCCAAGACACGCCTACTTTAAACATTCTGTAACTGGGGTCCAAGACACGCCTACTTTAAACATTCTGTAACTGGGGTCCAAGACACGCCTACTTTAAACATTCTGTAACTGGGGTCCAAGACACGGTCATTTTAAACATTCTGTAACTGGGGTCCAAGACACGCTCACTTTAAACATTCTGTAACTGGGGTCCAAAACACGCTCACTTTAAACATTCTGTAACTGGGGTCGAAGACACGCTCACTTTAAACATTCTGTAACTGGGGTCGAAGACACGCTCACTTTAAACATTCTGTAACTGGGGTCTAAGACACGCCTACTTTAAACATTCTGTAACTGGGGTCCAAGACAGGCACACTTTAAACATTCTCTAACTGGGGTCCAAGACACGCCTACTTTAAACATTCTGTAACTGTGGTCCAAGACACGCCTACTTTAAACATTCTGTAACTGCGGTCCAAGACACGCCTACTTTAAACATTCTGTAACTGGGGTCCAACACACGGTCACTTTAAACATTCTGTAACTGCGGTCCAAGACACGCTCACTTTAAACATTCTCTAACTGGGGTCCAAGACACGTTCACTTTAAACATTCTGTAACTGGGGTCCATGACACGCCTACCTTAAACATTATGTAACTGGGGTCCAAGACACGTCTACTTTAAACATTGTGTGACTGGGGTCCAAGACACGCTCACTTAAAACATTCTCTAACGGGGGTCCAAGACACGCTCACTTTAAACATTCTGTACTTGGGGTCCAAGACACGCCTACTTTAAACATTCTGTAAATGTGGTTAAAGACACGTTTAATTTAAATATCTTAAAAATTTGATCCAAGGCAGGACCATTTTAACATTAAGTAAATGTGGTCCAAGACATGCCGACCTAAAACATTCTGTAAATATGGTCCAAAACACGCCCACTTTAAACATTCTGTAAATGTGGTCAAAGACACGCCTAATTTAAACATTATGTATAATTATGTAGACTAAGACAAACCAATTTCAAACATACTACATATGTATGTATGTATGTGTCAACTTACCGCTAGTGTAGCGTGTAGAAAAGTTTGAATTCCAAAAAAGAATAATATTCAACAATAATTCCTATCCGCAAATCCAAAACACAATATTAACAAGAGTCACAATGACGAAGCTACTCAAAGGTCGTTGTAAACCACTTCTGCTCACGCATTACACGCGTTCCAAACTTGTGTCCTGCCTCTAAGTACCGTGGCTCTGATGAATTGATTGATTCCCAGCATGGAACGTCTGTTCTCTCTGCCAGACCGCACGGCTGTTCATGGTACCAGATTGAACAGAAAATAATAAAAACAGAACATCAAAAATTATAACCTGTGGCGTAACAACGGGTTGGCATCGGGACAGTTGCCAAGGGCGCCAGCTCAAAAGGGCATCAGCTAAAAAGGGTGCCACTAAATCTGTAATTTTTAAATTTGTATTTAAATAAATACAGTCGGACCTCTCTAAGTCGAACTCAAAAGGACCCGGAAAAAAATTGACTTATGGAGTTTTTGAGTAAGGGAAAATGGCGTAATAGGCGCGATTAATCAATGAAAATGTTCATATGGAGAGGGGGGAACAGCCATCCCGGCTAGTAGGCTTGACAGGAAAGAGAGGCGGTGTCTGATGTTTCATATGAAAGGAGCTAACTTGCTTTGACATACCGACACAAGCCCGTGAGAGGATACACCTTCCCTCCCCACCCCACTTTACTCCCTCCACAGTGGGATGGTGGGAGTAAGATTTTTCTTTTTAAAATAAGTCAGCATGCAGCAAAGGAACGCGAATTAGTTACCACTCCTTTTTCTTGTACTTGTCATTTTTTTTTGTACTTGCAAGTGTCACTTAATCCCTCGTGGAATGCACTAAGATAAGAATTTACGTCCATTTACGTGGCTCTGCGGAACAAGAGTAAGAGAGGTTGAAAGCCAAAAATATTGGAGTAACGGAGATCTAAAATACATTAGTCTTATGGAACTTGGCCGGGACCTAACAATTAATTCGATATAGTGAGGTTTTCGACTTAGAGAAGTTCGACTTAGCGAGGTCCGACTGTATTTCACTTTTAACCTCGATAACAAAAAAGTGAATAATTAATTATATTTAAATATATTTCATACCATTATAATATTTTTTATTATGTTTGTGGCCTTTGCAAGGCTTCTTATCATACAAATGTTAATATGATTTTACAGTCTTTCTTTTAAAAAGAAAAATCTTACTATCCCCATCTCACTGTCGAGGGAGTAAAGAGGGGGAGGGGAGGGAAGGTGTCTCCTCTCACGGGCTTGTGTTGGTATGTCAAAGCAAGTTGGCTCCTTTCATATGAAACATCAGACACCGCCTCTCTTTCCTGTCAAGCCTTCTAGCCACTATGGCTGCCCCCCCCCCTCTCAATATCAAAATTGTCTTTGATTAATCTGCGCCTATTACGCCAGTTTCCCTAACTCGAAAACTGAAATAAATAAATAATTAGCAATTTATAATGGAAATAAAATGCTTTAAACACCAAATCATTGAACTATTGCAAAACAAAAATCCCGATGACATGTTTCATTTAGATCTTCTAAATGTTCTCGCTACATTTGAATTGCAAGAATCATACCCGAATATCGAACGAGCTCTGAAAACATTTCTTACAATGCCAACCATTGTTGGCAGGTGAAAGGAGTTTCAGAAAACTAAAAATTATCAAAAATTACTTGAGATCGACTTCAGGTCAACAACGCACGTCATCTCTAGCTCTTCTTTCCATCGAAAGTGAATTTACCAGTCAAATAAACTTCGATGAAATAATCACTAATTTTGAAAACACTAAAGCAAGAAAAGTTAATCTTTGAACCTTTGATATAGGACATAGGAGTGGATCGGTGGAGTGTTACTTAAATTTACTTTTAATTGTGGGTTTCTATCGTTATGTATATGAGATAATGAGTATGACACATTGACACTATTGTTTTTATTTATAATACATGATACTTCAAGTTTTGCTGTAATCTTTATTAACGCAACAGTATCCCGTTTTATCCACCAATTTATTTGCTATTATTTAGTTTAAAAAAGCAACTTCAAATTAGTATTGGTCTGTCTTTTGCATTTTTTATATTCACGTTGTATGACTGTCACTGTCAGACTACGTAATTATTGACATAAATAAAATAAGAGAAATTCAATTATTTTTTCTAACAAATGAAACAATCGCAAAGCTGAAACGTGTCAATTTATCAAGGATGCCGAAAATAAATTAGCCAAGGGCGCCCAAAACCTAGTTACGCCTCTGATTATAACTATGGAAAAACAGAACATGACAAATCAGTAAATGACAAGAAATAACGTTACAAAACAGAACATGGAGGTAAGCTTAAATGGAAAAAAAATAAGAGGGTTAAAAAAAGAACTAATTAACACAGAACATGACAAACATGATAAAACATATGGCTAGATATCATCTTATATTGCTGATATAGAACATGACAAACAGAACATGACAAACATGATGAAACATATGGCTAGATATCATATTATATTGCTGATATAGAACATGACAAAACAAAACAAAATCTTCACTTCTGCATGTGGAAAAGGCGGCGTGCGCAGCAGACGTACATGATTTCTCAAACTCAAAGTTTAAAAAAAAAGTACTTGTGTTTTAAGTGAAACATTCCGTTTTATATATTCCAAGTTGAACGTCTATCAACTATGGGTTGCAAGGTCGGGTATTCCAAGTTGAACGTCTATGAACTATGGGTTGCAAGGTCGGGTAATTTCCGATGTGTGTGGATGTTATATTTATCTAAATTGCATCATATCATTAAATATCTTTTTGAAAAGTGCTTTACTGCAGGATTCCATTTAAAAGGTTAATAGTTATTAACAGTGGTTTGTTACAACAGATAAGAGAATGTGTTGTTGAATATTTGAAGTATGACTAAGTGTTTGGAAACAGATTCGAAAGGTGAAACGTTATTTATTGAATAAAAAATATTTTTTGAAGTTAACATTACACCCTTCATTTTATGGCATACTAGGCGCGGTGGTCTAGTACATCGTGTCATGCCGCGGTGGTCTAGTACATCGTGTCATGCCGCGGTGGTCTAGTACATTGTGTCATGCCGCGGTGGTCTAGTACATTGTGTCATGCCGCGGTGGTCTAGTACATCGTGTCATGCCGCGGTGGCCTAGTACATCGTGTCATGCCGCGGTGGTCTATTACATTGTGTCATGCCTCGGTGGTCTAGTACATTGTGTCATGCCGCGGTGGTCTAGTACATTGTGTCATGCCGCGGTGGTCTAGTTAAGTCTAGTACATCGTGTCATGCCGCGGTGGTCTAGTACATCGTGTCATGCCGCGGTGGTCTAGTACATTGTGTCATGCCGCGGTGGTCTATTACATTGTGTCATGCCGCGGTGGTCTAGTACATCGTGTCATGCCGCGGTGGCCTAGTACATCGTGTCATGCCGCGGTGGTCTAGTACATTGTGTCATGCCTCGGTGGTCTAGTACATTGTGTCATGCCGCGGTGGTCTAGTACATTGTGTCATGCCGCGGTGGTCTAGTACATTGTGTCATGCCACGGTGGTCTAGTTAAGTCTAGTACATTGTGTCATGCCACGGTGGTCTAGTTAAGTCTAGTACATTGTGTCATGCCACGGTGGTCTAGTACATTGTGTCATGCCACGGTGGTCTAGTTAAGTCTCGTACATTGTGTCATGCCACGGTGGTCTAGTACATTGTGTCATGCCACGGCGGTCTAGTACATTGTGTCATGCTGCGGTGGTCTAGTACATTGTGTCATGCCACGGTGGTCTAGTACATTGTGTCATGCTGCGGTGGTCTAGTACATTGTGTCATGCTGCGGTGGTCTAGTACATTGTGTCATGCCACGGTGGTCTAGTACATTGTGTCATGCCACGGTGGTCTAGTACATTGTGTCATGCCGCGGTGGTCTAGTTAAGTCTAGTACATTGTGTCATTCATCTACATCATTTATTCGCAAAAAAAATTTAGTGAAAGTTTGCATGGAGAACTAGAGTATACCATTAGAGCAGTCAATAAAATCAAAAGGAATGCCTTCAATGAGAGACTATTTGCTCAATATTGTTTTGAAAATGACAAAGACTATTATAGTTTACTTATTCACAAAGAAGTTCGTTAGTTATTAAAAAAAATTGCATTTTTAAAAAGATTTTATGCTCTCTTTGATTCAGTGTTGAAATTCCTGGAAAGCAAAGACAATGATTTACGACACAATTAACTCAAAAAATAAAAATATCCTTTTTGAATGATTTATTTGCCAAATTTAACGAAAATAATTTGAAACGAAAAGGTGACCAATTAAATTTATATTTCATAAATTTAATCAAAACTAAAATAGTAATATTTGCGTTTGTTGAAAACCTTTTTCTTGACAAACAAAACTTGGGAAGAGGAGAAAGTTCTCAGTTTTCAAATCTTTCGAAATAGCAAAATAACGATAAAGATTTGCTGGCATACTGTCAACACTTAACGGCTCTTCATGCACACATGAGACCAAAGATTTGAAGACAATCTTCACTTGGATATGCCCAACTGTTGAAGCCTTTTGGTTTTGAAAAACTCAAATCCCAAACACAGACGAATCAATACTAATACTGGAGCAGCTGGTTGAAAATCTATAACTGAGGAACTTAGCCCATGTTTGAACAAGGACACCACAAATTCTGGTTACAAAAACAGATCCCAATTTATATCTTGCTTTATGGTTTATTGTTCAGAAGTTGTTGACTGCTTTCCCATCTTCCTATTTGACAGAATGTGGATTCATCAAAACCTCATAACAAAAATAGTAAATAGAAACTGACTAGAAATTCGTGCTCATACTCATGAGGATTTGCTACTCACAAACATTGAGTTGGACATAAATACGCTCATAAAACCTAATCAATTGTTTAAAAAAAATAATTTTAAGTTATTATTTCAATAAATACATTTTCAACAAAATTTTGCTTTTTTGAATGTGTAATTTTTACACTTTGCATTTAGGTAGTTTTTTCACTTGGGGGTCCGATGGCAAGTTTTCACTATAAAAAGGGGTCTTTTGGTCAAAAATGTTTGGGAACCACTGCTTAATGTATTAGAAGAAATTAGAAGTCTTAAAAAATAGTTCTTATTTGGTTACTAAATAATGAACAAAAGAAAAGGGCCCATAGCTATAATAATGATATAATTATTACAAGTGATTACGTGTCTTAACTAGCACTGGATTACATGGAAACTCCTAGTCTATGGACAGGAAACTCTGAAATTACAGATTATTACCATTTCTTAAATATAACTAACAATACAAAGACATGATGGTGGTTTAGTACACGGTTATTTAAACAACGTTTCCTAATAATGTTTTTATTTACATAATTTGTAAATACAATTTGTAGCGCCAAACACGAAAACATTCAGTATCTCGTGAGATGTGAGGCATTCAGACTGCTTTAGAAATGAATATTGTAATACTAATACCATGTTATAACGTAGGTATATAAACTGAAACTGTTTTAAACAAATGCTCATTGCAGAATGTATCTCTAACTCTAAGTTCATACGGTCGTTGGTATGATTTCGGCACAGCCACCTTTATCTTTGTGTGTGATAAGATATTTACCGTAGTAGTAAAAATAAATTAAAAAATCATTGGCATGGTCCTGTAGAATGATGAATATGTGAACACTTTTAATTGCCCTTTTGGCATATTTGCTCTAAATCTAAACATGGGTACTTGCAGATATACTGGAGTGGAGCGAATAGAAGCAAATATCCGACAAGATATAAAATACAGCTTTGCTATCTTAAGGCTTTTGATAAATTATTTAATGGTTTTCTACACTAAACACTGAATTCTGTTTCTTATTGCCCCTTCTATTTCTTATTGCCCCTTCTATTTCTTATTGCCCCTAGGACTCCTTTTCTAATAGAGTCACAGCAAGGTTATGCTAACATGATCCTATGCCGAATACGGCAACTGTTGGTATAGCGGCCATAGTGGCAGAGATATAAACATTGTACCTCACGCGGTCCGAAAGGGTCGTGCTCTGCTGGTTCTCACACGGTCCGAAAGGGTCGGGCTCTGCTGGTTCTCACACGGGCAGAAAGGGTCGTGCTTTGCTGGTTCTCACACGGTCAGAAAGGGTCGTGCTCTGCTGGTACTCCATTTTTGGTTCAAGTAATCATTCAGCTGTTTTTTAGTTAGCTTCATACTTTCTATAGCTAAATTTTAAAAAGTTGTTATATATTCTATGATAGTAATAAATAAGAGGGACTTTGGTTGACGTTTTAATTCGGCTAAAACAGCCATCAATTGAGTTCCATCACCGGATTTTGGAATATTTTCGGTAGTCGGCTTCTGTTGTAAATACAACCAAGGAGAACTGCTTTCATAGTAAAAATTAAAAGATTTACATGGTGCCGCAAGAAAAACCTGCAGTAGGTAAGCACCAAAACTACGAGAAATAATTTAGTTATCGAAATCTTCCTTTCCCGATAGCTGTATAGGAAATAGTAGGCAAAACAGAGAGTACGCTGAAAAAGGTTTGCTAGAATAAGAAAATGGAGAAACGAATTAAGAATCATTTTATGATCCAAATATTGAAAACTCCTGAACACTGGATCAAATAAGGAAATTACAATATTGGCGATTTCATTTTAAGTCTATTAAAATGTAGAAAGGATAAAAGATGATATGACGTTATTTTGAAAAAGTTCACTAAAAATAACGAACGTATCAAACGTGTATCTTGATAATGAATATATTTCAAGGTGCATTCAAGTGAAAAGTGGTATTAGACCAGCTCGTTGGTATAGTTGTGATTAATTAGGTCACAGACCAGTTAATGAAGACCAGGCTAGAGACGCATGTCTACCAAATTGGTATTACTTTTGTTTTTGAGGCATTCTGAAGGCCACCAACTGAACACAGGTTCTAACAAATGAAATTAATGTTAAGTCTGATGTCTGATGTCTGATGTCTGATGTCTGATGTTTGATGTCTGATGTCTGATGTCTGATGTCTGATGCCTGATGCCTGATGTCTGATGTCTGATGTCTGATGTCTGATGCCTGATGTCTGATGCCTGATGCCTGATGCCTGATGTCTGATGTCTGATGTCTGATGTCTGATGTCTGATGTCTGATGTCTGATGCCTGATGCCTGATGCCTGATGCCTGATGTCTGATGTCTGATGTCTGATGCCTGATGTCTGATGCCTGATGCCTGATGCCTGATGTCTGATGCCTGATGCCTGATGTCTGATGTCTGATGACTGATGCCTGATGTCTGATGTCTGATGTCTGATGCCTGATGTCTGATGTCTGATGTCTGATGTCTGATGCCTGATGCCTGATGTATGATGCCTGATGTCTGATGTCTGATGTCTGATGCCTGATGTCTGATGTCTGATGTCTGATGCATGATGCCTGATGCCTGATGTCTGATGTCTGATGTCTGATGCCTGATGTCTGATGTCTGATGCCTGATGCCTGATGTCTGATGCCTGATGCCTGATGCCTGATGTCTTATGCCTGATGCCTGATGTCTGATGCCTGATGCCTGATGTCTGATGTCTGATGCATGATGCCTGATGTCTGATGTCTGATGTCTGATGTCTGATGTATGATGTCTGATGTCTGATGTCTGATGTCTGATGCCTGATGCCTGATGTCTGATGTCTGATGTCTGATGTCTGGTGCCTGATGTCTGATGCCTGATGTCTGATGTCTGATGTCTGATGTCTGATGTCTGATGTCTGATGCCTGATGTCTGATGTCTGATGTCTGATGTCTGATGCCTGATGTCTGATGCCTGATGTCTGATGTCTGATGTCTGATGTCTGATGCCTGATGTCTGATGCCTGATGTCTGATGTCTGATGTCTGATGTCTGATGCCTGATGTCTGATGTCTGATGCCTGATGCCTGATGTCTCATGTCTGATGTCTGATGTCTGATGTCTGATGTCTGATGTCTGATGCCTGATGTCTGATGTCTGATGCCTGATGTCTGATGCCTGATGTCTGATGTCTGATTTCTGATGCCTGATGTCTGATGACTGATGCCTGATGCCTGATGTCTGATGTCTGATGCCTGATGTCTGATGCCTGATGCCTGATGTCTGATGCCTGATGTCTGATGTCTGATGTCTGATGTCTGATGTTATTGTAAGACTTTAAGTTTGGTCATTGGTCTTTATTCAAGGTTTTTCTTTCAATTAATTTCCACATGAATAAAGTTTAAAAAATCTCAGGGGCCGAATCAACAGGTTTCAATGAGCTGGATGGAGTCTGCAGTCGTCCCGTCCCTGATCTATTGTTTGAGAACCATCAATATAACAGAGAAACGTCATCTCACAGCGAGGTGTACTGTGTATGAGTGACCATTGAATCATGTCATTTTGCCCGTACAAAGATGATAAATGCGATCACAATTTGTTGCACCTGCGTTCTCGGGGATCATTTAAAGGGAACACCGGGTACGCGAAGGGAAATTCCAAGGATCAATCTTCCGATAGTTGATAGAATCGCTTAAAGAGAATGAAACAATCTAGGTCCTAAGGGAAGCGAGGGTGCAAACACTGGGACAGTGGGCGCTAGAGATATGGAAGGGCAATAACTCACAGAAACTGTTTTATTAGCGGTCACCTGCTCACAATTGCGTAGTGCAGGAAGTGGGCAATAACTATGTCGTTAAGTAACTGCCATAAAAAGCAGGATCACCTGCCTTGGCTGTTCACGGTATGACGTCATCCACTGGTGCCAGGCACAAGACCTATTATCTTACACATCTGTGGTATAAAGACCTACTTTATCTCTAACACAAGACCTATTATCTTACACATCTGTGGTATAAAGACCTACTTTATCTCTAACACAAGACCTATTATCTTACACATCTGTGGTATAAAGACCTACTTTATCTCTAACACAAGACCTATTATCTTACACATCTGTGGTATAAAGACCTACTTTATCTCTAACACAAGACCTATTATCTTACACATCTGTGGTATAAAGACCTACTTTATCTCTAACACAAGACCTATTATCTTACACATCTGCGGTATAAAGACCTACTTTATCTCTAACACAAGACCTATTATCTTACACATCTGTGGTATAAAGACCTACTTTATCTCTAACACAACGACCTATTATCTTACATCATCTGTGGTATAAAGACCTACTTTATCTCTAACACAACGCCTATCATCTAATTCATCAGTGGTATAAAGACCTACTTTATCTCTAACACAACGCCTATCATCTAATTCATCAGTGGTATAAAGACCTACTTTATCTCTAACACAACGCCTATCATCTAATTCATCAGTGGTATAAAGACCTACTTTATCTCTAACACAACGCCTATCATCTAATTCATCAGTGGTATAAAGACCTACTTTATCTCTAACACAACGCCTATCATCTAATTCATCAGTGGTATAAAGACCTACTTTATCTCTAACACAACGCCTATCATCTAATTCATCAGTGGTATAAAGACCTACTTTATCTCTAACACACGCCTGTCATCTTATACATCTGTGGTATAAAGACCTACTTTATCTCTAACACAACGCCTGTCATCTTATAAATCTTTGGTATAAAGACCTACTTTATCTCTAACACACGCCTGTAATCGTATACATCTTTGGTATAAAGACCTACTTTATCTCTAACACAACGCCTGTCATCTTATACATCTTTGGTGTAAAGACCTACTTTATCTCTAACACACGCCTGTCATCTTATACATCTTTGTTATAAAGACCTACTTTATCTCTAACACAACGCCTGTCATCTTATACATCGTTGGTATAAAGACCTACTTTATCTCTAACACACGCCTGTAATCGTATACATCTTTGGTATAAAGACCTACTTTATCTCTAACACAACGCCTGTCATCTTATACATCTTTGGTATAAAGACCTACTTTATCTCTAACACACGCCTGTCATCTTATACATCTTTGGTATAAAGACCTACTTTATCTCTAACACACGCCTGTCATCTTATACATCTTTGGTATAAAGACCTACTTTATCTCTAACACAACGCCTGTCATCTTATACATCTTTGGTATAAAGACCTACTTTATCTCTAACACACGCCTGTCATCTTATTCATCTGTGGTATAAAGACCTACTTTATCTCTAACACAACGCCTATCATCTAATTCATCAGTGGTATAAAGACCTACTTTATCTCTAACACAACGCCTATCATCTAATTCATCAGTGGTATAAAGACCTACTTTATCTCTAACACAACGCCTATCATCTAATTCATCAGTGGTATAAAGACCTACTTTATCTCTAACACAACGCCTATCATCTAATTCATCAGTGGTATAAAGACCTACTTTATCTCTAACACAACGCCTATCATCTAATTCATCAGTGGTATAAAGACCTACTTTATCTCTAACACAACGCCTATCATCTAATTCATCAGTGGTATAAAGACCTACTTTATCTCTAACACAACGCCTATCATCTAATTCATCAGTGGTATAAAGACCTACTTTATCTCTAACACAACGCCTATCATCTAATTCATCAGTGGTATAAAGACCTACTTTATCTCTAACACAACGCCTATCATCTAATTCATCAGTGGTATAAAGACCTACTTTATCTCTAACACAACGCCTATCATCTAATTCATCAGTGGTATAAAGACCTACTTTATCTCTAACACAACGCCTATCATCTAATTCATCAGTGGTATAAAGACCTACTTTATCTCTAACACAACGCCTATCATCTAATTCATCAGTGGTATAAAGACCTACTTTATCTCTAACACAACGCCTGTCATCTAATTCATCTGTGGTATAAAGACCTACTTTATCTCTAACACACGCCTGTCATCTTATACATCTTTGGTATAAAGACCTACTTTATCTCTAACACAACGCCTGTCATCTTATACATCTTTGGTATAAAGACCTACTTTATCTCTAACACAACGCCTGTCATCTATACATCTTTGGTATAAAGACCTACTTTATCTCTAACACAACGCCTGTCATCTTATACATCTTTGGTATAAAGACCTACTTTATCTCTAACACGCCTGTCATCTTATACATCTTTGGTATAAAGACCTACTTTATCTCTAACACAACGCCTGTCATCTTATACATCGTTGGTATAAAGACCTACTTTATCTCTAACACGCCTGTCATCGTATACATCTTTGGTATAAAGACCTACTTTATCTCTAACACAACGCCTGTCATCTTATACATCTTTGGTATAAAGACCTACTTTATCTCTAACACAACGCCTGTCATCTTATACATCTTTGGTATAAAGACCTACTTTATCTCTAACACGCCTGTCATCTTATACATCTTTGGTATAAAGACCTACTTTATCTCTAACACAACGCCTGTCATCTTATACATCTTTGGTATAAAGACCTACTTTATCTCTAACACAACGCCTGTCATCTAATTCATCAGTGGTATAAAGACCTACTTTATCTCTAACACAACGCCTATCATCTTATTCATCAGTGGTATAAAGACCTACTTTATCTCTAACACAACGCCTATCATCTAATTCATCAGTGGTATAAAGACCTACTTTATCTCTAACACAACGCCTATCATCTAATTCATCAGTGGTATAAAGACCTACTTTATCTCTAACACAACGCCTATCATCTAATTCATCAGTGGTATAAAGACCTACTTTATCTCTAACACAACGCCTATCATCTAATTCATCAGTGGTATAAAGACCTACTTTATCTCTAACACAACGCCTATCATCTAATTCATCAGTGGTATAAAGACCTACTTTATCTCTAACACAACGCCTATCATCTAATTCATCAGTGGTATAAAGACCTACTTTATCTCTAACACAACGCCTATCATCTAATTCATCAGTGGTATAAAGACCTACTTTATCTCTAACACAACGCCTATCATCTAATTCATCAGTGGTATAAAGACCTACTTTATCTCTAACACAACGCCTATCATCTAATTCATCAGTGGTATAAAGACCTACTTTATCTCTAACACAACGCCTATCATCTAATTCATCAGTGGTATAAAGACCTACTTTATCTCTAACACAACGCCTATCATCTAATTCATCAGTGGTATAAAGACCTACTTTATCTCTAACACAACGCCTGTCATCGTATGCATCTTATGGTATAAAGACCTACTTTATCTCTAACACGCCTGTCATCTTATACATCTTTGGTATAAAGACCTACTTTATCTCTAACACAACGCCTGTCATCTTATAAATCGTTGGTATAAAGACCTACTTTATCTCTAACACGCCTGTAATCGTATACATCTTTGGTATAAAGACCTACTTTATCTCTAACACAACGCCTGTCATCTTATACATCTTTGGTGTAAAGACCTACTTTATCTCTAACACAACGCCTGTCATCTTATACATCAGTGGTATAAAGACCTACTTTATCTCTAACACAACGCCTATCATCTAATTCATCAGTGGTATAAAGACCTACTTTATCTCTAACACAACGCCTATCATCTAATTCATCAGTGGTATAAAGACCTACTTTATCTCTAACACAACGCCTATCATCTAATTCATCAGTGGTATAAAGACCTACTTTATCTCTAACACAACGCCTATCATCTAATTCATCAGTGGTATAAAGACCTACTTTATCTCTAACACAACGCCTGTCATCTATTCATCTTTGGTATAAAGACCTACTTTATCTCTAACACAACGCCTGTCATCTTATACATCATTTGGTATAAAGACCTACTTTATCTCTAACACAACGCCTGTCATCTTATACATCTTTGGTATAAAGACCTACTTTATCTCTAACAACGCCTGTCATCGTATACATCTTTGGTATAAAGACCTACTTTATCTCTAACACAACGCCTGTCATCTTATACATCTTTGGTATAAAGACCTACTTTATCTCTAACACAACGCCTGTCATCTTATACATCGTTGGTATAAAGACCTACTTTATCTCTAACACACGCCTGTCATCGTATACATCTTTGGTATAAAGACCTACTTTATCTCTAACACAACGCCTGTCATCTTATACATCTTTGGTATAAAGACCTACTTTATCTCTAACACACGCCTGTCATCTTATACATCTTTGGTATAAAGACCTACTTTATCTCTAACACACGCCTGTCATCTTATACATCTTTGGTATAAAGACCTACTTTATCTCTAACACAACGCCTGTCATCTTATACATCTTTGGTATAAAGACCTACTTTATCTCTAACACAACGCCTGTCATCTTATACATCGTTGGTATAAAGACCTACTTTATCTCTAACACACGCCTGTCATCTATACATCTTTGGTATAAAGACCTACTTTATCTCTAACACAACGCCTGTCATCTTATACATCTTTGGTATAAAGACCTACTTTATCTCTAACACAACGCCTGTCATCTTATACATCTGTGGTATAAAGACCTACTTTATCTCTAACACAACGCCTATCATCTAATTCATCAGTGGTATAAAGACCTACTTTATCTCTAACACAACGCCTATCATCTAATTCATCAGTGGTATAAAGACCTACTTTATCTCTAACACAACGCCTATCATCTAATTCATCAGTGGTATAAAGACCTACTTTATCTCTAACACAACGCCTATCATCTAATTCATCAGTGGTATAAAGACCTACTTTATCTCTAACACAACGCCTATCATCTAATTCATCAGTGGTATAAAGACCTACTTTATCTCTAACACAACGCCTATCATCTAATTCATCAGTGGTATAAAGACCTACTTTATCTCTAACACAACGCCTATCATCTAATTCATCAGTGGTATAAAGACCTACTTTATCTCTAACACAACGCCTATCATCTAATTCATCAGTGGTATAAAGACCTACTTTATCTCTAACACAACGCCTATCATCTAATTCATCAGTGGTATAAAGACCTACTTTATCTCTAACACAACGCCTATCATCTAATTCATCAGTGGTATAAAGACCTACTTTATCTCTAACACAACGCCTATCATCTAATTCATCAGTGGTATAAAGACCTACTTTATCTCTAACACAACGCCTATCATCTAATTCATCAGTGGTATAAAGACCTACTTTATCTCTAACACACGCCTGTCATCTATACATCTTTGGTATAAAGACCTACTTTATCTCTAACACACGCCTGTCATCTTATACATCTTTGGTATAAAGACCTACTTTATCTCTAACACAACGCCTGTCATCTTATACATCTTTGGTATAAAGACCTACTTTATCTCTAACACAACGCCTATCATCTTATACATCTTTGGTATAAAGACCTACTTTATCTCTAACACAACGCCTGTCATCTTATACATCTTTGGTATAAAGACCTACTTTATCTCTAACACAACGCCTATCATCTTATTCATCGTTGGTATAAAGACCTACTTTATCTCTAACACAACGCCTGTCATCTAATACATCTTTGGTATAAAGACCTACTTTATCTCTAACACAACGCCTGTCATCTTATACATCTTTGGTATAAAGACCTACTTTATCTCTAACACAACGCCTATCATCTAATTCATCAGTGGTATAAAGACCTACTTTATCTCTAACACAACGCCTGTCATCTAATACATCTTTGGTATAAAGACCTACTTTATCTCTAACACAACGCCTATCATCTTATTCATCAGTGGTATAAAGACCTACTTTATCTCTAACACAACGCCTATCATCTAATTCATCAGTGGTATAAAGACCTACTTTATCTCTAACACAACGCCTATCATCTAATTCATCAGTGGTATAAAGACCTACTTTATCTCTAACACAACGCCTATCATCTAATTCATCAGTGGTATAAAGACCTACTTTATCTCTAACACAACGCCTATCATCTAATTCATCAGTGGTATAAAGACCTACTTTATCTCTAACACAACGCCTATCATCTAATTCATCAGTGGTATAAAGACCTACTTTATCTCTAACACACGCCTGTCATCTAATACATCTTTGGTATAAAGACCTACTTTATCTCTAACACAACGCCTGTCATCTTATACATCTTTGGTATAAAGACCTACTTTATCTCTAACACAACGCCTGTCATCTTATACATCTTTGGTATAAAGACCTACTTTATCTCTAACACAACGCCTGTCATCTTATACATCTTTGGTATAAAGACCTACTTTATCTCTAACACAACGCCTATCATCTTATTCATCAGTGGTATAAAGACCTACTTTATCTCTAACACAACGCCTATCATCTAATTCATCAGTGGTATAAAGACCTACTTTATCTCTAACACAACGCCTATCATCTAATTCATCAGTGGTATAAAGACCTACTTTATCTCTAACACAACGCCTATCATCTAATTCATCAGTGGTATAAAGACCTACTTTATCTCTAACACAACGCCTATCATCTAATTCATCAGTGGTATAAAGACCTACTTTATCTCTAACACAACGCCTATCATCTAATTCATCAGTGGTATAAAGACCTACTTTATCTCTAACACAAACGCCTATCATCTAATTCATCAGTGGTATAAAGACCTACTTTATCTCTAACACAACGCCTATCATCTAATTCATCAGTGGTATAAAGACCTACTTTATCTCTAACACAACGCCTATCATCTAATTCATCAGTGGTATAAAGACCTACTTTATCTCTAACACAACGCCTATCATCTAATTCATCAGTGGTATAAAGACCTACTTTATCTCTAACACAACGCCTATCATCTAATTCATCAGTGGTATAAAGACCTACTTTATCTCTAACACAACGCCTATCATCTAATTCATCATTGGTATAAAGACCTACTTTATCTCTAACAACGCCTGTCATCTTATACATCTTTGGTATAAAGACCTACTTTATCTCTAACACAACGCCTGTCATCTTATACATCTTTGGTATAAAGACCTACTTTATCTCTAACACAACGCCTATCATCTAATTCATCAGTGGTATAAAGACCTACTTTATCTCTAACACAACGCCTGTCATCTTATACATCTTTGGTATAAAGACCTACTTTATCTCTAACACAACGCCTGTCATCTTATACATCGTTGGTATAAAGACCTACTTTATCTCTAACACGCCTGTCATCTATACATCTTTGGTATAAAGACCTACTTTATCTCTAACACAACGCCTGTCATCTTATACATCTTTGGTATAAAGACCTACTTTATCTCTAACACACGCCTGTCATCTTATACATCTTTGGTATAAAGACCTACTTTATCTCTAACACAACGCCTGTCATCTTATACATCTTTGGTATAAAGACCTACTTTATCTCTAACACAACGCCTATCATCTTATTCATCAGTGGTATAAAGACCTACTTTATCTCTAACACAACGCCTATCATCTAATTCATCAGTGGTATAAAGACCTACTTTATCTCTAACACAACGCCTATCATCTAATTCATCAGTGGTATAAAGACCTACTTTATCTCTAACACAACGCCTATCATCTAATTCATCAGTGGTATAAAGACCTACTTTATCTCTAACAAAACGCCTATCATCTAATTCATCAGTGGGTATAAAGACCTACTTTATCTCTAACACAACGCCTATCATCTAATTCATCAGTGGTATAAAGACCTACTTTATCTCTAACACAACGCCTATCATCTAATTCATCAGTGGTATAAAGACCTACTTTATCTCTAACACAACGCCTATCATCTAATTCATCAGTGGTATAAAGACCTACTTTATCTCTAACACAACGCCTATCATCTAATTCATCAGTGGTATAAAGACCTACTTTATCTCTAACACAACGCCTATCATCTAATTCATCAGTGGTATAAAGACCTACTTTATCTCTAACACAACGCCTATCATCTAATTCATCAGTGGTATAAAGACCTACTTTATCTCTAACACAACGCCTATCATCTAATTCATCAGTGGTATAAAGACCTACTTTATCTCTAACACAACGCCTATCATCTAATTCATCAGTGGTATAAAGACCTACTTTATCTCTAACACAACGCCTATCATCTAATTCATCAGTGGTATAAAGACCTACTTTATCTCTAACACAACGCCTGTCATCGTATGCATCTTATGGTATAAAGACCTACTTTATCTCTAACACACGCCTGTCATCTTATACATCTTTGTTATAAAGACCTACTTTATCTCTAACACAACGCCTGTCATCTTATAAATCGTTGGTATAAAGACCTACTTTATCTCTAACACACGCCTGTAATCGTATACATCTTTGGTATAAAGACCTACTTTATCTCTAACACAACGCCTGTCATCTTATACATCTTTGGTGTAAAGACCTTCTTTATCTCTAACACAACGCCTATCATCTTATTCATCAGTGGTATAAAGACCTACTTTATCTCTAACACAACGCCTATCATCTAATTCATCAGTGGTATAAAGACCTACTTTATCTCTAACACAACGCCTATCATCTAATTCATCAGTGGTATAAAGACCTTCTTTATCTCTAACACAACGCCTATCATCTAATTCATCAGTGGTATAAAGACCTACTTTATCTCTAACAAAACGCCTATCATCTAATTCATCAGTGGGTATAAAGACCTATTTTATCTCTAACACAACGCCTATCATCTAATTCATCAGTGGTATAAAGACCTACTTTATCTCTAACACAACGCCTATCATCTAATTCATCAGTGGGTATAAAGACCTAATTTATCTCTAACACAACGCCTATCATCTAATTCATCAGTGGTATAAAGACCTACTTTATCTCTAACAAAACGCCTATCATCTAATTCATCAGTGGGTATAAAGACCTACTTTATCTCTAACACAACGCCTATCATCTAATTCATCAGTGGTATAAAGACCTACTTTATCTCTAACAAAACGCCTATCATCTAATTCATCAGTGGGTATAAAGACCTAATTTATCTCTAACACAACGCCTATCATCTAATTCATCAGTGGTATAAAGACCTACTTTATCTCTAACACAACGCCTATCATCTAATTCATCAGTGGTATAAAGACCTACTTTATCTCTAACACAACGCCTGTCATCTAATTCATCAGTGGTATAAAGACCTACTTTATCTCTAACACAACCCCTATCATCTAATTCATCAGTGGTATAAAGACCTACTTTATCTCTAACACAACGCCTGTCATCTTATACATCTTTGGTATAAAGACCTACTTTATCTCTAACACAACGCCTGTCATCTTATACATCGTTGGTATAAAGACCTACTTTATCTCTAACACTCCTGTAATCGTATACATCTTTGGTATAAAGACCTACTTTATCTCTAACACAACGCCTGTCATCTTATACATCTTTGGTGTAAAGACCTACTTTATCTCTAACACACGCCTGTCATCTTATACATCTTTGGTATAAAGACCTACTTTATCTCTAACACGCCTGTCATCTTATACATCTTTGGTATAAAGACCTACTTTATCTCTAACACGCCTGTCATCTTATACATCTTTGGTATAAAGACCTACTTTATCTCTAACACGCCTGTCATCTTATACATCTTTGGTATAAAGACCTACTTTATCTCTAATACAACACCTGTCATCTTATACATCTTTGGTACAAAGACCTACTTTATCTCTAACAACGCCTGTCATCTTATACATCTTTGGTATAAAGACCTACTTTATCTCTAACACAACGCCTATCATCTTATTCATCAGTGGTATAAAGACCTACTTTATCTCTAACACAACGCCTATCATCTAATTCATCAGTGGTATAAAGACCTTCTTTATCTCTAACACAGCGACTATCATCTAATTCATCAGTGGTATAAAGACCTATTTTATCTCTAACACAACGCCTATCATCTAATTCATCAGTGGTATAAAGACCTTCTTTATCTCTAACACAACGCCTATCATCTAATTCATCAGTGGTATAAAGACCTACTTTATCTCTAACAAAACGCCTATCATCTAATTCATCAGGGGTATAAAGACCTATTTTATCTCTAACACAACGCCTATCATCTAATTCATCAGTGGTATAAAGACCTACTTTATCTCTAACAAAACGCCTATCATCTAATTCATCAGGGGTATAAAGACCTAATTTATCTCTAACACAACGCCTATCATCTAATTCATCAGTGGTATAAAGACCTACTTTATCTCTAACACAACGCCTATCATCTAATTCATCAGTGGTATAAAGACCTATTTTATCTCTAACACAACGCCTATCATCTTATTCATCAGTGGTATAAAGACCTACTTTATCTCTAACACAACGCCTATCATCTAATTCATCAGTGGTATAAAGACCTACTTTATCTCTAACACAACGCCTATCATCTAATTCATCAGTGGTATAAAGACCTTCTTTATCTCTAACACAACGCCTATCATCTAATTCATCAGTGGTATAAAGACCTACTTTATCTCTAACAAAACGCCTATCATCTAATTCATCAGTGGGTATAAAGACCTATTTTATCTCTAACACAACGCCTATCATCTAATTCATCAGTGGTATAAAGACCTACTTTATCTCTAACAAAACGCCTATCATCTAATTCATCAGGGGTATAAAGACCTAATTTATCTCTAACACAACGCCTATCATCTAATTCATCAGTGGTATAAAGACCTACTTTATCTCTAACAAAACGCCTATCATCTAATTCATCAGGGGTATAAAGACCTAATTTATCTCTAACACAACGCCTATCATCTAATTCATCAGTGGTATAAAGACCTACTTTATCTCTAACACAACGCCTATCATCTAATTCATCAGTGGTATAAAGACCTACTTTATCTCTAACACAACGCCTATCATCTAATTCATCAGTGGTATAAAGACCTACTTTATCTCTAACACAACGCCTATCATCTAATTCATCAGTGGTATAAAGACCTACTTTGATCTCTAACACGCCTGTCATCGTATGCATCTTTGGTATAAAGACTTACTTTATCTCTAACACGCCTGTCATCTTATACATCTTTGTTATTAAGACCTACTTTATCTCTAACACAACGCCTGTCATCTTATAAATCTTTGGTATAAAGACCTACTTTATCTCTAACACGCCTGTAATCGTATACATATTTGGTATAAAGACCTACTTTATCTCTAACACAACGCCTGTCATCTTATACATCTTTGGTATAAAGACCTACTTTATCTCTAACACAACGCCTGTCATCTTATAAATCGTTGGTATAAAGACCTACTTTATCTCTAACACGCCTGTAATTGTATACATCTTTGGTATAAAGACCTACTTTATCTCTAACACAACGCCTGTCATCGTATACATCTTTGGTGTAAAGACCTACTTTATCTCTAACACGCCTGTCATCTTATACATCTTTGGTATAAAGACCTACTTTATCTCTAACACGCCTGTCATCTTATACATCTTTGTTATAAAGACCTACTTTATCTCTAACACGCCTGTCATCTTATACATCTTTGGTATAAAGACCTACTTTATCTCTAACACGCCTGTCATCTTATACATCTTTGTTATAAAGACGTACTTTATCTCTAACACAACGCCTGTCATCTTATAAATCGTTGGTATAAAGACCTACTTTATCTCTAACACGCCTGTTATCGTATACATCTTTGGTATAAAGACCTACTTTATCTCTAACACAACGCCTGTCATCTTATACATCTTTGGTGTAAAAACTTCTTTATCTCTAACACACCTGTCATCTTATACATCTTTGGTATAAAGACCTACTTTATATCTAACACGCCTGTCATCTTATACATCTTTGGTATAAAGACCTACTTTATCTCTAACACAACACCTGTCATCTTATACATCTTTGGTACAAAGACCTACTTTATCTCTAACACACGCCTGTCATCTTATACATCTTTGGTATAAAGACCTACTTTATCTCTAACACAACGCCTATCATCTAATTCATCAGTGGTATAAAGACCTACTTTATCTCTAACACAACGCCTATCATCTAATTCATCAGTGGTATAAAGACCTTCTTTATCTCTAACACAACGCCTATCATCTAATTCATCAGTGGTATAAAGACCTACTTTATCTCTAACAAAACGCCTATCATCTAATTCATCAGGGGTATAAAGACCTATTTTATCTCTAACACAACGCCTATCATCTAATTCATCAGTGGTATAAAGACCTACTTTATCTCTAACAAAACGCCTATCATCTTATTCATCAGGGGTATAAAGACCTAATTTATCTCTAACACAACGCCTATCATCTAATTCATCAGTGGTATAAAGACCTACTTTATCTCTAACACAACGCCTATCATCTAATTCATCAGTGGTATAAAGACCTACTTTATCTCTAACACAACGCCTATCATCTAATTCATCAGTGGTATAAAGACCTACTTTATATCTAACACAACGCCTATCATCTAATTCATCAGTGGTATAAAGACCTACTTTAGCACTTAACAAAAGAACCTTCATGTTATTCATCCATAACTTAGAGACCTACTATATCTCTTACCACAAGACCAGTGGCGTCACTAGGGGGCGAGGGGGGGCGGGCCGCCCCGGGTGACACCCATCAGGGGGTGACACCCGAGCTTAAAATTTTACTTTGTACGATTTTATGTCAGAAAAAATGATGACAATTTTTTTTCATCTAGAAAGAAATTAAGAAATACAATGAAATAAGTTAAACGCGAAAACTTTTATTTAAAAAATATCAGTTAACTTGCAATGATAAAACAGTCCCAACACACACAAAACATTAAAACAAATTAGGGACAAAAAGAAAAGAAACAGTCACAGCAGAGAGATCTTTAAAAAAAAAGGCTGGGCATGAAAGGGGCGGTGTCTTATGTTTTAAAAGATATAAAGCCATTTGGACTTGGACACACCGACAGCATGAACGAATCCCACCTCACGACTCCCTCCACAACAGTGGGGTGGGGGATACGATTTTTATTCCCCCAAAAATTCAAAAGATGGTTTTTCTTTGTTGGTGTTTTTCTAGAGGAAAATTATGAATTCAATATCTTTGAGTTAATATTTCGTTTTATATATATTTATTAAAAGCGCGAAAGCATAGACATGTTTATATACAGGTAGTCCCCCGGTTACGATGGTCCCATCCCGACTTACACTGTTTCGTGGTAACGAACGAGCCTGCTTAATAAAATAAATAGAAGTAAAAAAAAGATTTTTAAATACCACGTTTTTAGAAGCGGACTAAAAAGAAGAAAATAATTTAAAACTTGTAATTTCAAGTACTTTGATTTAATATGACTAAAAACGTGGGGCGGGCGCTTATGAGGTTTAACATATGTGGTTCACTCATTCTCTCACTTATAGATCTCTCTTTTGTCGTCTAAATTAGAAATCTTTAATTTTTATACCAAACACCCACCCCACGTTTTTTAGTCATATTAAATCGAAGTACTTGAACTTACAAGTTTTAAATTATTTTCTTCTTTTTAGTCCGCTTCTAAAAACGTGGTATTTAAAAATCTTTTTTTTACTTCTATTTATTTTATTCTTTTTAGTCCACTTATAACAACCTGGTTTTTTAAAATATTTTTTTACCTCTATTTATTTTACCAAACACCTCACAAGCGCCCGCCCAACGTTTTAAAAACATTGTGATGTGGTCACGGGGCGAACTCACAGATGTCAACAAAGGCCGACGGTACAGATGCTTTTATATAGACTATAGATAAACTTAAAATTTCAATAATTTAATAACGGTACATTTGATCGATCTGAAATTTTGATACAATGCATTGTCATCCAAGATCTATCTGTGGTAAAATTTTCAGATCTCTAGGACCATCAGAAGTAGTTCAATTTTACGTTGGCAGATTTGAAAAATCTTGGACAAACAATGCCCAACGAAAGCGAGCTAATAAAAACGTGGTAAATAAAACAAACCCGTAAAAACAAAGTTTTTGACTATAAATCCCTTATATATGAGACATAACTAACAGTATTGATTATTTTCAAACATTTACAGACTGAATCTGTCTTAACTCAACTTTGCATCATAACCCTAGTGGGGGGAGGGGTGGGTGGGGGGGGAGAGGGGAAAAGTCTGGTCACCGATTCGCTTGACCGAGCTCAGAGTGACACGTAAAATGTAAACAAAAGCGCCCGTCGCTTCGTTGAGACATAACTAACAGTATTGATTATTTTCAAACATTTACAGACTGACACCGAGTGATGTCCCTTGTCTTTAATAAATGGGGGTGGGATGCGAGGGGGTGTCGGCACGACGGTCGGCGTCAACACGACGGTCGGCGTCAACTCAAACTCACGTGGAACTGGGCAGAAAAAAAACAATAACAAACAGTGAATTTTGAATTACATACCTCATATAAGGATAAACTAAAAATGCTCTAATTTAATTACGGTACGTTCGATCGATCTGAAATTTTGATACAATGCATTGTTAGGTTAGACGGGTCCGTGTTCCAAATTTCAGTTCGATCGGATCATGGGAAGTGGGTCATTTTTGACTTCTGTTTTTCCGCCCGCCCGCCCGCCGAGCCCAAGACAGAGAGAGAGAGAGAGAGAGAGAGAGAGACGCCGGTGAAGTTAATATAAGGGATTTAAAAATATTACGCGTTATTCCGTATTTTTAAATATATATGTTTTAAAACGTTTGTTTTCATGGGGTAACGAATTGTTTTCTCCATTTGAAATTTTAAAACATGTATTGAAAAATATGTACTATTATTATTTAAACCCACAACTTTCGTTTTCGAATTTTTCTCATGGCGAAGTTTTCAAACAAGTCAGCAAAACTAAGTAAGCTTACAAGTTCCTTTTCAATGCTCGTTAGAGCAATCTCAGTCTTTGTTGTCCCATGCATTTTTTTACTCATTTTATGTTCTTTTCAACTTTGAAAAGGATTGCTCTCAGCTGTAGTTTGATGACATCATTGAAAGATAGATGCGAAGTGCGATGTGTACATTTTTAAAGGACTGTGAGAAATTTAGCTCATTCAAAAGCAGCAAAATTGTTAGCTCTGTGCACGTGTTTTGAGTTTCGGGCTACTTCCTTTTCCTTACCCTGAGCCTGGACAATAACCCTTTAAAGAGTTCGGAAAATTGGACTAATTCTGAAGGTAAGCAGTCTTCGAAATCGCTTGAACATTCTTCCATCAACTTGGCTGCTGCCCATCGGATGGCGAAATTGCTTAGCTCAGTTAGGTTTGTAAGAAAGGCAAATTTCTCATGGATGTCTTTATATGCGCCTAACCGATGTTGTATGGTTTAAGAAAGTTTGTCAATGATTAACAGAAATACCTCAACCTTAAATTTTTGTCTGACGCTTTATTTTTTCATTTTATTTTATAGCATTGAAGACCACGGACTTGTCCTTTTCTTTGACTTCATAGTAATCAAATTAAGAATGCTGTCTTTTAACAAACTCAAATTTAAAGTAAAATAGCGACTTCCAGTTGTTCAAGTTCCTGTAAAAATCCTTCTGCTTCAAGTCGACAGCCACGTGGCTGATTTTCGTTTGTTGCTAATTCTTCCAGTACTGCGATATTCTTATGGTATGAGTTATTAACAGACCTTACAGCATCATGTCAGGCTGACCATCTTGTGTCAGACAAGGTTTTGTTAACATGTATCAATTTCATATGTTTTTGAAGTACCTGTTAACGATGAGTAGATGCAACAAGCCGGGTATAAAGATTTTGCAGAAGACAAAAAAACTGCAGCAGGACAACCTGCTGAACTTTTCCCAACCAAATTAATAGAATGAGCTGTGCACGGCACATAATGAGCAACACTGCACTTCTCTTAAAAAGTCTGGTTTCCGTTATACTTCCTACTCATATGTGCAGCATTGCTGTATGAATGTCCAAAGAATTTTCAGGGATTCATACAATTATTTGCCTGCATCTTTATTATACACTATAATTTATAATAAGTTTGGGGGACCTTAAATTATTGGGGGCCCCTAGCTTTAGCCCGTTCAGCCCTCCCCCCTTTTTAATCCGCCATAGGGGGATGGGGTCAGTCGTCTGTGATGATGTTTGACGAGGTGGAGGGTGTGTTTAAAAAATGTGACGTCACATCAAAAACGCGCTATTTTAAATAAAAGTTCCACTTAAATATTTGATTGTTTACCATTTATTTAATTGCGTTTTCAATAGCTTCAAGCGTGTTACGATATTAGAGTGCAGACTTAAACTAAATATATTATAATATGTAAATGACAAAAATAATTTGCAACATCCTATTTTTATTCAGAAAATACGGCTTGGTTTGGGGGGGGGGAATTTGTCAAGGCATTGTGACGTCATATCGTAAAAGAATGGGTGGGGGTCTAGGTTTTTGTGTCAAAGTATGACGCTGGAGGAGGGTGGGGTAAAAATCGGCAACCTCACGTGACGTCATTTATGGACGGCCCCTTCAGTCGTGAAGGGGTGACACCATTAGCTACCGCCCCGGGTGACACCAACCCTAGCAACGCCTCTGCACAAGACCCATCATATTACTCTTGTATAGACCTACTATATCTCTTACCACAAGACCCATCCGATTACTCTTGTATAGACCTACTATATCTCTTACCACAAGACCCATCATATTACTCTTGTATAGACCTACTATATCTCTTACCACAAGACCCATCATATTACTCTTGTATAGACCTACTATATCTCTTATAACACAAGACTTCTCATGCTACTTGTACATGGACCTACAAAATCTGCTATAATTGTATCTATAGGTTTACTTGACATTGTATAGCAGTTCTATTTATCAAAGCTTCATCAACATACTTTTAAGTTAATGGTAAATACAACCCTTAATATATGATAACATTCAAAGTCAACAATGAAAAACATAAAAACAAACAAATCAATAGTTTTGTTTTGTTTAAATGGAGGATTAAGGAATGCTTATTTTTATTTTTTAATATTGGCTCCTAGAAAGCTACAAAACATAAATGATTATTGGTTATAAGATAAGATATAAAATACCAAAATAAAAGGACAGACAATTAAAGAAAGTTTGTTCAGTTCTCACAATAAGTTTTAACACACTTCAAGTTTCCCTTACAAATTTTTTTAAACAAAACAATTTCATGTCAAACAAAATGGAACAGTACATCAATATTGCACAAAGCTATAACAAAATAACACAAAAATGTCAAGAATCTCTCTTTTTAAATAACAATTGTTTTTTAAAAAAATGTTTTCATTTGAAAAAAACTGGTGTGATGTTTTGTGATATCTAGTGATGTCTATAGGCATCTATTGATGCCTATAGAAGCATAGTGATGTCTCGTGGTGTCTGTCTAGTGATCCTAGTGATGGCAAGTTGTATCTAGAGATGTATAGTGATGACTAGTGATTTCTAATGACGTCTAGTGATGAACAGTGATGTGTATACAAGTCTGGCAATGTCTTGGGATGTCTAATTATGTCTAGAGATGTCCAGTCTGTACAAGTATAACAACTTTGAAATAATTTCTTCCTTGGCCTCAATGTGAGCCTGGAGTGGGAAAGAGTGGACCATGATGACTGCTAGGTCTATTCACTTTGTTGGACTTAGTGGACCATGATGACTGCTAGGACTATTCACTTTGTTGGACTTAGTGGACCATGGTGACTGCTAGGACTATTCACTTTGTTGGACTTAGTGGACCATGGTGACTGCTAGGTCTATTCACTTATGGGAAAGAGTGGACCATGATGACTGCTAGGTCTATTGACTTTGTTGGCCTGGAATGGGAAAGAGTGGACCATGGTCACTGCTAGGTCTATTCACTTTGTTGGACTTAACTTCCACTGGACTCCAACTTGTAGAATAAAATTATATAGATCAACCAAATAATTAATAAAAGGATAGATACTTATCAACATGATAAGGACCAATGGGATGAGTTAAAATATAAGGCCATAATGCTACATAAGCCTGTATGGATATTTATAGATTTTCTCCATGAACTTTAGCCTCCCAAACACATAAATAATCATACACAAAGTATTTACATCTAATGAGTTTGTTCAAATGGATCTCAGTTAGTTACTGGACATTATGGATAGAATTCTATCACAAATAGGCTACAAACAAGTAGTACCTACAAGTTAAAGTTATTCTCTGTCTAAACACACACACACACACACACAAAGAGAATTGAAACAATAAAAGACATTAAGGTAAACAATAAATAAATCACTCTTTTTTTAACACCAGGGGAAACAACCAATCTATATCTTGTATCTTCTATATCTTATCTATACAGACGCTCCTTCTATGCAGACCTAAAAAACTTAAAAATAAACAAAGCTACTGGCCCAGATGATTTGCCTGCAAGATTATTAAAAGAACTAAGCAATGAACTGTCCCCAATCCTCGTAGTTCTCTTTCAAGCCTCTCTAAACCAGGGTAAAGTGCCCCAGGATTGGAAATTAGCTAACGTAACTCCACTCTTTAAGAAAGGGGATAAATCAGACCCTGGTAATTACAGGCCTGTATCACTTACTAGTATCACCTGTAAATTACTAGAACACATAATATATAGTAGAATAGTTAACCACCTTGACAAATATAATGCCTTATGTCCACATCAACACGGCTTTAGAAAAAACAGATCATGTGAAACACAATTAATAGGTTTAATAGATGAGCTATCAAAAGGCTTGGACAAAAATGATCAAATAGATACAATATTACTAGACTTCTCAAAAGCATTTGACAAAGTTCACCACCTTAGTTTACTTAAAAAACTTAACTACTTTGGAATCTCAGGTTCCTTACATCACTGGATCCAAGACTTCCTTTTGGGCAGGGAGCAAACTGTAATAATCAATGGATCCAAATCTGCACCAATAAAGGTTAACTCAGGAGTTCCACAAGGAACTGTGCTAGGTCCCTTACTCTTTTTAATTTATATAAATGATTTACCCAACAACATCTCAACAGGTACAAAAGTTAGGTTATTTGCTGATGATTGTATAATCTATAGAACAATTAAATCAGAACAAGATAGCAAAATTTTACAAAAAGACTTAGATGAATTGATAAAATGGGAAACTAACTGGAGTATGTCTTTCCACCCAGAAAAGTGTCAACTGTTAAGAGTAACAAAGAAAAAGAAACAAATAAATTCAAAATATTACATTCATGGAAAAGAACTGACCCAAACTAAAGATGCAAAATACTTAGGAGTCTTAATAAATGAGAAACTATCATGGAATCCCCATGTCAATGAAGTTATTAAAAAATCAAACAAAACCTTAGGCTTTATAAAAAGGAACTTCAACAAATGTAATAGAGATATAAAACTAAAATGCTACCTCACTTTGGTGAGACCTGTACTAGAATATGCATCTTCTGTATGGGACCCATCCACCAAAGAAAACATTGATAAACTAGAACAAATTCAAAAAAGAGCTGCCAGATTCATAACAGGAGAATATTCGAAACTGACAAGAATAACACCATTAGTTAAATCATTAAACCTTGAAACACTAGAGGATAGAAGAACCAAGAGCAAAGTAGTAATCATACATAAAGCAATTAATTCTAATTTAGAAATACAACACAAAGATAACTTAATACAACCCTCAGATAGACATAAGGATAAAAACACCTTTCTTATTCCGTATGCAAGAACAAACACATACAAGTTTTCCTTCTTCCCGTCCGGAATTCGGGCGTGGAATGGGTTGCCTGAAGAATCCAGGAAAACCAACACTTTATCAACATTTAAATCTCTAATAAAAATGCAGGACTAAACACAAACCATAGATAAGCGTAGGACGCAATAATCTTCTGTATAGAAGGAGCGTCTGTAAACAGATAAGATAAGATAAGATAAGATAGTTGCGTCCACAGACCATGACAGATGATCTGTTGGCAAGTGATGCAGCGTTCACAGGCCACGGCTTTGTGGGTTCCATGCATTACCCAGCCGCCTAACTACATGTAGTGTTAGGTACCCATTCGGAGCGGGGTGACTCAGGGACGCCCTAGGCCCCGGGAACAAGCCCTTGCCTTCACACGGATTCGAACCCGTGACCATCGGTACAACAGTCCACCAGTGCGCTGCCACTCGACCACCTTCTGGCTCCTATCTACATGTCTATACATTTATATTAATAAATGACTTCTTCTGTAGTTAGTTATTATTAAACAACAAAAATCTTTATAATAATTTAAATCATTTACAAACACTTAGTACAGCAAAATACAGTAAAACAAAATGGGATTTTTTTTTGTAAAGCAATTGTAAGAAATTAAACTATGGGAAATCAGCATTTAATTGAATTTGTTGAATGTTACATTCATTGTCTGAGACATTCATAACATCTCTTTCTCAGTACTTTGTCATGCGCAAATAAGGTTTGGATATTTAATAATAATAATCTAATAAGCAGTAGAATGGCGCATTGATAATAATATTAAGTTGTTACAGTTACACACATGCCTTGGGAGTATTTTATATGATTTAAGGCTTTTCACTAACTTCTGAATTGCCCAAAATAATCAGAGAAAAAAGTCTCTTAAAATATCACAACAGTAAACAAAACAACTTAAAACACATTCACATTTAATAAACTAACATATAACAGACTAACATATAACAGACTAACATTTAACAAACTAACATATAACAGACTAACATTTAACAAACTAACATATAACAAACTAACATATAACAGACTAACATATAACAGACTAACATTTAACAGACTAACATATAACATACTAACATTTAACAAACATCAGTTAAATCAAAAACATTAAACACTCTAACAGGTGACTCAATGAAAGTTTAAACACAGATTTGTTAAATGTACAATTAATATTTGACTAGAGACTTTTAAATCACTTTATGACTAACTATACTTCACAGAACATTATGTTAATTATTTGTACATCAGCATTTATCTATCTGTTTGTATTAATAAATTTGCTTACATGAAAAACTGTGATTTTCTCTCTAGAAAAGACATATACTGTTATAGATTTCCAACACATGCTAATTTATATTTCTGACATACACAAACATGGACTGCTGACATCCAGTGACATAGATTCCTGATTTCCACTAACATAAATTATGGACACAAACATAGATTTCTCATGTACACAAACATATTGCTCATGGACAGAAACATAGACTGCTCATGTACACAAACATATTGCTCATGGACAGAAACATAGACTGCTCATGTACACAAACATATTGCTCATGTACACAAACATATTGCTCATGTACACAAAAATATTGCTCATGTACACAAACATATTGCTCATGTACACAAACAGATTTCTGACATACAACAAAATAAATTTCACCTACACTAAAGCAGTCATATTAAAAAGAATTCAAGAAAATGTGCGCACCATATTTAGACAATAATAATAAATGGTTATAGAAATATTCTGCCTTAATAAAAAGTCTGCTCATAACAACTGGACCAAAATAACTCTACTTTTTTAATCTATTTACAGTTGTTCTAAGATAAATGCTGTTTTATCTTTACTTGCCACAGAAAACTGTAGATGAGTAATTATGATAAAGCTTATGGCCATAATGTCCTCCCCTAGACATGGTTATAGTTTGACTTGTTTTCCACCTGATGTAAGCCAGCTTTGGGGATGTCCTAATTACTTCAGCCGTGTCGATATCTTGGCTATGCGGTAATCAGCCCGTAGTTGGACAAAACTTTGAATGACAGATTCATCAAGATCAGCCTGAAATAGTCCGAGTTGTTGACATGTAAATATTTGCTTCCTTTTTAAATTATTAAAACTTCCATATCCTGCAATTTGAATAATACATACTTACGGAGATATTGCAAAATAATTTATTTTCGGAACTGTATTTTTTTTTCTTTTAAGTTTAAAAAAAGAAATTCAAAGAAATATTAAAATCACCACACAACATATGAATTTTCAAAATTATAATAATTAAAAAAATTGTTTTTAACATTACATGTATTTTTTTCTATTACTCAGATTAAAACAATACTAATAGAAGTCTCTGATTTGATTTCCAAATAATAGAACCACATGTAGAGTACAGGAAACTCACCAGTTGTTCTCCACTGCACACTGTCTTGATATTCTCTGGGACTACAACAAGAAGGTTACACAGTGCATGAAGATGTTCAAAAAGTTGGGTCACTAACGGAATCTTGATTTCTTCTTTGACCACTTTACGGTATTCATTGACATCACAGATTACTAACATGGCACCTGGAAGTTAGGTTCATTTATTTATTCATCATAATTTGTTATAAATAAATAAAATAGTGAACATTATTAATATAACTTCAGCTTACTATAAAAATTTGTTTTGAAGGTTCTATAATAATTTTTTTACCTCCAAAACAAACCAAAATAATATCTTGGTCAAATGTCTCTTCAAATATGCAATGAAATTATGTGGTAAAATTATAGACGTTTTTTTATGACACAATTATAACAAAATAATTAAAATATTACAGAAAATCTCAATGGACTGTTACGTTTTTTCCAATGGTCACTAAAACAGTTGAGTAATATGACATACATTGATTAAAATGGTTACTAAAGCTTATTAATTCTACAGAAAAGTTACCGTACCAATTGAGTTATAAGAAAACTGTGTCAAGTGGTCAAAGGTCAGACGATGAAATCGCTGTCCCAAAGTTATGAGTACAGCATCAACATTCTTGCCATCCAGACTGTTTTTTATTTCCTTGACCTGGGCTAACAGAAACTTTGACACATTCAAGGCGGCCTGAAAGTGAACGATACAGACAGGGGGTGTCATTAAGTTGTCACATCTTAACTCTTTCCGTGCCAATCGCCGATATATCGGCAAACTCGCCTGGTCACGTTTGTGCCAATTGCCGATATATCAGCGAATTGAGTCTTTGAGTTTATTTCATTGCTTAAAGCGTCCCGTTAGACTTTTTAATTTTACAAATGTGAGGTAACTCTTTTCTACTTCCTTTCTGTTTAGAAAAAACATGTGTTTACATTCACTGAATGATTCAGTACTGTAAAATTATCAACCAGTTTTGATTTATTTTGTAAACAAAGATATGGCAACGCCTACTCAACAAACATCGTGATTTATTATAGTCTTTATTGCAATCTTATTAAATTTAAATGTGAATTATTGATGCAGAAACATTGGAATACGATCCCTAAATTCTAGTTTAGGGATCTATTTAAAATTTTCATCCTTATATACGTCATTTGATGGGAAAAGAGTGGTGGTGACAGTTGGGTTTCTATGTGGTGACAGTTGGGTTTCTATGTGGTGACAGTTGGGTTTCTATGTGGTGACAGTTGGGTTTCTATGTGGTGACAGTTGGGTTTCTATGTGGTGACAGTTGGGTTTCTATATAATGAAATAAAGGAAAACAGTTTTCTGACATGGACATTATCAATATAAAAATTGTCATAGCTTTAAAACTACATGGGATATTTTCAAAATTTAAAAAGCATTTATTTCATAAATGGAATTTATAGTGTGATAATTAAAGGAGAAAAGGACTACAACTATGCAGACAAGTTTGTAGTCTCATAAGTTCAGATTTTTAACAAAGAAAATTTAACAAAAATAATTAATCACCAAAAATAATAATGAAAATTATTTTTTGTGGGGTAATATTGTATTTGCTTCTAAATATTTGTATTCTCTATTCAATTTCCTTCATTTTGATATATGATACATCAATGTTGCATTAGATATTTATTAATAATTTAACTATTGTTAATATCACCCTTTAAAAAATTATAAAACTTAAAAAATGGTCTGGCACGAACGTGTAAAACCCCCTGGCAGCCAAAGAGTTAAAATCCGTGAGTTATTGACAAACTGGATAATTTTTTAACAGCTGCAGAACCAAAGACTTTAAAGCATAGATTGGGGCTGACACAGATACTCATGATAACAACTGGTCCAGGTATTTATTGGGGCTGAGCCAGGTACCAATTATAACAACTAGTCCAGGTATTTAGTGGGGCTGAGCCAGGTACCAATTATAACAACTAGTCCAGGTATTTATTGGGGCTGAGCCAGGTACCAATTATAACAACTAGTCCAGGTATTTAGTGGGGCTGAGCCAGGTACCAATTATAACAACTAGTCCAGGTATTTATTGGGGCTGAGCCAGGTACCAATTATAACAACTTGTCCAGGTATTTATTGGGGCTGAGCCAGGTACCAATTATAACAACTAGTCCAGGTATTTATTGGGGCTGAGCCAGGTACCAGTTATAACAACTAGTCCAGGTATTTATTGGGGCTGAGCTAGGTACCAGTTATAACAACTAGTCCAGGTATTTATTGGGGCTGAGCCAGGTACCAATTATAACAACTAGTCCAGGTATTTATTGGGGCCGAGCCAGGTACCAATTATAACAACTGGTCCAGGTATTTATTGGGGCTGAGCCAGGTACCAATTATAACAACTAGTCCAGGTATTTATTGGGGCTGAGCCAGGTACCAATTATAACAACTAGTCCAGGTATTTATTGGGGCTGAGCCAGGTACCAATTATAAAAACTGGTCCAGGTATTTATTGGGGCTGAGCCAGGTACCAATTATAACAACTAGTCCAGGTATTTATTGGGGCTGAGCCAGGTACCAATTATAACAACTGGTCCAAGTATTTATTGGGGCTGAGCCAGGTACCAATTATAACAACTAGTCCAGGTATTTATTGGGGCTGAGCCAGGTACCAAGTATAATAACTGGTCCAGGTATTTATTGGGGCTGAGCCAGGTACCAATTATAACAACTAGTCCAGGTATTTATTGGGGCTGAGCCAGGTACCAATTATAACAACTAGTCCAGGTATTTAGTGGGGCTGAGCCAGGTACCAATTATAACAACTAGTCCATGTATTTATTAGGGCTGAGCCAGGTACCAATTATAACAACTAGTCAAGGTAATTGGAGGCAATCTATCACAACACATTTGTCATGTATAATAACTTACAGGAGATGACAGTAAATTTAATGGTGCATCCTCTGATTCAGGCTTAAAGTCTGTTTTTTTCTGCTCATTGTTGAAAATGTGTCGGATCCAGCCAACTATTGCATTTATTGATCGGTCCAAACCTGTGTCAATCTTTGCCTCCATCGCTTCCCTTAGATTTCTTTTCCTTTTGACACAAACTCCATGATATGGGGAAGACCTAAGGGGAGTATCAACACAATGTTAATGTGAACAGCAACTTGAAATAAATTAATATCCAAGAATAATTTTCAATAGGGGAATTAAGGATGAGATGCAGAGGTGGCCAACCCACAATGATATGTTCTAGGAAACATCAAATATCGAGGCCTGTAGATGCCTTATTAATCGATACTTAACATGATACTTTTTTCTGTTGACAGAAATCAATTTTGATAGAGAAAGAATGAATATATTTGGAAGAAATACTCAATTGTTTTCTCTGGATGTGCCCGAAACAAATTCACAAATCATAGGACTTTCATGAAACTTTGGATTTACATTAGACTTTTGATGGCATAAAATTTTGGATTTACATTAGACTTTTGATGGCATAAAATTTTGGATTTACAAGACAGTTTGAAAAACATAATTAAGAAACTTTGGCTTTACATTAAAATTTGGATAAATATTGAGAATTTAACCTTACGCAAGATGTTTGAAACTTATAACCATTGAAATAAGACTTAGTGAAGCGTTTTTCAATGAGATCAAAGAATGTTTCTGCTTGGCTAGACTTACATGACCAATGGAATAAAACTGTCAGTGAACTGTTTTTCAAAGAGATCAAAGAATGTTTCTGCTTGGCTAGACTTACATGACCAATGGAATAAAACTGTCAGTGAACTGTTTTTCAAAGAGATCAAAGAATATTTCTGCTTGGCTAGACTTACATGACCAATGGAATAAAACTGTCAGTGAACTGTTTTTCAAACAGATGAAAGAGAGTGTTTGCTTGGCTGACCACATCGAAGAAATAGATCTCTGGCTCCACTTTAGGCTCAGCAGGGGGAATGCCTGGACAGAGACATGAGCACAGTTAAGTCAGAACTTAAAAGTCAAAGTTCTTTAAATAATATTAAAAACTAGTACACCATAATTGTATCTGCAAAAAGCTTCATGTAAACATTTAATGTTTAAAAATATGTAAATTTAAAACAAGATGCTTGTTACTGCGTGAATTTAAAGCAATAGGACAAAACAGATGTCATTTTTTTTAAACTTCAACCATAAAAAAATTAAACTGTCACCAAGTAATGCTGACCTTAATAATGCAATTTTTAAAAAAAATAAAAAAATATGTGTTTGATCACTGCAGTTATTTCCTAAGTTTCTTCATAGAAATTTTGGTTACATTTCATATAAATGTATCACTTTCAAGCTAAAAAATAAATCCTCTTAGATGAGTCATGTAGCACAATAAAAACTAAACATTGGATAGCAACCTAATTTCTAGAGAAATATATAGATGGTGCATGGAAAGATGGATACATATCAAAATATGTTAATATTACAGAAACTTAAATGTTGCTTAGATTTTTTTAATTTAAAAGAAATTTTTATCACCAATAGAAAATGCCCCTTCTTAGTGATCCAGGGGCTATAGTTACATAGGCTTGACATTTTTACTCCAGCAACACAAATTGAATTTATAAAGCTTAGGCATGTTAAAAGCTTTAACTTTTTATGTGCCACATTAATTTAATCTAATGCATTTTAATTGATATTAAATATGGAATAAAATGATTCTGTCGACACAATAAATGATTGTCTAGATAAAATTTTAGTCTCACTATCTGACAAACAAATGCTTACATTACATTAAATAAAAGATTTAAAAAATAGTCTTTGGAATAAATCAGATTCTTAAAAATATCACAAGAATATTTGGTGCATAACTTGTTCTTTTGTATAATTGTAATATAAATATCAATGTAATAAATCCCTGGTGTAAAGGGGGATGTTGAACATTAATATAGTTGAGGGACGTGAAATTATTGTGGACTTGAGTACCAATTGAGGGAGAAGGGGCTGAGGTGGGTTTTAACACTATTTGGAGTCTAATAAATAAAATGTCTGTCACTCCAAATCATGTTTTGTCAAGTAACTTAAGTAGAAGGAAATTTTACACATTGCTCTCACTTTAGTTTGGGGTTTATTTCTATTTTCTAAATATAAACTAAGCCAAAATCCTTTCAATTTGTCAATATACAATCATGATTTTCTATGCTCCTTCAATTACCTAGCAGTCCAATCTCAACAGCATAGTCGATATGCTCTAAGACCAAGTATTGAATAAGAACATCAAATATCTTCATAGAATTAGAGGCCAACTGTGAAGATGAAGACAACTGAAATAAAAGAGTTTTTATTTCTTTTATAATCATAGATCAATCAATAAACAATTTAAACACAAACAAATCTGTAAAATTCTATATTAAGTCTTCCTGTAAATTTTATTTTCAGCAGTCAATATATGGTGAACAAACAATATCATCGATAATTAATTTACATATATAATTAAATGTTTCACTACAAACCATTTGACATCGTTTAAAAGCATTCTTTGTGTCTTGTAGAATATTAATGGCAACCTCTTGAGACAAAAAAGTCTCCCCTCCAAAATTCTCTATAGTTGGACCAGATTTTGTCACTGTTCCAAGTTTAGCCTGGATATCTCTCTTTAAGTCATAAATTCTAAATAAAATAATAAGGAAGTATGTTTTTTTATTAAATACTTGTTACAAAATGTTCAAACAATGGCTGGAACAAGTATTAACACTTTTAACAATGTTTCAATCATATCAAAATTAACAGAAGCTTTATGTCGTTAACAGTTTGGTATCACAAAACTTATCACGTCACCAAATATTATTTTGATTACAAACTCAAAAGAAATTCTGAAAACTTACTATCAGAAATTTACTATTTTTTTAAAAATTATGCAGATGGATTGTAAGGATAAAGTATAGTTATGACAGAAAATAAGTGTTAGCATCAGTAGCACATGTCCAGCCTAATTTGTTAGGAACGAAATAATTACCCGCCTGTCTGTATTTGACGCTTTGTATGGTCTTTCTTTTCATAGTAGTGCTGAAGAACCATGGAACAATGTTCTCTGAGAGACTGCAGCTCCACACTGCAAGATCATTTTCATTAAACAGTACAGAGAAGGGGAATAAGCTTTACAAGATTTAAAATTGGAAAAAAATCTGATACAAAATTGTATATTCATATTATTGAGAGTTGTCATTAGTTTTTTTAAAAATCTCTAAGTATTTAAAAACAGGGATTAGATTGTAACCAAAGTAAAATGGAGACAACCCAGAAAGGAAACAATTAAAAATGAGTCTTTCCAATGTAAAGCATTCCTTCTCAACCAAATTTAACGGCATCATTTGTATCCGTAAAAATGATTCTCAGGTTCACATTTTTCTAATTTAAAACCTTCACACAATTAAACAAACCAAAACAAAAAAATGTATCCGTTCACCATTGCCTCAGTTGTCTGTTTAAAAAGTCTATTTATCCTCTACTTACTCAATGTACTTATCCAAATGCTGTGAGAAGATTGACCTGGTCAGTTTGTTCAGAAAAGTTGAGTCTCCCAATTTAAATTCATGCTCTGTGCAAGCTTTTGACAACTCAACCGTCAGTTTGGATGTTCTGAAACAATTACATTACAAATATTTTTTTCTTCTAAAAATTAACAAGCAATTGTAAGAATATAACAATTGCAAATAATAACTAGTGAAACTAGAGTCAAGATTTCATTCAAACTTTATTATAATATAATATGTAGTGAAAATGGGATGCATGATACGGCAGAGGGTGGCAGTACCCAAAAAACATCTTGCCAGAAAACAACGGAAACATCTGGGAGATCATGATTATACAATTACAATGCATTTTGTAATGATATAAAAATATTGTTATTTACTTAAAATTTTGTTTTTATGCTTTTTGAAAATTTGAACCCTCGAAAATTCTCCCATGCTTTGCCATCAGCATTGAATTTTAAACTGACAAAACTACTCCACAATTTTTTTATCATGGTCTAGATTAGAGTGGGTCTGTTCTTTGAAAATAAAAAAATAATTATGTCAACACTAGTTGGTATTTATTACCAGTACTATTTTAAGGGTTCAAATAAAAATGTTCCCTTACACTTTATATCTATTAATGATTGATTATAATTAAAGGAGAAAAAAAAAGGACCTTATGTACAAATCGTAGAGGTTGTTTAGATACGTTTCTGGATCTGATTGGTTTTCAAGTCTGGAAGCCACATGGCCCTAGAATTTTAAAAAGTATCAATAGCGTTAACACAAATTATCTACTTCATCAATGCAAGAATTAAAAATTATAACTTTTCCAAAAACAAAACTTATTCTCAATTTTTAAACAAAATTTAATTATTTTTTTATACCATTCACAATCTTAACGAAACATATTTTTAAAATAAAATTTAAATAAAAGTGTACCAGAAGACCTTCAAACAGTTTTGTTAGTATATTTCTTTATAAACCAAAGTAGAGAAAAGTAAATAATTACAGTCGAACCCACTTACCTCGAGCTCGGTTAGCTCGACCACCCCACTAACTCGACGTTTTTTATTGGAACCGCCAAATTCTCTCTTTGTCTTAGCATTTTCTCATCGGCTAATTCGATTTTTCTAAGTCGCCGAAACCTAATACCTCGAGCACAAAAGAGGGCCAAATTTGCAACTTTAACGTTGGTTAGCTCGATCCTCGTCGGTTGGCCTAGCAATGCACTCTGGCATTTTTAGTTCAAAACAGTGTTTGACATCTCGCTTTCTTCGAGACTTCCGGCTATTGTGTGATTCTACGAGATTTCAATAAAAATTACAGGATGTTATTATCTTCTTTCACTTTCGATCCATGTGTGAATTAGATGTATTCACCCGAGGTACCCGTAAATCGCGCGTCTTTAATCCGTCATTATTTCGCAGTGCATGTTATATTATTATTAAACTCATTAAATTCATTTTCTGATGCATTAATCATTTTATTTTTTAAGATAAACGAATATCTTTAGAAATGAAAATAAAGGTTTGTATCGAGAATCGACGGTGGTTTTCATATAATTAAATAAAAAATTATTATTCTTTTAAAAGTTTGTTGTTGCTTTGTTACCAGTAAGATACGTGACTGTGACACTAACACGCGCGTGACGATGAAATCAAATCATTTTCTTAATATTCCAGTACAAGTATATAATATTATTAATATACACGTCATCACTTTTGTAGGTCGAATTCTGATAAGGAATGATTTTTTTAAAAATTCGCTTAGACTTAGTTGCTGGCCGAGGTCTAACACACAGCCCACAGCGTGCTGTGATCAACGGTCAAGGCCGCAATAGTTTTATTTATATTACAAGTTTGATTGACTGAGGAAATTCGAGAGCGTTCTGATAGTAACAGATATCCTGCACGTCAAAAGCATTAAACTTAAAATTACCATATTGATATGTTTATTTTTATTTTTTTTTATTCGCTGATTCGACGGGCATTGCAGACGCGAGCGGCTGTGACACGCGCCATGGGACGAGGCGAGGCGAAAACTCTGACCTTTTAACGCATGCGCAGACAATTATAAACTGGTAACTTTTTTTTTATTAAATGGAATCGAAACATGACAGAGACGTAATCAAAGTCCTTTGACTTCGGCATAAATATATATATATATATATATATATATATATATATTCTATGATTAGTCATATATATTATTCCCGACTTTCAAGGCCAAGAAATTTTTTTTAAAGAATTCCCGACTTTTTCCTGTTTTTCCCTGAGTGGGAACCATGGTTATATTTAAATTTTAAACGGTCCTTAAAAACTAACGGTCATTACAACCTTAGGAAAGAGTGAAGAAATATTAGGGTTCCGATACGATTCCGATTAATCGTCCCATCACTAATTAACGCTAACTAATTAATCATGTACATAAAGAAATTTCAACTACATGTTAATATTTTGCCGCCATATTGGTTTTCGTTTTAACTCGATCATCGGTTATCTCGACGCCATTTTCATACCCCAACGCCGTCGACTTAACCGGTTTCGACTGTATTATTAAGATTATTTCTTTTTTTCCCAAAAACTTTTAAAAGCTTCTCCTTGTCAGAATTTTGTTAATTTTCAATTTATATCTTCTTTTCATTTAGAGTAAATTTATTCTTGTGAATATCTTGAATGACAGCTGACAAACCTGAACACTCCCTTGAAAAACGTTCTGTACAAGTTTAGTCATGACATTGTCAGAGTTTGTGAACACAGCTTTGGCCAGCTTGTTAGTCTCCACACACAAGGGGACAATGTCATCAAAAATACTGCTATGCTTGAAAGCTCCCTGCAAAAAAATACACTAAAATAAACATCTTATTGTACTTTAGCAAAATAAAATGTAATTCACCTTATCCCCTCCCCCATACACTCCCCTCAACCCTTACCCCACCCCCCACCCACAAAACAAACAGTTAAAATCCAGTTTTATACTTTATTTCTGACAGTTGCAATTCTATAGGTGCATATATTTTAAACAATTTTTTATTTATATCTTTATAAAAGCATTATTTATATTAATAAAATACTTAAATTTCATCATAGATTAATAAATATATAAAATATATCTTATCTTATCTGTTACAGATGTTCCTGCTATACAGATGATTATTGCGTTTTATGCCCATCCATGGTCTATTGTTGCATTTTTATTAGAGTTTTAAATGTTTCTTGGTTTGATCAGGCAACCCATTCCTCGTCCGTATTCCAGAAGGGAAGAATGATAATTTTTATGTGTTTGTTCTTTCATACAGAATAAGAACAGTGTTTTTATCCCTATGTCTTTCTGAGGGTTAGATTATCTTAGTGTTGTATTTCCAAGTTACAATTGCTACTTTTACTACTTTGTTCTTTGTGCTTCTATCCTCCAGTGTTTAATAATAATAAATTGATTATTTATATAGCGCTGTATCCCAGTAAGGAACTGGGCTCACAGCGCTTTACATGAAAGAAATAACATACCTATAAGTATTAAATTAACTTTCATATCATAACAAACACAAAAATTACAGTACATTATACATAAGCTACGTTAATCATTTACAAGAAATGTAGTTTCATTAATTTTGAAAATAAATTTTGAAAAGATGTGTCTTAAGTGCAGTCTTGAAGGACTTGGTTGTTTGAATACTACGTAAGTATAATGGTAGAGAATTCCATTGTTTGGCTGCACAAAAAGAGAACGACCTTTCACCAAATGTTTTGGTGCGTGTTGTAGGAACAGAGAGAACGCGTGTGTCTGCAGAAGATCGTAGCTGGCGAGTGGGTGAGTAGACCGACAAAAGTTCAGTAAGATACGATGGGCATGAGTCCGAAAAGAAGTTGTGGCAGAGAATGGCCAGTTTGTAATCAATACGGGCTTGTATAGGCAGCCAATGAAGTGAGCGAAGAAGTGGAGTAACATGGTCATGTTTTTTTGCCTTGAGCACCAGTCTGGCAGCTGAATTTTGAACTTTCTGTAGTTTTTCAATGCATTGTTTTGGCGCACCTGACAGAAGAGAATTGCAGTAATCCATACGAGCTAGTACAAGAGCACAGACTAGAGTTTTTGTTGCACTAACTGTTAAGTAATGACGGATTGAGCTGATCTGACGAATGGCAGTGTAGGCAGAGCGACAGATGTGATTGATGAAGTTGTTAATAGACATGTTGTCAGAAATAATATAGCCAAGATTCCTAGTCGATGTTTTGAACAGAATATCCGAACTGGCTACGTGAATTGACTTCGGAAGAGACAAAGTACTGCGTGATTTATTGTTGCAAAATAGAAGTGCTTCAGTCTTGTCATCATTCAGCTTGAAGTTTGCTTAACGTCATCCAAGACTTTACCTCACCAATGCACTCTTGCATCAATTGGACAGCGGAGTCCATATTAGAGGGATCAGTGTGAGTATATAGCTGAGTATCATCTGCAAATGATTGGCTTTTAACTGAATGCTTTTCGAGCAGTAGAAGTAGTGGCCTTGTATACAGTACAAAAAGTACAGGACCCAAAAAAGAGCCCTGAGGCACACCATAAAGCAAGTCAGCTTTGCGAGAGATACAGCCATCTACTGATACTACCTGTGATCTGTTAGATAAGTATGATTGAAACCAAGCCAGAACTGAGCCAGAAATTCCAAAATAATTTTGCAGGGTTTTCAGCAGTGTTTGATGATCGACAGTGTCAAAGGCTGCACTAAGATCCAAGAGGACCAATATAGAAATTTTCCCACTGTCCAGTGCGAGTAGGAGGTCATTTGTTACCTTCAACAGGGTGGTCTCTGTGCTGTGAGAAGGTCTGTAGGCCGACTGATTAGGACTTAGAAGAGTGTGGTCATTTAGATAAGAAAAAATTTGTTTTAAGACTAGTTTTTCAATGACTTTCGACAAAAATGAAATATTAGACACAGGTCGATAGTTGTTTAAATTGTTTTGGTCTAACCCTTGTTTTTTCAGCAAGGGTTTTATAATAGCAGATTTACATAATGAAGGAAAGGTTTCTAGGTTTAATGATTTAACTAATGGTGTTACTCTTGTCAATTTTGACTATCCTCCAGTAATGAAAATCATTAGTAAACATATAAAATATTTTGTTTGCTTCATAATTGTTCTACTTTTTCAAGTCACTCACAAGCACACAATGGTTACAAATTCATGAAGGAGGAAAGTTAGACTAGGATTCATGAGAACAAAAGCCACAGCAGACATATGTCTTGACTCAGCAATGATTAGAATCCACATAAATCTAATGTTAGTCCTTTGTATGACATAGTTCAACAACCTCCAATCAGCTCCCTCTCTTACACCAGACACACAGAGAAAAAATAGTAAAATAAATAAAATACCTTTTGACACTCCACAATAAAAACATCGACACATTGTCCATAACTCTGAAATATATTTCAATAAATAATTTGTGTAAATTTAAGTAACAATAAAATAAAAAAGTCAGTTGATTCTTAACTAATCAATCATTTGATGTATGAATTAAACATTAGAAGGGGTATGGGCAAACCTTAAAGTGTTGCAGCAGGTTTGTAATCTTCCTCATTTGTCGTCTGTCTCCTGCCTGTTGACCCAATCTAAATTCTTCAATGAGTTCTTTTTCAACAGCATCATATTTTTCTTTAAAGTAAAATTGAAACATAACAATAATTTGTTTAAAATTTTATTTGACATTGGTACATGGTAAAATATTCTAAAAGGCAAAGTTTTGAATTAAAAACAATATAATTGCAATGTTTTTAAATGAGTATTCCTGAGGCATAAATCATTATGATATGGAATTAAAATGACCAAGGCTTACAGTTATTTAAGTATCAATTCATTTATGATATACTTTTCCTCACCCGCTATCCTTTGCCTTGCAATATCAAATCTGAAATAATTTAAAAAGATAAAAAAATGTTAGAAAACATTCACATAAAATAATATTCCAAGCCACCCCTATATCTTCAATCACTGTATTTCATAGTATAACCACTGCTGCTAACTCAACTCAACCTAAATATAAAGTATCAAAAATAATGTATATAAAATATTAAATGACACAATTTTTTTTCTTCTGAAAATGATTAGGATTTGAAATTCAAACAAATTAATCAAATAACAAACTATTTTGCCATTACACTAAATTTAAATTCAGAAATCATTTGTCTAAAACCTCAATATAAATCATTAAAAAGGATTTTATTTTAAAAATTATGTCTTCACATAGATTAGAAGGCAAGCACTTTACTCATTTGATCAATGGCCAGAAATGTTTATTAGAAAAACTTTCTTTCAAGTTAGCTCACAAGATTTGATAAAGCTAGGGAGATCTTTTTTTTTCTTCAAAATATACTGAGCCTTGCAAATTTAATCAAACAATATGTGTTCAAGTCTTAAATGAATCCCTCAAATTTGATTTTAAGAAAATGATTTTAAGTAAATAATCTTTAACACCTATTTACATTACAGATGGGGATTTGTGCAAAGTTTCACCTCTTAAGCTAATCAAGAGGTGGGTTTAATTTAGCTCACAATATATCTTATCTTATCTGTTACAGACGCTCCTTCTACACAGAAGATTATTGCGCCCTACAGTTATCTATGGTTTGTGTTTAGTCCTGCATTCTTATTAGAGTTTTAAATATTGATAAAGTGTTGGTTTTCCTGGTTTCTTCAGGCAACCCATTCCCGGCCCGAATTCCAGACGGGAAAACGAAAATTTGTATGTGTTTGTTCTTGAATACGGAATAAGGAAGGTGTTTTTATCCTTGTCTATCTGAGGGTTGTATTAAGTTATCTTTGTGTTGTATTTCTAAATTAGAATTAATTGCTTTATGTATTATTACTACTTTACTCTTGGTTCTTCTATCCCCTAGTATTTCAAGGTTTAATGATTTAACTAATGGTGTTATTCTTGTCAGTTTTGAATATTCTCCAGTAATGAATCTGGCAGCTTTTTTTTCTAGTACATGTCTCACCAAAGTGAGGTAGCATTTTAGTTTTATATCCTTATGAGCAACAAAGCCAGTCCAAGGATGTTCCGCCACCGTTCGGTGGCATGTTGTAACTCCCCTCCAACAGCCGTCTCGACGGCATATATGTGTATCACGTCAAAAATACTATTCATTTATTCATTATAGTTAAAATAAATAACTCATAAAAACAGAGCTTTTGACTATAAATCCCAATGCGCATAACTCAAAATAAAGTCTTGGAAGAAATACTGCACCAAAAATAACTCGTTTTGAAGGTCCGCGTAAACGTGTTCAATATGATTGGCTGTAAGAGTCATATGTGTTTGAGGGACCAATCGCTATCAATGACCGCACGGAACATAGCCTTTTATTATATAGGACTACATCTGTAAAAGTTTCTTTTTATAAAGCCTAAGGTTTTGTTTGATTTTTTTAATAACTTCATTGACATGGGGATTCCATGATAGTTTCTCATTTATTATTACTCCTAAGAATTTTGCATATTTAGTTTGGGTCAGTTCTTTTCCATGAATGAAATATTTTGAATTTATTTGTTTCTTTTTCTTTGTTACTCTTACAGTTGACACGTTTCTGGGTGGAAAGACATACTCCAGTTAGTCTCCCATTTTGATCAATTCATCTAAGTCTTTTTGTAAAATTTTGCTATCTTGTTCTGATTTAATTGTTCTATAGATTATACAATCATCAGCAAATAACCTAACTTTTGTTCCTGTTGAGATGTTGTTGGGTAAATCATTTATATAAATTAAAAAGAGTAAGGGACCTAGCACAGTTCCTTGTGGAACTCCTGAGTTAACCTGTTATTGGTGCAGATTTAGATCCATTAATTATTACAGTTTGCTCCCTGCCCAAAAGGAAGTCTTGGATCCAGTGATGTAAGGGAACCTGAGATTCCAAAGTATTTAAGTTTTTTGAGTAAACTAAAGTGGTGAACTTTGTCAAATGCTTTTGAGAAGTCTAGTAATATTGTATCTATTTGGTCATTTCTTGTCTAAGCCTTTTGATAGTTCATCTATTAAACCTATTAGTTGTGTTTCACATGATCTGTTTTTTCTAAAGCCGTGTTGATGTGGGCATAGGGACATTATATTTGTCTAGGTGGTTAACTATTCTACTATATATTATGTGTTCTAGTAATTTACAGGTGATACTAGTAAGTGATACAGGCCTGTAATTACCAGGGTCTGATTTATCCCCTTTCTTAAAGAGTGATTACTTAGCTAATTTCCAATCCTGGGGCACTTTACCCTGGTTTAGAGAGGCTTGAAAGAGAACTACAAGGATTGGGGACAGTTCATTGCTTAGTTCTTTTAATAACCTTGCAGGCAATTCATCTGGGCCAGTAGCTTTGTTTATTTTTAAGTTTTTTAGGAGTGAATGTATACCTATCTCATCTACAGTTATGTTACCTATTTCTTCCATTTTATTTAAATTTATTAAAACTTCCTTGTCGCCTGAGGCAGAAAAAGATGATGCAAAATATGTGTTAAGGATATTAGCTTTAGTTTCATTATCATTATAGGTTTTATTATTTGAGCCTTTTAGTTTGGCTATTCCTGAAGGTTCCATTTTTTTAGATTTGATAAAGGACCATAAGTTTTTATTGTTATCTTTGGTAATTACATTGTTTATATATTCATTTTGGAGGTTTCGACTAAGTTTTTGTGTCAAGTGTTTAATCTTTAAGTATTTTTTGTGTATCCTATATGAATAGGTAGCTTTATATTTCTTAAATAAGTTCTCTTTTTGTTTGCATAGCTTTTTCAATCTAGAATTGAACCAGCATTTGTTAATTTTATTTGATGTTAGTTTTGTTGGAACATTCTCATCCATTATAGTTTTTAGATTTGTTTTTATATCTTTCCAAATTTCTTCTACTGGGCTATTTGTGTTAAATTTACTTAGGAAAGTTTGTTGGAAGTTAGCCGCTGATTGGTGTAGTTTTATTGAATTACATTTATTCCAAAGATAGATTATTCTTCTAGGTATCTTATTAATTTTAGTTTTTATTGTATTGGTGACCCTAACAATATCATGGTCGGACAGTCCTGGAATTATTTTATAGTCTAACACTAGTCCTGGTCTATTTGTTAGGAATAAATCTAGTGTTTTATTTTTCCTTGTTGCTGTTTTTACTATCTGTTCTAGGTTTATGTTGTTTATAGTGTCTAAAAAGTGTTCATTAATTTCTTTGTTAGTTTGGTGGTTATCAATTGTATAATTTTTCCAATTTATATCTGGAAGATTAAAGTCCCCCATAATCCATAGAACTGCATTTTTATTATTCTCTTTTATGAAAGTTAATTGACTACAAAGATTGTTCATGTATTCGGTTTGTATTCGGAGGTCTATATATACTGCCTACAATAAGTGGGGATGAGTTTGGTGTAATTATTTTACAATAAATAGACTCTATATTAAAATTTGGCTGTGTAGTAATTTCTTCAGCTATGATATTTGATTTAATTGCAAGTAGCACTCCTCCATAATTGTCTGGTCTGTCTTTCCTTAAAATATTATAATTGGTGTTTAAAATCTCAGAGTTATATATGTTGGGGTTCAACCAAGTTTCAGAACCAGCAATATGTCTGGTTCTTCTGTTTTTATAAGTAGTTCTAAATCTGGAATTTTATTTTTTATGCTTTGGAAATTAACTATTAGTGTTTTGAGAATGTTTTGATTATTATTAGTATTAGATTTTTCATTAGGCTATTCCTGTAGGTTCCATTTTTTTAGATTTAATGAAGGACCATAAGTTTTTATTGTTATCCTTAGAAATGACATTGTTTATATATTCATTTTGGAGATTTCGACTAAGTTTTTGTGTCAAGTGTTTAATCTTTAAATATTTTTTGTGTATCCTTTTTAAATTGGTAGCCTTAAATTTTTAAAATAAGTTCTCACTTTGTTTGCATAGTTTTTTTAATTTAGAATTGAACCAGCATTTGTTAATTTATTTGATGTTAGTTTTGTTGGAACATTCTCATCGATTATAGTTTTTAAATTTGTTTTTATATATTTCCAATTTTCCAAATATACCTGGCAGACAGACAAAAATATGGCTTGGTGAGTAGAATAAAGGTGTTGAAAAATAAAATGTGTATACTCCTGTCATTAAAATGTTAGCTAATTTCCTATGCACAAATTTTGGTAAAATAAATTAGATATGTATTTATTTGTAAGATAATTTATTAAAGCAATAAATGCTTTGACTGATAAAATTTTTTATTTAATACTCCTCAGGGAAGTATTTCTCACCTGCCACCCAATGGTAGTTCCAACGCAATTAAATGGAGTTTTTGAATAACATCGGCAGTGAGATGAAGCTAGAGGAGATAAACAACAAATTTTCTATTTCAGTAACAATAAATTCATTTGTTATAGAATATAACTGAGATTGGAAAGGGAATTCCGTTTTTTTTTAAATTTCAAAACATTCAACAAAATCCTGACTGTTTGACTTTATTAGAAATAAAAAATATAGTCTAATCATAAGATGTTATAAATGGCTAATTACTATGTATAATCGCATATAGATCACACTTATTTACCCAAAGTTTTTTTTTAAATGGGTGGCCCAACCTATTCACACAACATAAGAAATTATCCTGAACATTTAACAATAGATTCTGCCTACAATCCTGTGCAGGGGTGAACCTTATCACAGAAGTAACTTCTGGTCTATGTTCCAGCAATGGGTGTGCAACCAAGCAATGGTTCCCCACACACACAAACAATCACTAACACACATGAATGCACAAACCACACACTTGGATAAAGGTTTATTAGGCCAGATTTTAGAAATACAGCTGTTGTTTCTTTTATGTTTGCAAATTAATGACTGCAAAATATCTGTAAGCAAAGTTTTCAATAAACTTGAATGTTTGGTATTAAAATATAAATTTGATTCTCTTATATAAAGTTAATTCTCTTAGCGCCCCGTGTTAGTTATTCTTAGCATCAAAACTTTTTCCTCTTTCACTGTCTTATGACTGTCTGGCGTCATACTACAACCCCTGCCATAGAAGAGGGATGTACTAGACTGAGCAGATTTTTTATTACTCATGAAAACATTGATTGTTAGGGCACCATATGTCTTATCCTCAGGCTTATAAAAATAAAAGTTATCAAATTAGTCCAAGAAAAGGATAATACAAGACAAGCATTCGACTGTTTAGTGTTAATAAAATGGAAAGGGAGTGAATAGTTTAAAGAAAGGAATGACAGCCAAGAAGTAAACACCACACATGGTGACAGACAAGAGCTGCCCAGTGCCTCAGATTATACAAAGATCAACTGCAAAACACCAATTGGATAACCTATAACTAGGGGTGCGACCTATCTACATGTACTAGTGTGATCTAATAGCAAGAATGTATATATTGTAAAAAAACACGTAGAGCTAAGTAAGGTAAATGCATTGTAGATAAAACATGTTCAATTAATTCAAAACATGATAACCAAATAGTTTTTCCAATGATGACCTTGCAAAGATTGAATATGTGACTATGTGTTGGTACATATTTTTATTTCAAAGTTCAGATTGGAGCAGATATAAACCAAATAGTTTTTCCAATGATGACCTTGCAAAGATTGAATATGTGACTATGTGTTGGTACATATTTTTATTTCAAAGTTCAGATTGGAGCAGATATAAACCAAATAGTTTTTCCAATGATGACCTTGCAAAGATTGAATATGTGACTATGTGTTGGTACATATTTTTATTTCAATGTTCAGATTGGAGCAGATATAAACCAATCATTAACAACCCTGATGAGCCCACATACAAAACTGCACTATTTATTTCTTTGTCACAACCTAATGTTTTTTTTGGTAAAGAAAACATGTAACAAACCTGAAATGGATCAATTAAAACATGTAACATACCTGAAATGGATCAATTAAAACATTTAACATACCTGAAATGGATCAATTAAAACATGTAACATACCTGAAATGGATCAATTAAAACAGGAGATTTCAAGGGTTCTTCTGTCAGGAATTCCCCAAGATAATGCATGAGTCTCTGAGCCTCGACTGCCCTTGCTCTTGGGGTGTTAACGCCTTCCAGCTGATCACCAAGATGAACCACTTTGGTGGCAACATATGAAATTCTTTCATCCAATGTTTGAAAATCTGTGTACAAGGACTGAAAATAAAACCAAATACAATTTTACATACATACTATGGAAACTACAAATTCAAAATTATTAGGAATAATAGAGTAAACATGATTTTTTCAGACTAATTTCATTGCCAAATAAACATTTAAAAGATACATGTACTGATAATATAAAATATTATTTTGATGCATTAAAGCAAACTATTTCAAGTTATTCCTTAAAAAAACAGCTTATCCATTACTTAAAGTCAAAACAATTGTTTTTAACTAACTAATTCATGGAAATGTTTTTATCAAATTAAAATTGATATACAAATATATATGAACTAAAGCCACCTGATTTTTCTTTTGAAGTTCTGCTACACGGTTCCAGTGGCGTTTTTCCTCATCCTTACACTCTGACTCTAATCTATCAATTTTATTTTGAACCTGCAAAATTATGATAGATTGAAATTTCTCAGTTACCTTATTTTTGTTAAAAATTTATCAACAAAGTTGGACTATCTGTGAAGTTAAATTTTATCATACATGTAATGATATCGTCATTATTATATCGTCCAAATTTTTCATTTTTTGTTTACAATAAAGCCATGCTTATTACAGGTGGGACAATAACAGGGGTGGCATCTTAAAAGTGTTTCAAAAATTGTACTTTTTCATTAAATATAAATTTATAACTTTATGACAGTAAATAATTTGTATGCCAAAACAGTGCCTATTTTCTTATTTTGCTTGAAATGGTCAAATTGACTTTACTTTGTTGTAAACTAAATCTGATAACATATCTTAAGATAATCTGGAAATAATTTTAAATGACCTGATTGTTCTTGTCTTTTAAGTCATGAATCATCTTTTCAAAAGCTTTATGCAGTATTTCAGGATCAAATTCTTCAGGACTGCTCCTTGCAGTAGCACCCATTGTTTTCCATGCTAATCGTTCCACAAACTCATGAACGCTAAAAGGTTCCTTAAAATATTAATTTGTTTTTTTTTAAATACAATATCAACAATAGCAGCAGTACCATACAGATTTAATGAATAGATAATGGTATGTGTCAGTTATAATTTAATATTCCCCCAGAAACTTAAATAATTTGAGAGGTAAGTGCACTGTACTTTAAAGAGGCAACTTTCCACATTTTAAGAACATCATTTGCAATCAAGAAACAGGCAGAAAACTAAGTTTGTAGCTATAATTCTTTGTTCTGCTCAACAGTTTTGCTCCAACATTCAAGTGGAACAAACAGCATTTTACATTCACCACACCAATATAGTCATTGAAGAAATGAGCACAAGGACTATTTATATATAAAGTTTGCATGAGGACACCAATAATAAAGGAGGTCAACTTTTATATATTAATAAGAAACAACCCATAAACAAATTAAAGAGAGCCAATGCAGATGTGGACATTTTCTTTTCACAATTAAATGTAAACCTAAAGTAAGTTTCACGACAAATAAAGAAAAGGTAGGTAAAAAATATATTCATGCAAGCAAATGTTAATAACAAAACAATTGCTGATCCATACCATCTGGAGAAATACACATGAAAAGCATTCAATAGTAGCAATTAAAATACAGGCTGGTTTTAAAGTTCAGAAAGGGAAGTGCGCTTAAATAAAACCAAAAGTTTAAAAGCAGTTGAATTATCCAATTACCCTGACCTCAAATTCAAATGCAGATATAAAAAACATATAATCTGCCTTATCTGAGAAAATATTGCAGACATATTAAATACTAAGACATATTATTTGAGTCAAAATTTACTTGTACGAATAATGATATATGCTGGCACAATTTAAGTAATAAAAAAGTCAAGGACAGAATAGAACCAGGAAACAAAAAGTTGTGTGATTAAAGCTGGCACTTTTCAAAGTACATCCGACCCTTCCCAAAACCAAATCACTCTGCGTGTCAACAGAAAAAGTGGAAACAAGATAAAAAGTGAAACCTTGTACTTACAAGTGCGGAAATATTTCAAAGTGAATCAAAATATAGTGAACTGTATAAAATGTAGTTTCTCTGAATGAAATTTGATTTTTTTTTAATGTGCAACAAATTAATGTATTTTATATAGATTTGATACTTCCTAATTCTACACTTCCCTTTTCCTGATAACAACCAATTTCCATCAGATAACTCTGACTAATACATATAAAAAAATATTGCAATATTGGCAATATCCAATAAGTGTTAAAATCTATTTAATTCACGTATGAAGTTTCTGCAAAATTTCAGCCACTTAACTACACAGGTCACAATGCAATCACAGTCATTGGTCTTGCTGAATAAGTGACATAAACAAGATGTGAGCCAGTGACCTTGGAGTTGTGATTGAATTACTAGTGACAAGTATATATAGATATAAATAGAGAGACCCAATACTAGGGCTGTCAATATTGTTGTTAAAAGCTGCCCGGGTACCCGTCCAAAATTTGAACGGGTACCCGGGTTACCCGTTAGAAATGCCAAAAAATTTCACCGTCGTGCCCGCTATTAGCCTTTTTCTTTATTATGAGAACGCAAATTTAGATGTAATGACTCATAGATGTGAAAATGATAACATCAAAATACGACTATAGTACAGTGGTGGAAAAACAATGAGCAGAGGGACACCAAAGTGAATTTGTTTTTATGGGTGGTAGGGGGGGTAGGGGAAAACAAAGTCTTATAAAGATAAAGGGTGGTAATCGTATGATGACAAGGCGGTTATTTCTAGTTCATAACTGACAACAGTGGTAATTGACTAAACTTTCCGGGACCTTCACCTACTTAGTGGACCCATCCTTCATCATTTATGTTTGTTGTTACAGTGTGAAGATCATTCAACGATTGAAATATTATTGGGGGAAAAGAAGAAAAAAAAAGAATATAGCTAGTGTTTGTTTGTTTTTGTTTTGTTTTTTTTGTTGTTGTTTTTTTTTAAGTATGGTGGGGATAGGAGTGGAGGCGTGAGTGTGATTAGATAAACAACATTGGCTCTTATCATTCGGTAGCAAAGATGTGCGGCGTATTTCAAAGACAAAGCCGAGGTCATTTCTAGCCCTTCCTAGTTATCGGTGTTGTGTTCTATTGTGTGTCTTACTGAGTGCACCCATCCCCACAGCATTTTTTTTATTATTGTGAAAATCGTTAAACAATGGAATATTAATTTTTTTTTAATAAGAATATAGCAGGTGTTGTTTTTTTTTAAAAGTATGGTAGGGATAGGAGTGGAGACTTTTGTGAGTGGGGAATTAGATGTGCTGCTTATTTCAAAGCCAAAACCAAGGTCATTTCTAGCCCTTCCAAGTTATCGACGATGTATTCTATTTTCCTTACTTGAACAATTCAAAAAACCAAAACCTTTTTGTTTTAAATGATTTTTGTTTCATGTTCCAGGGAAAAAAAAGTGTATCAAAATACAGTGTAGTTTGTCGGGACTGTATTTATTTTCGTTTGACATTTATGTCCTTTTAAGTGTTTTCATGTTAAACATATTTCACATTATATATTTCAAATGAAAAATGTTAATTTGATAAATTATTCACGAGCCGAAATGTGAACACAGAAGAGCCGCAGTTCGACCACTGTTGGTAAAGACATTGCAGTAGCCTTTTCGCGGGTACCCGGGCGCAATTTTACTACCCGGGTAATTGCTCTGCAACGGGTACCCTGGTCCAGGGTTCCCGTTGACAGGCCTACCCAATACGCAATGGTTGAAGAAAAGTAGAGCTGAGTAATATAGTAAACTGGAAGGGTGTGAGAGGCAGAACAAGTCTATGGCCATTGACTAGGCTTACATTATAGTTATTTTGTTAAATGTGTTAGAACTGCTGATTGAAGTGTTCATGGTTTTTTGGCTATGCCGAACTGTCTGCCTTTTTTCTGGATTTAAGTTTGTAAAACGCTATTGTCTGTTCACTATATTCATTTTCTGTTGCTTAAAAAATGTTAAGTTCCCTTTTCAGACCATGTGAGGCTATGGAGCAAGTGAAGCAGCGTTCAAAAGTTTCTATAGCCAAGGCATATTTTACCCCAACTAATGTTGGGTACTCATCAAAGCTGGGTGGACTGAGGAACACCCTTAGCCACAGAAACAAGCCTTTGCCTTCACAGAGATTCAAACCCGCAAATGGTCGAGTGGCAGCACGCTCGACTGGCATACCGATGGTCATGGGTTGAAATCTATGTCAAGGCAAGGATTTGTTCCCGGGGCATAGGGCGTCCCTGAGTCACCCAGCTCTGAATGGGTACCTAACACTAGTTAGGCGGCTAGGTAATGCATGGAACCCACAAAGCCGTGGCCTGTGAACGCTGCATCACTTGCCAACAGATCATCTGTCATGGTCTGTGGACGCAATTATCTTCTGCATAGAATGAGCATCTGTATAGATAAGATAAGATAACTCACTCTCGATATGCAACCTGGGTGTGCATACTGCTCTGCAACCCTGCCCCCATTAAATTAATAATAATATTCAACACTGTCAACATTAGTACTAGAAAAAGGTAACACAAATAATAAATAAGCTCTAACTCTGTTAAACTAAACATTATAATAAGTTATTGTGTAGACCTTTAGCCTTTAACTTTAAGAATATTAGAATATGAGTCGAAATTATTTAATAGCAAATAATTATTTAATTACCAACTAACCTACTAACTTATTTATAATTAATTTAATATTAATTATTATTAATTAGCCCTATTGTCACTGTCACTGTTAGCATTCAGTGTTAGTACTGTTAGTAGATAACTTTAAACTAATCAACTCAAGTCAAGTATAAAAATAAAAGTAAGTTAGTTCATTTTGATTTTTGATTAATAAGTTAATTAAGTGAAAATTAAGTCTGAGCCTGCTACTAACTGTTAATACTGTTCACTGTTACTGTAAATTACAGTAAATGTTACTGTTAACTGAACTGTTAATATATTATATGATATTATTATTATAATAAATTATATTATAATTTATAAATAATAAATTAACTTACCTGCTCCAATTCTTCCACTGACATGATTTTGAATAAAATAGGCTAATTAAGTTATAATAATGCGCGTCTATATATTGTTAAAAACTCCATGTAATGGTTGGTAATTTTGTATATCATTAAGGTATCTACACTGTCTATAACTATAATTTCTAAAGTGAAATCCCATTTTTAAGACATAGCTGATGATAACGAAAGGAGGAAGTGGGTTGTAGGGCTTTAAAAATAAATTCACTACATATAAATGACTATCAATGTGGCAAAAGTACCCTTTTTTAATACTTTAAGGTAGGTGAACGCGTTAACCCCCGAAAGTCTTTTTAACAGAGGTACCAAAAAATTTGAAACAAGTAACCACTTTTCTTTATAACATGTTTTCCCACACCTAATGGATGGTGGTGTAATGAGTAGTGGATAATTTCATTAAAATTCAATTTAATTTTTAAAACGGGTTTTCAGTTTACCAAGCGGACCACTTAGTGCTCAATGAATACAAGTAAAGGCCACGGTACAGTGTTGCAGACTGATTTAAGCCTATTAGCGTCATTTACTTAATTACATTTATTTTTATCAGCTTAATAAAGAAATTAACATAATTTTATTAGATTATTACGCTAGGAACTCTTTTTCGCGAAATTAACTGAATTTGTTTAGCGAGAATAAACACAAATCGGACGTGGAATGGGTTGCCTGAAGAAACCAGGAAAACCAACACTTAATTAACATTTAAAACTCTAATAAGAATGCAGGACTACACACAAACCATGGATAAGTGTATGACGCAATAATATTATGTGTAGAAGGAGCGCCTGTAACAGATAATAAGATAAGATAAGTAGAATCTTATCTTATCTTATAAGAGAATCTGGTCTCACTTGAATACCCTACTTTTCTTTGGAAAAATATTTTTAAAATATTTTTAAAAAACGTAATTTAATCCCAAAATGATGAAGTGAAAGAAATTCCATATGCAAGTGGCAGACAAGAAATAAATTAATTAAATAATTTAAATAAATGTTTTAGAGCTTATAAGAAATAATCTGACCTAATGATCAATAGCAAATCATATAATGCGTATAGTATAACAAGGAAAGTCAAGTTGGTGTCCAACAACTTAAATCTTATATAAATCAATATATATAATTTGCTATGTATGTTCATTCATTCGTAACGCTATGTAATCAGACAATAAAAGATTTGGAAAGCGCAATACTTTTTTTTTAAACTCGAAAAAAAATTACTGTACCAAAAATAACTCTTTTCGAACGTCCGCATAAAATTGTTCAATATGGAAATGAGAATATATACAAAAAATATTGTCATTAGGGAATTGTTGAATTAAAATAAATGAAAGTTCTGTATTACATTATTTTTTATTCTGATGTGTAATTTTTCAAAATTAATTGATTTCAGCTGAAGTATATTTATTTTGAAAATTTCCGTCATTTTTGACGGGTAATACACTAGTTTATACATAAAAATAGTTACGCTAGTTGTAATTTATTTGAATTAAATAATGATAATAATTTCTTAATAGTATCCGCTATATAAAACAAGCATAATATTCGAATGAGGCATAGCAAAGACATTGACTCAAATATTAAACTATTTTTTAAAACTATTCTATTAAAACTATCTAAAAACAATTATTTTTTGTGTGGGTGGGTGGGTATGGCAACGAGTAAGCCAAATCAGTTGAATAGCCTAAATTCTCCAGTGAAATCATAACTTGTTGAATCACCTTAGGGGCTTCCATAAATGACGTCACGCACCTGGGGGGGGGGAGGGGGTCACACATTTGTGACGATGTGTGGGGAGGGGGGAGTTTAAGAATGTGACGTCAAGTCAAAACACGCAACTTTAAATAAAAGTTCCACTTAAATATTTGATTGCTTACAATTTATTTAATGGCGTTTTACATGGCTTCACGCGTGTTACGATATTAGAATGCAACCCTACACTAAATAAATACTTAAATGACAAAAAGTGATTTGAAACATTCTAATTTTCAAAAAGAAAAAAAGTTTTTATGGCAAAGCTTTGTGACGTAATATTGGAGGGGTCTATTTATTTTTTTTTGACGACGTGTGACAAGAGAGGAGGGGGATGAAAGCTCGGCCGAAATCAGGTGAGTTCATTTATGGATGGCCCCTTACAACAAAAGTTTGCACCACAATAAACTTTAAAATGCAGAAAAGAACCTCAGAGAATTAGATGTTTACATATATCACATATATATCTTATTATTCTACTTAGCCTAAGACACCATCGACATAAACGTTTTTAATTTCATTGCCATTCCATCATATCGTTTGAGAGTTTAAATTAAGTTTAAACCCATTCCCTGCAACTATTTATGTTTAAATTTAGTGTTTTAAAATTAAACTGCTTCAGCGTCATCATCAAATGCTAGGTACCACATTCAATAGGGTAGGGGTTGGAGAGGAGCAAGCAATGTTTCACCAGTAGGCTCTTCAATGGGGAAGTTAAACATATACTTTTCTACACGTGCTGTAGAAAAACAAAATGGCCACGACACAGATAAGTTGTTTTTCGGAAGATGGTGAATATTTTGCTCATTCTAGTTCTGATGGAACCCTTCGAATATTTGAATGTGCAACAGGAGTATTAAAACAAGAATACAGTTCAAGCTCACATCTTTCAGCAACAACGTCTTCTTTGACTTGGAGTAGACAAAAGAAAGAATCGGTAACATAACTTTCAAAACATGCAAACAACATGCATTTGTTTATTAAATTTGGCTTGACAAAAGCCTACTTTATTAATATTTTAAGTAGGCCCTAGCTTGCTAAATTGATAAAATTAAATTTTAATATATTTAGTCAAAGTACTGATAATTTTGAGGCTCTGAAAAGGCTGGTAAAACCCCCAGTTAGTTGGCATATGTTTAGTCTTTTTTCCTCCAGAATTCAGAATTGATCATTTTTCTCATTCAACTCATTCTGACACTATGGCTATGGCACCTATCATCCTATGCATTATTATTTATTATGCTATGGCTATGGTACAGTTTTATCTTTATACAATCATACGTTTTTTTTGGTTAATCCTGCAGTTTCTACATATATATTATTTCACAGCAAAATTTAATTTTCTCGTGTGAACTTACGTTTTTAATTTATTAAATAAATGCATTATTATTATTATTATTTAAAATTATTATATTAATAAATTATATGTTGTCAATGTTGTATTACTTGTATGTTAGCTATTACAGCGCTATGTCATCTTATGCAGCCTCTTATTACTGCTTACATAAATAGGGCATGCAATGGTAAAAATGTTCCCCACCTTTGCCTTTACTACGTTTCAACTACAATTATTTACTGATGACTGATGTTTATTAATTTATAAAAACGATCATATTTTTTATATCACACGATTTTGGCTTAATTTCCATCACACGCCGTCACAAAAACTTAGACCCCTTCGTCAATATGACGTCACTAAAAGCCATATTTTTTATTTGAAAATGAGCATGTTTCAAATTCAAATCATTTTTTTGTTGGTCATTTAAATATGTTTTAAGTGTAGGGCTGCACTCTAATATCGTAACACGCGTGAAGCCATGTAAAACGTCATTAAATAAAGTGTCTGTAATGATATATTTAAGTGGAACTTTTATATAAAGTTGCTTGTTTTGATGTGACGTCAAATGTGTGACATTATTTTTGGGAAGGCCCCTAACAGGATGGGAAATTGGAGACCGCCCCGGGCGGCAAAAGTTATAGCTACGCTACTGCATGCAAAAGCGTAAGACGATTAGCATAAAAATTTAAAATTGAGAGTCTGTAAGTATATTAATGAAACTTTTATCATTGGAAAGGGCTTCTGTATCAGTGACTAACAGAATGGATAAGATAAGCATGGGGTAAAATAATCAAATGTTTCTTGGAAACGTGAGCCTGCTTGAGTGTTTGCAAGCACCCTCATTGTGGTTGTAAAAAAAAATCATAAGTACATTGTACAATAAAATCCCGACCGTATTGTGATTCGATCCATATACCAATAGTACAACTAAGCTTAGACTAACCATTCACCTGGAGAAGCTGAGGAATCCATTCGAAATTTTAAAATTATAATTGATTATCGTTAAATGGACACCAATCAAGTTTTATGACAGTATTACTTAAAAAATTCAGTAATCGTGAAATTTGAATTAGTATTAGCATGTAAATTACACATTTTAGCCTAAATCCAGTGATATCGGCTATTATTTTGTCTCTTTTTTTTTCTTCGTGACTAGTCACTAGTAGATGCATGCGCAGACGAGCCGTGCGGATAATCACTTCTACATAATTTACAAAACAATGAACAAGTTTTAAATAAAAATCAATACATTACTTTGTATCTTTTAACTGTCTGTAATTTCACGTGAACTTTATTTCAGTAGTAAATTTTGTTTAAAATAGTGAGAATAGTATACAAACTGTGTCAATTGCACATGAAACATGAATTTTGCATTAAGAGCGCTGATGTGGTACATTACCCAAAATTTATTGTTTTAGGTAAATTCTAAAAAAGTTAAGATTTTTTTTAAGATAACACTGTTAGTTGAAACATTTAAAGTAAAAACTAGATACAATAGTAAGATTGTGATCGTAGTTTAAAATAGCAGTAAGTTGAAGTTATTTAACTCTTAACGCCCTAAAGCGGAGTAATTCGCGCCTTGCCTCTAATCCTGAACCACGGTAAAGCACTCCTTTATATCGCCGCTCTCTTTAGTGATGTTAAAAAAACTTTACAGTGTGTGACAGAAGATTGAGTGGAGTAGACTTCCGGAAAAGTCGATGCTTGCTTTCCACCTGTGCTTTTGCTTTGTTTCACGAAGTTTTGTGGTAGTTTTTACCTTGAAAGATGTGATTTTGCAATGCTTTTCTGAATGGTACTTAAATACAGGTATAAAATAATACTAAACTCAAGTTGGTCTTTTGGATGCTAAAAATAACCATTCTGGAAGCTTATCCTAAAAGTTGAATTCAGTATGACTATAAATAAATTTTCAGCAATTTTTAAAAATTCATAACCAATTCATTGCAATATACTTGAAATCCTTACAGAACTGAGGCATAAGTTTTTAGAAAACCTTTCAGGACATTAAGAGTTATGGAATGAATGTAGATAACCATAACAAACCACATATATCTGCATTCTCATTGTCATATCATTGCCCAAACAGATCTCAGATGTCCTAAAATTATCTCATCTGTACGCTCCTTCTATACAGAAGATTATTGCATCCTTATCCATGTTTTATGTCTAGTTTTGCATTTCATTAGTGTTTTAAATGTTGATAGGGTGTTGGTTCTCCTTGTTTGCTGTACGCAAGATTTGCTCATTTATTTTCAAAATGGCCGACAAATTTGCAAATGAAATATTTGACATTTGAGCACACCATGAGAATAACTCTCCAAAATATAAAATCAAGCATATGAAACTGTTGGCATTAAAAAGAAAAATAATTTACCATAATTCTTGTTTAAAACTAATTTATGTAGTCCCTCAAATTATAAATTTTTTTATATCTCTGAAAACCAAAGTAATATCTAAAAAAATCCTATATAATAAAAGGCAAGTTTCTGTCCCGTCATCTATAGCGATTGGTCCCTCAAACATATATGACTCCTACAAGCCTACAGCCAATCACTAGAGGGAAAAAATTTACATATTACGCGGAGGTTCAAAACGAGTTATTTTTGGTGCAGTTTTTTTTGTCATAATTCATTATGTTGTTCCCACTATGCCTGCCGCTTATTCCAATGACAATTCTGTTAAATGCTTTTTCCTTGATGGTCCTGGGGGGTAGTGGCAAGAGTTTTAAGTGTTTTTTGTTGTTTTTTGTGGTTGTTTTTATTTTTGTTGTTGTAGTTGTTGTTGTTGATGTAGTTGTTGTTGTTGATGTTGTTGTCCACATCCCTTGCCCTGCGACGACAATGTCCTGCAAACGCTTCAGCATAACAACTACCAAAACATAGCGTCCATGAACTTCACAGGTCACCCTACACTTATTCCCGTCCTTGGGCGGGCTTTGTTACTAGTACATAATATTCAGCTAAGTCTTTTTTAAATATAGTGTCTAAAAAATTATTTTCAGTCTTTAATCTTTCTGTAAAGTAGCCCCTATAATATAAGCCTATTAGATATTTGTAGCATAAGAATGTTCATATAAAGAAGTCAGTCTTGAGGCGATGAAGACTTACATGAATCTGTTAAAGATGGTGTCTGCTTGATGCAGACATAGGAGTTTACTTAAAAATTTAAAATTGTGTGGTTTTTTTAATAAAAAAATTTAATTACATGTATTTTTTATTTATATTTTTGTACTTCACATGTAGCTTTTCCCAAACTCCCCAATAAGCTTATTACCTACATAATATAGGAGTAATATGTTTATCCAAAAAAATACAAATGAAATGTCTATTTATATAGCGTTTTAGTTATATATTATACCTAAAATAAATTAAAATGTTTTTAACTCTTTCGCTGCGGAATTTTTTTAACGAAAAAATTTACATTATTTTCAAAAGTAAAAAAAAAGTGAGAGGTTGGGTTTTTAAAAAAAATATTTAAAATATTATTTTTAGGCTTATAGGGATAAATTTGGTATCAAATGTAAGGTAATTGAATGGACTATGCATTGTTGAACTTGTTTCTTTGGTTTAAATAAAAAAAACTAACATAAAAGAAACTAAAAATGTGAGAATATGACAACAAAAATCACTAAATTTTAGAGAAAAAAATTCTCAGAAGGCAAATTTATGTTAGTGCTCCAAAAAATAAAAAAATCATTAAAATTTAATGCAAAAATCAAATATGTAACACAAATAGGCATTTTTATGTTTATAAATGTACAAAAGAACCACAAAAATTAATTTTGAATTATGTCTCATAATGTAGCTAAAGATTTGCCATAGCAACAGTATTGATCAACAAAAAAACAGCGAAGAAAATTAATAAAATAATGCTTCAAATGATAGCAAATACACCTCGTCTTCGTTCATAAACAAGGAAGTACCACTCTTCTTTGTTAAAATCTAATTTAAAAATAGCTCTTTAAAAGTTTAACCGAGAAATAGCAAAGAAACAAACATGATAGTGAAACAACGCACAGTGCGTTGGTCCGTGCTTTTGAGCACGGCGGATGAACGCAGTGTGCGTTGTTACGCATCGAAAGAGTTAATATTGTATAGTAGTCAGATTACATCTGTCAACCCCTTGCCAAGAAGAACAAAATAAAGTTGTTACACCTTCTCCACCTGCCCTCCCCTACTTTTCTTCATAATGTATTTCAAAACGATGACTTGGTATAACTAATGATTTGGTACTGCTGGGACTAATAATAATCTTATATCTAGCTCTCTAACTTGTGAAAATTCAAAACAACAGTATGTCAATAATATCAAACCAAGGGATATTTTTTAAGTATTTTATAGCGTTAAATAAGTTTTCATGAACTGTCGGAATTCAGGACACTTAATTTATGACCTGTCAAGTTCAATAAAATAAGTAATAAGTGCATAATAATCTTTCTAAAGCTTAATGCAAATAGGGCATTTATTTGAAAAAATAATATTAAAAAGTTACTTACTGCTTTATTTTCAGTGTTCAACACCTAATGCAAAGAAAAAAAGATTGAGCAAATCATCTGATGATTCAGATATTTTTCAAGATGAGTTAAAGCTCATAGCTTTGGGAACAACTGCTGGAACTATCAACTTGTATAGTTTTGCCAAAGGGCTTCTTCACACACAACTTGTAAGTATTGTAAAATATTACTTATAAATACCCCTTATTACAATCTTTACTCTGATGAATTAACTTGACACACATCTTGTATATTTTGTGTTCTTGTAGATCTCTTTAATGGTTTGTTGTGTTTTTTTTTAAAATTTTGAACTACATTGTCCCCAGATCTCATAATTTTTTTAAAGATTATATTTTCTATTGTAAGTATAATGCAGACTCCAAATTCACCAATTTTGTTTTACTGATAACTTCTATCACAGACAGGAGGACACACATCCAAAGTAAATGATGCTTGTTGGCATGTATCAAGAGCAGACTTATTCACTTGCTCAGATGACCTAACTGTTGTACAGTGGGACTTGAATAAAGGAAAAATTAGACAGTAAGTCATTCTTCAGCAGTTTTGGAGATTGGGTAATTGGGTCTCAAATAACTAATAATTTATTTTTTTAATTTTCTATAATTTGACAATTTTTATTCCCAATAGTAAATGGAAATGTGACACCTCAAGTATTCATTCAATATGCCAGTGTTCTTACCAAAGGCTCCTCACTGCTAGTAATACGATTAAGTTGTGGGATCTGGATACACGAACAGTTTTACAGGTTTGTTCTGATCTTTTTAAAGTGTTTCTGGCTACTCCTCTTGATTGCCACAATATAACAGAGTTGTGTTACGTAAAATATTTTTTGACTGTCACTATATCACATGGTGCAGTGTTGTTGTTAAGGAAAGCAGGGTTGAGTGGAAAAAAGTGCAAAGGGAATGTTAGGACTGTTTGTCGATAATGTGGAGGTTAAAATTTGAATCTTAAAATGTAATTAACAATAATTTTTGTTATTAAAGACTTAATAGCAAAGACTAATGAAATGGAATTTAAACATTCTTACAATGCATAAGTTCAAGCACATTAAAGTTATGTCTAAATTAAAATCCTTTGCATACATTTAGGGCTCAATTCCTCTATTGCAAAGTCTTTCTTTGTGTAATGCAGACTTGCCAACTTTTCCGATTTTGTCAGGACTTTGTGGATTTCTTACCCTTCATTCTAAACCCATTAAAATTCGGATTGTTCTATCATTATTTGTCTCCTGTTATAGAAAAAAAAAGTAACATCATAATAAAAAATTGATTTCAACAGGAGGTGGTGTAGTTGGATGATGCTTCTTCCTTTCTTCTTCTTCTCTCCCACCCCCTAATCGTATTAAATAAAGAAAAAAGTCATTTTCAACATTTTTGAAAGATATGTTAGAATAAAATGCTAATTTATCCTGTCATCACCCTGTGGTGATACATTTACATTTTGCATTCTGTTCCAGAATGACTTTTCTATTTTACCACGAAATAAAATACAAATGCTGTTTAATGTAAAAGATAAAGCAGTTGAGCCATGACATCCATATGCAGGCCTGCTAACACTTCCAATTCGTTGGAATTATTCTGATTTTTTATCCCTGATTCTTTTTAATGCCAGAGTCAAAGAAATGTTTCTAGAAATAATACAATAAAACCAGAGCAAGCATGAAAATGAAGGCTGATACTCTTTCTAACTTGCTTATAACTAAAATCAATTGCAAAGCTAACTTCAGTTGACAAAAGAGCAGAAAATTGATTTAGTATGTAGTTCTTACTTAAACCAGCATCGCGTCCGTCCGCCAACCCCCCACCCCCACTTTCAATGCTGCACCACTGCGTGTGAACTCCTTTACAGATTTTTTTTCTTGGCAATCTCTACTTTTTAAATTATGCTACATGTTTTATTTAAAAATTTTATTTTATTATTCTTTTGTCCTCGTCACCTATTTTTTATTAATATTTTTCATACTTTTTTTAACAGACATTTACTGGGCATTCATCCCCAATTTTCAAACTTCAGCCTGTTTGGTTCACGTCTGATAAGAATGATGCAAACTACATTTTATCTGCTGCTGTTGATGATAGACACATACATGTTTGGTAAAGATATAAAATTGTTCACACGCCTACTTTTTATTGGTTAATTGAATTGAAAAAGTATACATAAAAATAATTATCTTAGTAGGTAGCTACTTATTTATTACAGTGAGAAAATGAATTTAATTTTTTTTAATTAAATGTACAGGTTATTATTATTTATGATTCTAAGTTAAATTTGTTATGTCTTTAACTTAATTTTCTGTATTGGAAAATTCAAGTGGTTGAGGGACGTGGGGTTGAGCTTAAAACCTTAACACTATCTCTTTGGTTTCCTAGCCACTAATACATTAGTCTTGTTTGACCTCATCTGGGTGTGAACATATTCAATGATATGTCGTTAAGGTAAATCTTATTAGGAGTTTATCCTTATAGACATGTAGTGTTCAGCTCTTCTATTGGTGGTGTTTAGTGTTTGTGCGTTTGATTTACTTAGTTGAGAAAGTTCTTTATTGATGGTAGATCTAAGCTTAATACACTGCAATCAGATTAGCTGTTTGAGCTGACAGAAATAAATTCAAAGCAGAAATCAAGTGCTGTATTTGATAGCAGTGATGAGGATTAGTTAAACAATTTAACCCTTCTCGTACCAGACGCACCTTTTTCACCAGCCGAATCGTTTCCATGTGTCCCGATCACGTAAATTTGCCACATAGAGGGATACCCGATATAAACACAAATTAAACAACCCCGTAAAAACAAAGTTTTCTACTATAAATCCCTTATATATGAGACATAACTAAAAGTATTGATTATGTTCAAACGCGACAAATATTTACAGACTGAAACCGACTGATGTCCCCTGGCTTTAAAACCGCGGGGGGGGGTGGACATTGATGGGTGGCGTGAACGCATACTCAACTGGCACGTGGAAGACAAACAATAACAAACTGTGAAATTGAATTACATATGTTATATAGAGATAAACTAAAAATGCATTAATTTGATTATGGTACATTCGATCGATCTGAAATTTTTATACGATGCATTAAGTGACACGAGTCTATGCGCAAAATTTCAGGCTCGATACCATCACGGGAAGTGTGTCATTTTTTACTTTTGTTTTTCCGACTAACCGACCGCGAACCCAAGATAGAGACAGCAGTGAAGTTAACAGAAGGGATTTAAAAAGAGGATATGACCTTTCACCGCAGTCCCGGGCAGAATGTTAAACCGTTAGGGGAATATCCTAATTTAATTTTGCTTTTTTAATTATGAAAATTGACCAATAAATGAATTTCCTGTGCCGATCTGTTTGGTTTTTAAATTGATTATTTATATAGCGCTGTATCCCAGTAAGGAACTGGGCTCACAGCGCTTTACATGAAAGAAATAACATACCTATAAATATTAAATTAACTTTCATATCATAACAAACACAAAAATTACAGTACATTATACATAAGCTACGTTAATCATTTACAAGAAATGTTGTTTAATTAATTTTGAAAATAAATGTTGAAAAGATGTCTTAAGTGCAGTCTTGAAGGACTTGGTTGTTTGAATACTACGTATGTGTAATGGTAGAGAATTCCATTGTTTGGCTGCACAAAAAGAGAACGACCTTTCACCAAATGTTTTGGTGCGTGTCGTAGGAACAGAGAGAACATTTGTAGAAGGGCAGGTGGCAACATTTTTCATACACCAAATGTCAGAATTTTAGGTTCCCTAGAATAAGGGCAGAGTAAAAAAAATTGTTCCACCTGGACAACATTGATGATATAACTGTTAAGAATCTCTAGCTGCATTGATAAATTGATCAGTTAGGGAATCATTTAATTGGTTTTGATTTTATTTCCTGAAATTGACATTGATGTGAACCTGGTTCACAATAATATTTTAATTCAATATTTTAATTATTTTCGTCATAGGTACTGTGATGAGTCTTTAAAAGAAAAGAACTCAATAGCGTCTTTTTCCCTTCCCGATGAGCCTGTTTCAATGTCCTTGTCTAATCCATCTGCATCTTCTCAGGTAATTAGACATTGCTAATGGATTGGATCAGAAAAGAATCTTTTGTAATATGATAAGCATAATTCAAAATATTACCAGCTGTCATTTATGATATCTAAGAAGATTCATAAGTTTAAATGTAAAAATTGTGTCTTTATCTTAAATCCTACAATATAGTGTGTTTATCCATGCTATAACAGAGTGCAAAATGGTTAGTTAAATAGGACAATATTAAATATGAGTTTTTTTTCTCTCTTTCACTTTATCACGCATCTTTTTGTTGCAAGATCAGTTAGATCCCATGAAACTTTGATCTTTTCAATTAAAAAAATTTTTAAGATGGGTCGGCAATTTTCTTGTGCTAACTTATTAACTGTATATATATTTTTTTAAATAAAACTTTTATTTCATGTTTCTTTAAATTTTAAAATGTCTATAATTAATTTCAGGCACTTCAGTTGGCAGTAATTACAAGAAAAGGCATTGTGCATATATTCGAACACATATTGAATGGGTGAGTTAAATTACCTAGAATACAATATTTCATTATCAGTTACATATTTTTTCTAACTTGCTAGTTCATTTTGCTATTACTACTATTAGCTTTGATCATCATTCAAATCCAGCAGGTATGGTGAGGAGTTTGTGTAATATTATTGTTTATTATTCACATGTATGTGTGACCAACATATTTGATTTGTAGTCTTGACTTGAGCTTTATTGTGGCAGAATCACTAATTGATCAGCTTTATTTTTGTGTCACTAAATGATCCAAATTTTAATCACAATAACTGGAGATTGCTCAGTATTTATTGAATGACCAGCAAAGGTAAAGACTTTGTTCTCCTTGCACAATCTGTTTGTCAAGCATCTAGCCTTTGTTTGCTTTTAATCACCCTTTTGATTTGATCACCGAACTGTCTACTTCCATAGGTAAGGGGACATCTATTTTTCAAATTAAAAGATTTCTTATTTTGTCAGCATTGTTTTAATGGCAAACTTAAAGTTTTTTGTTTTTGTTTTTAAAACTTTACTCTTTTTCAAAACAATGACTTTTAACTATGATTACCCCAAAAACAGAATTTATGAACTGTTATTGAGCTATGGGGTTGGTTGAATGATAGAGCAAATATTAAAATTGTACTCACTTTATGAAAGTCAAGATCAACATTTTAAAAAAACACTATTTTCACACCAAAAGATAAAGCTTAACTAACTTTGAGAAAATGTATATTAATTCATTCAGTTTGTCATTAAAACAATGGTGACAAAAATATGAAAATGTTTGTTTATTTAAATGAAGGTAATTGACAGGCTTTGAAAAAAAGGAAGGGGAAAAAACTCATCAAAATTTCAGGGCTTGGATCTAGTAGGTTTTATATTTAATTCTATACTTTTAACTTGAAAACTATTTCAGAAAAAAGAAAAAACCACTTACATCTAGAGTTACGATTAAGGCTGTTTTATCAGATGAAAAAGATGATTCTATCACTACCGTTCAAATCTTAGCATCAAATGTCATCTTGGGAAATGTGACTGTTGCTTGTGGTAACCCAGTCAAACCAATTTTTGAAAGAGTTGTAAGTATTATTTTTAGGGCTGTTAACGATTAATTTAAATTTAATAGTTAACTTTTGAAAAATTAAAAATTAATTAATCGTTGATTTCGGTTAAAGCCAAAAATTGAAATTTATAGTGTCATAAGTAACATTTATTAAAAATACTTGTCGAAAATCGACATAACACTGGAATGTCTTCTTTATATGACATCTTTTAACCAACAGCGCAAACAGACATTGACATTATTTGGTTCAAGTGATGAGCGGGTCTTATTGATAATATAACCAGCGGAGCTGAACAATCGTTCACATAGCTTTAGATTGTCTCAGCTGAAGTTTCTGATATGTAAGCGAAGTGTTAGAACCATGGTAGCAATGTTCCCTTTAAGCTGCGCAGATATTTGACCGATGCCACGCAGGAGTTTAGAATCACTGCCCAGCAAATTTTGTAAAAATATTGCCCAAAAAATGGACGTTGTGCAACTTTGCACACAAGTTGTTTTTTTTTACTTTGCACACAGAGTGACACTGACCAACAAAGCTAACACTTAATGGGAACATTGTATGGTAGGCAAAAGATTTCTCTCAGTGGACACAATAACCTTTATCAACATTTGAACATTCACGTCAGCCAATAGTTTAAAACAAAAATGTTCGTTTAATCGTCCGGAAATTAGTTTGTATTTATCGCCCGAAATATTTTACTTTTTGACTTCCAGTACATTTATAAGTGGTGGATTGATTAATCGTTAAATTTTAAATTTTTAAAATTTTTTAAGATTAATCAAGAAATTAATCGTTAATTTCTGCAGCCCTAATAATTTTTAAATCTACAGCTTTTTAGATAATGTAATGTAAGATGTAAATAATAGATCCTAGTCTTGATGTTTTGGATTTAACATAAGTCCAAATCTCTTTTTTTTTAATTGAAAAAAAGTATACTTTACTATTGGAATGACCTCAACTTGTATAATTATTTTATAGGTTTATGATGTTTCCAAACCAGAAGTTGTCATACCAATTCACCCACAGCCAAGATCCTTAAATAAAGAGGAATATTCGCAGGTAAAAAGAAAATAAATGTTTTAATCACTACATTATTATTTTTTTCCAAAATTCATTTTTGTGACTCGGTTCCTCTTAAGAGGTTAATGTCAATATTTTCTAATTTTGGCTTTGTAACGATTATCTCTTTTACACAGGTTAAACGTCCAGAGATTTCAAAACACATGACTACCTTAGTATCAGCAGATTCACAAGCACTTTCAGCAAGCAGAAACAAAGGGAGTAAAAGACTACGTAGATCTTCAGTTTCAGATGTAAGATTATTTTGTTTTTTATGACAATGAAATTTTAAAATATATTCTTCTCATTTTCAGCCTTATCTGTAGTAGGGCTTTGTATCTTGTTAATGTCATTATCTAACAGTGAATTAAACTGCATATTTATTTTTCTTTAGTTAACAGTTGAAGAAAGACTTAGTGCCATGAGTACAGACGCACCTAAGGATGGCCATCAGAGACAGCCACCTTTGGCCAATACTTTGAGTAGGTTGTTACAACAAGGATTACTCAGTGGAGATTCCAAAATTTTAACAGTAAGCTTTGCATTATCAAAATTAACTCACTTTGTTAAAAAGCAAAATATCTTCACCAAAAAAGTTTTATTGTTTAAATGCAGCCCTCCGTCTTTTCCACCATGCTTTCAATATTGGAGTAAATCAAGATTCATATTTTTTGCTGCAGTTGAAAAGTAATACATCCTAATAAAATTTGTAGTTTATTATACTTAACAATATTTTTTTTAAATTAATTTATTTGTACACTATATGTCAACGGTGGCCAAACTGCGGCTCGGTAGCCGTATGCGACTCTTCTGTGTTCTCTTTGCGGCTCACGAACAATTGATCAAATTAAAAGGGAGCGGTTGGCTTGTAAATGGTTGGTAATGTAAACTGTTTAATTTCTTGTTCGCGTTTTGATAAAAATCCACAAAATATGACAATAAGTTGCAGGAAAAGAAAATAGAAGCTTTCTACCAGAATGGGAAGAGGATTTTGCATTTATTGATAAAGAAGGTTTGCTGGTCCTTGTGCAAAGTAAAAAAACTCAAGTGCAAAGTTGCACAACATCCATTTTGTGAGCAATTTTTTACAACATTTTGCAGAGTGGTCATTCTAAACTGCTCCGCGACGTCGGTCAGATATATACGCAGCAGCGCAGCTTAAAGGGAAGATTGGTGGGGTCGTGAGTGATAATGTACCAATGTGGCTCTCAAAATTTTTTAATATTAATAAAATGTCTCTCAGTTACTACAGATCTGGCCACCCCTGCTATGTGTTATTTAACTGATAATATGCTTTTTTTCTTTCCTGCTATGAAGAGTGTCTTTCAAGAAACTAATGATACAGTTGTTAGGAATACAATTAAAAGGCTTCCAGTTTCATTCATTGTACCCCTTGTTAAAGAAATACAAAAGGGTATGACTGGACATGCACAACAGTAAGTTGTTGACATTGCTGATTATGACAGATTTAAATATCAACCAGCTGAACTGTATGTCATTACAAGTCCAAGATATTAAGTTAATCTTTATGAACAAACTGTCTATTGCTAGCGTATTTTTGTAATTTGTATTTGTCATTCTAAATACTCAAAGTAAAGATATCATGAAAGAATTAAGTGAGCCATGTACAATAAATATGATCTTATCTTTAATACAGTAATTACAATACTTATTACAGTTCCAAACCCACATTTACATATTTTTATCATTTAAACAAGATTTTCATACAACTTTCTCTTAAGAAAAATATATAATTTGGTTAAAAATATTTTTTATTGGTCCTATTTTAATTTGTATTCTATATTGAATTCATGGGTTACCTTTTTGCTACTAAAATCACTAAAAAAAACACTATTTTCTATATCAACTTTATAAACAGATAATTCTTAAAATTAAGCTTTAATTTAGCTGAAAAGTCCTATGGGTTTTTACTTAAAGCCTCTGAAAATCACAGCTTTACTTTCCTTTAAAAAATTAAATTTTCTAATTTGCAAAATCTATAAAACTAATACAGTTGAATTGTGCTACTGATAGATACAGTTCATTCTAATATTTCTAATATATATTTCAGTGCTTGGAATCTTAGCAGATGGACTAAGTCACTTATTTCTTGTCACACATCATATATATTATCTGTAAGTATCGGTTCAAATAGTTATTAAAACTTTATCTATATATATATAAATCAAAGTATGTAATTATGCATGTCCTTTATAGCTGTCTAAACCATTCATCCGATCGCCATGAGACTTTTGAGTACGCTCCGGGGATGATCACTGGCATTATTTTTTTGCAAAATTTAACACTCATGGGGCGCAGAGGCCCATAATATGATTTTTTTTCTTATATGAGCTATATTAAAATTAGTTTAAGCGTTAGCTATTAGGTAAATTGATGGATCTTAACCAAACTTTGTATATAACAACTTGGTAGCCAATATTGAAATACTATAGGGCACTAATTTCCTAATTTCAATTTCTTCATGGCTGGGGGCCCAAAATGACTTTTTTTCATAAACGTTTAAGATTTTATTCCCCATTCAATTATTAAAGATCTTGAGAAATATAGTTAAATATATCCAATATGAAATTGATTGAAATAAACAGGTGTTTTAAACTTGACATCTTGCACTAAATGGGCCCTGGGGCCCTAAATGTCATTTTTTGCTTATATGAGCTATATAAAAATTAGTTTATGCGTTACTGACTAGATGAATGGATCTTAACTAAACTTTGTATATAAAAACTTGGTAGCTCATATTAAAATAACAAAGGGCACTGCACTTCTAATGTCCAATTGTTCAGGGCCGGGGGCCCCAAATGTCTTTTTTTCGTACATGTTTGAGATATTATTTCATCATCATCATTTGTCCTTTGAGTTCCTTGTGGAACATAGGGCCTCTGTCAAAGCTCGCCACTCTACACGGTCCCTTGCCAGTCGCTTCAGTTCTTCCCAGCTCTTCCCAGTCCTTCCAGCCTCGTCCAACATGCTCCGTCTCCATGTACGCTTGGGTCTTCCTTGTTGTCATTTGCCCTGGGGGTTCCAATCTAAGGCCTGCCTAGCCCTGCTGTTATCTTTCCTGAGGGTGTGTCCAATCCATCTCCACTTTCTTTCCATGATTTGTTGTTCTACTGTTATTTGTCCACATTATTTGCCATTCTATTTTTAGAATCTTGAGAAATATATCCATGATGAAACTGAATTTAAATTAACAGGTTTTCAAAATGTACATCTTGAACCAATGGGCCTGGGGCCCCTTAATGTATTTTTTCTTTATATTAGCTATATTAAAATTACCGTATATACTCGTTTGCAATCCAACCTTTTTTGGACAAAATCTAGGGGGAAAAGTGGGGGGCGGGTCGGCTCATGAGCGGGTCATAGGTGATTTCTGCATGGATTTTGAATATCGGTGTTGTTATTATAGATTATCAATGTCCTTTTCTACATTCTACAAGATTCGACTGTTCTATCAGAAGCTATAGTATATTATTAAAAATCAGCACTTACCTTATTTAATCATTTTATTTATTTTTGTGAACGTTTTAATAAATTGTTTTACAAATTTTGTTTTCAACCATGGATTTTAATGTACGCGCTTTCATCACTGTTTACCAAATATTTTTTTTTAAAATACCGGTAACTCTTGCTTAACAAAGAGCAGAAAGACAAAGATAGGCAGCGCAAAGTAAACAATCATAATGACCAATTTAGCTTGTAGTTTTAAAAAATATGTACCTTTTTTTTTAAGCTGTCCTATTATTTTTGGGGGGTCGGCTTGCGAGCGGGTTTTAATACTTTTCCCTTCCAAAAGTGGGGGGGGGGTCGGCTTATGAACGAACGGGCTATAGAACGAGTAAATACAGTAGTTTAAGTGTTAAATAATGGAGAAAATGACTGGAATTTGACCAAACTCGGTACATAAAAACTTAAGAGCCTAAATTAAATTACTATAGGACACTGAACTCCTAATGTCCATTTCCTCTGAGCTGGGGGCCCCAAATTTGTTTTTTACTAAACTTTTAATATTGTATTCCCCATTCAATTTTACACAATATTGTGAAATATATATTTATATATTTATTAAATTGATTAAAATGAACAGATTTTCGAACTTCATATGTTAAACTGATGGGCACGGTGACCCTTAATGTAATTCCTATTTTATCTATATGTATTCTTTTTTATTGAGATCATTGCAACGCAAGACGGGTCTACTAGTATATATAATTTTTTTTTAAAGACATGTTATTTTAAATATATTATATGTATGATACATCTATAGCTGAAATGTTTCCCTTTAAATACCAACAGGTCCCTGAAATAATCAGTACCATGAATAAACTCTATCAAACCCTAATATCAAGGCAGAAATTTTTTCCTAAGATGCTTCAGCTGAAAGGAAGATTAGATCTTGTCAAACAAGAGGTATGAGAATGTTGTCTAGAATTAAACATTTAATCAGCAACAGCTATACATGAAATTAACAAACATGGAGCTGCTCAGAGTTTTCCATGTATGTGTCAGATCAGTTGTTGTTTTTTTAAGGTGTTCTTAACTATTTATGAATTATGATTACATTTGAAGAGCTCAAGGGAAGAAACGGCTATGTCACGTTTTTGTAGTTTTGAGATGTTCCAGTTTTAAAGTTAAAAAATGTACAGATTTGTTAAAAATTAACTAAATAAATTTAGAATTTTTAATAGGGTCAGAGACATAATATTTTTTATAAAACCTCATTCAGAGCGTTCTATTTTTCATCCTCTATCAGATACAGGGGATAACTAAAAAAAAATTTTAAATGTCACATAGCTGTTTCTTCCCTTGTGGTCTTCATTTGTGATGCATTAATTTTAAAAGTACTTAAGCTATCAACAATTTCTTTAAATATTAACCATAGCTTTTATGCTCCATAATGTAATTATATATTGTAGATATGTTTTGCATTGAATGCATTGATAATTATGTATGTTACTATTTTTATGTAAAGCTTTATGAGTCCAGTTGCTTGCTAGGGTACTGCGCTATAAAAGTTATCAAATTATTATTATTATTGTAGCCGAGTTGAGACTAAGTTAATAAAACAATAAAGTTCAATTCACTGGGTTAGGATATCAAACAGTTTTATTCTAAATATACTACACGAATGGGCCATGAACAAGTCAGTCCTCTCTCCAAGCGCTACCTAAACACTCTCTCCTCTCACACAGACCAGGGGCAGTGTGTTACTGGCCCACCGGTGTGTCCCTGCTCATCACGGGACTGACCTCCCTGTTCAGTAAAGCACGGGTAGTTGGTCAGTCGCTCTCTGTGTGGACTCCAGTCATCGAGAGCTGGAGTGACTGCAGTGACCCGTGAAGGTCAACTAAAGCAGGCGGCTAAAGTTTCCCCCGGGCCCCTGAATGCCAGCGCCCTCACTGGTCAATAAAGATTGTTTGCATCATACTTGTCGAAGCAAACAAAGAAAGACATATCATAAAGAATGAAAATTTAAGCATAATATTAGACTTTTACAAAATTGCATGTTATGACCAGGAATAATTTGAGTAGCCACATGTTATGACTTGAAATAAACCAGTTATGTTAAATGTGATTATACAATATGATCTAATTAACATTAACTTAGAAATGTCAAATTCTGTGGACCTCAGGAATGTCTCTAAGTGTCAGTGTTTGCATGTTGGGCGATCTGGGCTGACTTGCGCGGTATCCCGGTTGGCGGTCAGTCCGCCCCTGCATCGGGCTGCTTGTCTCTGACAGGGGGTGGTAAGTTTGTCCCTGTACCGGGCCGATTGACTCTGGATCCCACTGTAGAGATGATCATCTTCCTCATCGTCACTGCAGCTTATGGGACCTTCGCGGCTTGGCTTGCCGAGGTTGCCTTATCCCGGCCATGACCTTTCCCTTTCTTGCGTGGTCCATGTCATAGCCGAGGTCTTCTGGGGGAGCCGTGCTCTCTGGCTTGTTGCTGAACTGATGAGTCTGCGTGTGGTCATGGTGTGTTGTGGTCACACCCGTTTGACCTTTGGATCCGCGACCCAAGTCATCCCTGTCTTGACCCGTTCGGCCATGACATGCTCTCTAAACACCGTGCTAGCGGGTGTAAGGCTGTTGAATCCCCACCGAATCAAATGGTTACGGAGCTTGATTTGCCTTTCTTTGATCTCGCCACGGCAGGCCGTAACACAGTGCGTGTCCTCACGGGGCCTCTGTGTATAAGGCGACCTGTTGTGCCTCACACGATGTGGCTTACGTGTTGGGTGCTGCCAGATATGTGTGTTGAGCTTAGTCGCTCGGTCCCTGCCATCTTTCTGTGGTGCACAAGGTAATACTGTCTGGGCCACGGTTTCCTGGTAACCAGGTAGAGCTGGGGTTGTCAGGAATTGAGCTGGGTCGTGGTGGTGAGCGAGGTATTTCCTCTTAGCACGACACTCAACCTCAACATGGCCCTTTCTGGCACACCACAGACATACCTTTTGCAGATGACGGGATCTCAGCTGACTTGACTTAGCATGTCTGGTTGGTGGTGAATGATCAGCAAGCTGAGAATCTAGATTCACTCTGACCTGGTGTGTTGATGGAGTGTACCTTTCCCAGAGTCCAGCAACTTGCTGCTCTATGTAGGTCATTAGATGGGTTGTCAACTGGGTAAGTTTGGGAACTGGTGGTGTGAGTAGCTGGGCCGTGGCGGCAACATCAGCGAAATCCTCTCCCATCCACCTTTGGGCTTCCCCACGAAAGTCGTCGCAGGTGCTGTCTGGGTGTAGCCTGGCGTAGGCTTTCATGTCCCGCTGTAGGCCTTGAACAAATGCATTCCTCGGCATATCATCAGCCAGGGTGCTGGACAGTTCATGGTTGGTAGTGACAGATATCCTGCACGTCAAAAGCATTAAACTTAAAATTACCATATTGATATGTTTATTTTTTTAAAATTCGACGGGCATTGCAAACACGCGCCATGAGGCGAGGCGAAAAATTTGACCTTTAACGCATACGCAGACAATTATAAACTGGTAACTTTTTTGAAAATTAAATTGAATCAAAACATGACCACAGAGACGTAATTAAAGTCATTTACTTCGGCAAAAAAAAATATATATATATATAAATTCCCGACTAGTCATAACTTTTCCCGACTTTCAAGACCGGGAAAATTATTTTAAGAATTCCCGACTGAGTGGGAACCCTGGGTTATATTTAAATTATTTAAATTGATTGCAGTCTCACCCCCATTACGTTATATTTAAACGGTCCTTAAAAATGAACGGTCTTAACCTTAAGAAAGAGAGAAGAAATATTAGGGTCCCGATATTCCGATGCGATTCCGATTAATCGTCCCATCACTAATTAACGACATGTATATAATTATAAAGAAATTTCAAGCGCATGTTAATATTTTAACGCCATATTGGTTTTCGTTTAACTCGATGATCAGTTATCTCGGCGCCATTTTTCATACCCCGAGGCCGTCGTCTTAAGCGGGCCCCACTGTAGTTCAAAATTATGACCATGTTAGTATTGTTAATGTGTCTATCGCAGAAAACTATTTGCCTTCATTTCAATTTATAGAAACCTTAGTGTCTCAACTATTATTTTCCCCCCTCTACTTCAGTCTAATGACCTATCAAGAGGATGAAAATCCTCACTTGAAATACTTGAATCGTAATTCAATGTTTCATTTTTGTTTTCTGATGTTTCTGCATTAATAATTGGCATCAAAAGTTCTTGAGCTTGCAAACAGATAATCTGTATTGAATAAAAATCCTGATATGCTTGAATTAGGCGTGACCATTTCAAATTCAAACTTAAAAAGGTCTGATATATATGATAGGGCGCTGCAGTCAATGAAATAAACAAATTGACTCAATTCACTGATATATTGGAGATTGACACAAACATGACCAGTGGTGAGATTGACATGGAAATATTTAAATTATCAGTTCTTAAGAAGTCTAATGAATTGTTATATTTCAAGAATAGACCATATGCATCATATATATAAAATGGTAAAAATTAAAAAAAATTATTGGTTGATTAAGTGGTATGCAAAGTTTAGCCTGTTAACCATCCTAGTGACACTTCAAAGTTTTGAAAAATTTATGTTTTATTTTTAGTTTATAAATAGCTGGGCTGTATATGAATACAACTGATCTGTTATACAAATAGTATCTACTATATTTTAACTTCCTTTTGATATTGCTCATATAGCACAAAAAGCCTATTTACCTAACCATTTTTATTCAATTTTTATTTGATTTATTTCTTTGTAAATCTCTGAGAAGATTGTTTGTGACTCATGCCGATATTTGGGGATGGTTCATATTTTGTTAAGCTATTTTGGGCTCCATTAGAATTACATTTATATCATTTATTTTTAGAGAATATTTTGTTTTTTGCTAAGATGTCATACTATAATATTACAGCGCCATTCTCAAGAAACAGAGGATGAGGATACAGCTGATGAACCTTTACTTGTGTATCAAGATGGTTTGTACTAAGTCAATCACTCTATGCCTTGTGATCTTTTACATTCCTTGGTTTTAAGTGTTTCCATTTTATCCTTTTGTATAATTCTGGTATTCCTTACTTATGTCTTGTCATTCCAATTGACCTTAGCCTGATTTTAACTACTACTTTCATATTTATGATGTGCATTATAATTATTTTATAGCTATTATAGTAATAATTTTTAACAAATGCGCTCTGAAGAGATTTTATATTTTATTATAATTATGTAACATGACTGTTTTAGCCATTTCAAACATTATTCTTTTGAAAAGTTTCAAGCTTTCTATAATAATTTGAGCTTTTAAACATTTGTTTATTTTCACTCATTGTTTTTCTCTCCAGAATCAGACTCAAATGAATCAGATAGTATAGGTATGGATGGAACTGCCTTAGAATCCGATGTAAGTGGTTACTAGATTATTTTCACTTATCTCACTATATGGGATTCAGATGCATCAATCTGTCTCTGTTACAACTGATTAAGGCACATTTGAAAATTTTTATTACAGCAAATTTTTATTTACAATTTATGTTTGTTCTAATGAATCATATTATAACTGATTTTCTTTATTATATTTTTAATCCTTAGGAGAATTGGGAAGATATTGAGTCAGATATGGAATCCTAGAGCACTGGCACACAGATTTTTTAACCTCGTCACTTGAGTTAGAATACAGTATTGCAATATAAGAATGATTTTACTTAACAAAAAGTTGTGGTTAAATGTCCAACTGTACTCAGTTGTGATACTTCCTTTGTTATTAAAGAAAATGATCGCAGCTTGTAAAATCACAATTGATATCTTTCCATTGTTGATCAAATTGCTTGGTGTTACACATTGAAATAGAAGTTAAATTACATAATTTCTCTTGTGTAAGATAAATGCCTTGTCTTTATCACAAGGATTAAATTTGCATTTAAGTTAATGCCAGGAAATGGCTTTTGGTAAGGTTTCCTTTTTCATTCTTAGATAAGTGATAAAAGTGAAATGTAATCTCTAATACTCCGGTTACATTGACAGGAAGTCAATTTAAAATATAAATAATTCAAAGGTCCTTGTTGCTGAGATATTTTCCTTAGGGCTTGACAGGTGTTCAAAATATTAAGTAATTCAGGAAAAATACTGCACCATCTTTAGATTAAGTTTACATTGTATCTCATTTTTAACTACAGCCTCAAGTTTTGAGGGTATTCACAGACAGGCTTTTTAAAAATTATATTATGACATTTGTTCAGTTGGTTAAAAAATGAATTCGGTAATTGCACATTTTGGCAGTCAGAGGGTTTTTATTTCCATCTTTATGCCTGTAGTAGGCACACATGTTCCACCCTTTACCGGTGGTGTTAATTGTGTTAATATTATTAATGATAATGCCATGGAAGTGTTATGAGAAATTTATTTTTAAACATCTAAGAAGGTGTTTATGTATAAAATGTATTGCAGTGTCAAGCCCTGCAGTTTTTTTAATATGTTCAGAGGGAGGGGGGTTGAGTGGCCAGAATGTGTAGTTTATTATATGAATGTTGAAAAATGTTTTTAAATTACATTTTATAAAGTGTACAAGCATCTTCAATGAAAATGGGATAAATAAAAAAACACATTGATTTATCAGACTTTCTTTCAAATATTATATATACATGTAAGGAGAGAGTGTATAGTTCTTAATAAGTCTATTAATTATTTTCAAATAATATTTTTAAAGTTTTATTCAAGGTATTGATAACCATATGATTGGGGTAAGAATCATAACATTTTTCTTGCATCTCATTTTAATGATGAATTACAGGGCCAGTGCCATGAGTTTGATATAATTCAGTTAAAGGTATAAGTAATAATAATTATCAGTTAATATTGAAAACTCATTTTTATACAGTGTGTTTTGAGTTCTTGTAGCTAATAATACATTGCTTTTCTACTTGCTTTTCTACTATTCTACTCAAGCATTGTGTGGTATTTTCGGAAACAAAGTTAAGTTACTTTTTGTTACAGCAGAATTTGGTATGCTTCGTTCTACTTCAAACAACCAATGACGTGGGTGAAGCATAGTATTAATACCTGAAATGACCTGCTTATTTTGCAATGGACAAGTTTCTCTACACCTGTTTAACAAAATATACTTATAGCTAACATCTGTATAGAGGTCCAAGTAGACATTTTTTTAAAATTTCACCACACAATTGTTGATCATAAAGGGTCTTAAAATTATCAATATGATTTTTAAAATAATTTCACCCCCCCCCCTCCCCCTCGGAACAATATGTCATGAATCTCCCCTTTTTAATTTTTTTCACAACTTTTGGAATCCCTTTTTTTCAGGCGGCATCCCTGAAATGAATTGTGTCACGAGATGTTTACTTTTTTAACTCCCTGTTGCCACAATCTTTAGTTAGTCTCGAAAAGCCCTCCAAAGTATGCCACTATTAAACAAATAAGCAGTTTATCATTAGTACACACTTAAACCTATTCAATTGAAAAAGATTGAAATTATAAAAAATACCTAAGTTATTGGCCAATCACATGGATAGTTTTCACATTTATTTGTAATTTTTTCATGAAAAGTTTGACTTTATACTTTAAATGGAATAGATGTTAATGTTATCAATAATTTCGATCTTGTCTAAATTGTAGCTAATTGAAGAAACCAGGAAAGCCAACACTTTATCAACATTTAAAACTAATATGATTGCAGGACTAAACACAAACCATAGATTAGCGTAGGACGCAATAATCTTCTGTATAGAAGGGGCGTCTGAAACAGATATCATAAGATAATAATAAGATTACTTTGAAATTGGCGGAAATAAAGAGGATTTATCACTATTAACTATTACTTCTAAAATAATATGGCATAATAATTAAAATGAGACCTAATACTAATATATTTCAACTAATTTATTTTAAAACCACTTTTTTAAATTAAGAAAAAATATGGTTCAGCTATTTATTATAGGATACAACAATCAGCTCACGTGGTTTAAATATCCTTTTTTTTAAATTGTAGACAAAAGTTTGAAAAGGAACGGGGTTAAATACAGAGAGTTACGTTTCTCCTTAGGGGCCATCCATATAGTACGTACGCAGGGGGGGGTCTTAAATTCACGGCATTTATGCGTACGGAGGGGGGATCTCGACTGAATGTGTACGTACGCACAACAAATTTAATTTGCATAATACTAAGCATAGTAACGTAAACCGCTCTGGCTGCAAGCGGCATTCGAGACCGACTGAGTCAAGACTGATATGCAATAATGTTATATATATCTATATATATATATATATCTTCTATATATATAAGCCGCATTTGTTGTCTGTCTGTTCCCTAATAACTCAAGATCCAGACAACCAAATAACGTGAAATTTGGTACACGTACACAAAATTATACCGGAAAGGTTATTAAACAGGTTTCGTTCCATATATATAAGATACTGGGGCCCGGGGGCCCAAAATGTAGTTTTTCCCTATATGAGCTATATAAAATAAAAATTATTGAAAATTAAGACGTAAAATAATGACGCAAATTAATAAACATTTTGGTGTCGAGATTAACAAGAAGGCGATTATCGCCATAAAATAATTTTTTTTGTTGTTGCTTTGTTGTTGTTGCTTTTGTTGTTGTAGTTGTTGTTTTGTTGTTGTTGCTGTAGTTGTTGTTTTGTTGTTTTTGTTGTTGTTGCTGTTGCTGCTTTTGTGTTGTTTTTGCTGTTGTTGTTGTCCACATCCCTTGCCCTGCGACGACAATGTCCTTCATGTTGTTGTTGCTTTGTTGTTGTTGCTGTTGTATTTGTTGTTTTGTTGTAGTTGTTGTTTTGTTGTTGTTTTGTTTTTGTTGTTTTTGTTTTGTTGCTGTTGTTGTTAAACCCGGGCGGGAGCCGGGTACTTGCCCCTAGTAATATATAAGACGCATTTGTTGTCTGTCTGTTCCCTAATAACTCAAGATCCAGACAACCAAATAACGTGAAATTTGGTACACGTACACAAAATTATACCGGAAGGGTTATTAAACAGGTTTCGTTCCATATATATAAGATGCCGGGGGCCCAAAATGTAGTTTTTCCTTATATGAGCTATATAAAATAAAAATTATTGAAAATTAAGACGTAAAATAATGACGCAAAATAATAAACATTTTGGTGTCAAGATTAACAAGAAGGCAACTATCGCCATAAAATAATTGTTTTGCTATTGTTGTTGTTGCTTTTGTTGTTGTAGTTGTTGTTTTGTTGTTGTTGTTTTGTTGTTGTTTTGTTATTGATGTTTTTGTTTTTGTTGTTTTTGTGGTTGTTGTTTTTGCTGTTGTTGTTGTTGTCCACATCCCTTGCCCTGCGACGACAATGCCCTTCATGTTGTTGCTTTGTTGCTGTTGTAGTTGTTGTTTTGTTGTTGTTGCTTTGTTGTTGTTGTTTTGTTGTTAATTTTGTTGTTGTTTTGTTGCTGTTTCTGTTGTTGTTTTTGTCGTTGTTGCTGTTGTTGTAGTTGTTGTTTTGTTGTTGTTGCTGTTGTTGTTGTAGTTGTTGTTTGATGTTGTTTGATTTTGTTGTTTTGTTGCTGTTGTTGTTAAACCCGGGCATAGCCGGGTACTTGCCCCTAGTGTTATATAATTTATGGCAAGCGAAATTGTGAACTTTTAATTGCTTGGAAGTAATTAACATTTGATTCAGACCAAACGTTTACAAATCATTAAAATATATCCCTCGGGTTTATACTTACATTTCTTGAAATTAGATGAAGTTTCTCTTTTGCCCACCGGTGCCTTCGCCGTTATAAACACACAACCGGACGGCGATTTCACGCACCTAGGCGAAAAAAGGGGGGGGGTGGGTTTAGAGAAATATGACGTCACGTCGAAACGAGCAACTTTATATAAAAGTTCCACTTAAATATTTTTTTTTGTTACATGGTGTTTTACATGACTTCACACGTGTTACGATATTAGAATGCAGGCCTACACTAAATAAATACTTAAATGACAAAAACGTGATTTGAAACATGCTCTTTTTCAAATAAAATACAGTTTTTATGGGGGGGGGCGAAAAGCTTTGTGACCTCATCTTGGAGGGGGGTGGTCTAAGATTTTGTGACGACGCTTTACGAGGGGGGAATGAAAAGTCGCGTGACGTCATTTATGGACAGTCCCTTCTCGGGGCCGTCCGTAAATAACATTTCGCACCTAGAGGGGGGAGGGGATCGACCATTTGTGACGAAGGGGAGGGGTAGTATAAGAAATGTCACGTCACATCAAAACACGTAACTTAAAATAAAAATTGTACTTAAAAATGTGTCTGTTTACAATTTATTTAATGACGTTTTACATAGGCTTCGCGCGTGTTACGATATTAAAGTGCAGCCTTACACTAAATACATACTTAAATGACAAAAGTGATTTGAAACATGCTAATTTTCAAATTTAAAAAATGGTTTTTTGGGGAATGGGCATTTTTGTGACGTAATATTGGAAAAGAGTGGGGGGGGTCTAACTTTTAGTGAAGACGAGTGGGGGGGGTGAAAATCAGCCATAATCGCGGGACGTCATTAATGGACGGTCCCAAAGCTTTGACCCCCCCCCCTCCCGAAAAAAATCCGCATTTTCAAATATTTTAGTGCGCAATTTGATGTGCGTCACATTTCTTAAACAACCCCCTCCCCCCTCGTCACAAATGCGCGACCCCCTCCCCCACCCCTTTTTAGGCGTGTGACGCCATTTATGGGCGGCTTCAAAGAGTAAAACCAATATCTTCTGACTCCGGCTTAATTAATTTTTTTCAAAAGGTGGGGGGGGTGAGCGAATTTGTACGTACGCATGGGTGGGGGAGTCCCAAAAATGTACGGGATGCAACGAGGGGGTACAAAGATACGAATTTTTTGCGTACGTAATATATGGATGGACCCTAAGTCATAAGCCACATGTTAAATTTAAATACATGTAATAATAAATGCTTATGAACAAAATTTGTTTTAAATGACTATAAAAAATACTAATAAAATGTTAAAAGAATGGGGGTGCACGATTTAAAAGAAGTCATTTCAAATGTATAGTATAACGTGTAAATTATACTGGTATTACTATAAATAGATTTTTAAAATCTTGAAATATCACTATGTATTTTAATGAATGAATTATCCTTGTGGTCGAGACTAAATGAGGTAGGGGGCCATCCATTTATTACGTACGCAAGGAGGGGGCCTTAAATTTTGCGTATGCATGCGTACGAGGGGAGGGGGGTCTCGACTGAATGTGAACGTACGCACAACACGTAATAATTAATGGATCTAAATCTGCACCAATAAAGGTTAACTCAGGAGTTCCACAAGGAACTGTGCTAGGTCCCTTACTCTTTTTAATTTATATAAATGATTTACCCAAAAACATCTCAACAGGTACAAAAGTTAGGCTATTTGCTGATGATTGTATAATCTATAGAACAATTAAATCAGAACAAGATAGCAAAATTTTACAAAAAGACTTAGATGAATTGATAAAATGGGAAACTAACTGGAGTATGTCTTTCCATCCAGAAAAGTGTCAACTGTTAAGAGTAACAAAGAAAAAGAAACAAATAAATTCAAAATATTACATTCATGGAAAAGAACTGACCCAAACTAAAGATGCAAAATACTTAGGAGTCTTAATAAATGAGAAACTATCATGGAATCCCCATGTCAATGAAGTTATTAAAAAATCAAACAAAACCTTAGGCTTTATAAAAAGGAACTTTAACAAATGTAATAGAGATATAAAACTAAAATGCTACCTCACTTTGGTGAGACCTGCACTAGAATATGCATCTTCTGTATGGGACCCATCCACCAAAGAAAACATTGATAAACTAGAACAAATTCAAAAAAGAGCTGCCAGATTCATTACTGGAGAATATTCGAAACTGACAAGAGTAACACCATTAGTTAAATCATTAAACCTTGAAACACTAGAGGATAGAAGAACCAAGAGCAAAGTAGTAATCATACATAAAGCAATTAATTCTAATTTAGAAATACAACACAAAGATAACTTAATACAACCCTCAGATAGACATAAGGATAAAAACACCTTTCTTATTCCGTATGCAAGAACAAACACATACAAGTTTTCCTTCTTCCCGTCCGGAATTCGGGCGTGGAATGGGTTGCCTGAAGAATCCAGGAAAACCAACACTTTATCAACATTTAAATCTCTAATAAAAATGCAGGACTAAACACAAACCATAGATAAGCGTAGGACGCAATAATCTTCTGTATAGAAGGAGCGTCTGTAAACAGATAAGATAAGATAAGATAACACATTTAATTTGCATAGTAACGTAAACCACTCTGGCTGCAAACGGCATTCGAGACCGACTGAGTCAAGACTGATATCAAATAAATTATAAATGTTTTATAATTTACTAGACGCCCTGCGGCGTAGCATACGCCGCAGACTTGCTCATGGATAGTTCTTTTACCCCTTTAATGCACTTTTTAGGGCGCTTACGGCGCCGACCTTTTACAAAAGCCCAACTAACTTGTCCTTGTTTGATCAATACGAAATATTAAACTTTCTGAAATGCACACAAAGTATTTTATAATAGGGGTTGTAGGTGTTTTTAGATGTTATAATTAACCATCATCAAACCCTCTTTTTACATTGTTCCCTTTTTCCAAAATTAAAATATCAGCGAAAACAATGACGTCATATAATTTTTTTTTGCAGCGCATATTTAATTTGCACACCTTTTGATGCATTGGTGCAGTAATTTGGTGCGCTGCTTTCTAAAATTAGTATCTGTTGAACATACTTGCAGCTTGGTGTCTCGCAGGGTCCGACCATGAAAAGAATTATATATATAGATAGATTGCAAACGAAATGTTGAACTTTTAATTACTTGGAAGTAATTAACATTTGATTCAAACCAAACGTTTACACATTATTAAAATATATCCGACGGATTTATATTTCCATTTCATGAAATTAGATGAAGTTTCTCTTTCGCCCACCGGTGCCTTCGCCGTTATAAACACACAACCGGACGGCGATTTCACGCACCTAGGCGAAAAAGGGGGGGGGGTCTACATTGAAATTTGTGACGTGGGGGAGGGGCGTTAGAGAAATGTGACGTCACATCAAAACTCCCAACTTTAAATAAAAGTTCAACTTAAATATCTGATTTGTTACGCGGTGTTTTACATGACTTCCCACGTGTTATGATATTAGAACGTAGGCCTACACTAAATAAATACTTAAATGACAAAAAAGTGATTTTAAACATGCTCTTTTTCAAATAGAAAATACAGCTGTTATGGGGGGGGGTGCAAAACTTTGTGACGTCATATTGGAGGGGGTGGTGTTTTTTTGTTTTTTTGTTGTTTTTTTGTTTTGGTTTTTTTTTTTTGGATGTTTTTTTTTTTTTGTTTTTTTTTTTTTTTTTTTTTTTTCTTTTTTTTTTTTTTTTTTTTTTTTTCTTTTTTTTCTTTATTTCTTTTTTTTTTTTTTTATTTTTTTTTTTTTTTTTTTTTTTTTTTTTTTTGTTTTTTTTATTTTTTTCTTTTTTTTATTTTTTTTATTTTTTTTTGTTTGTTTTTTTTTAGTTTTTTTTTTTTTTTTTATTTTTTGTTTGCTTGTTTTTTTTTTTTTTTTTTTGTTTTTTTGGTTTTTTTTTTTTTTTTTACTTTTTTTTTTTTCTTTTTTTTTTTTTTTTTTTTTTTTTCTTTTATGTTTTTTTTTTTTTTTTTTTTTGTTTTTTTTTTTTTTTTTTTTTTTTTTTTTTTTTTTTTTTTTTTTGTTTTTTTTTTTATTTTTTTTTTTTTTTTTTTTTTTCTTAGTTTTTTTTTTTTTTTTTTTTTTTTTTTTATTTTTTTTTTTTTTTTTTTTTCTAGTTTTTTTTTTTTTATGTGACGACGAGGGAGGGTGGTAGGGTGAATAAATCTTGCCAAAAATCGCGCGACGTCATTCATGGACGGCCCTTCTCGGGGCCGTCCGATAAATGACTACGCACCATTGAGGGGGAGGGGTCGACCATTTGTGACGAAGGGATGGGTTGTCGTGCTGTCATCGTGGAGGGAAGTGTGGGGAGGTATGCTGGGGTTGCAAGTAGTTGTCATATCGTAGTTGTGTCAGTTTGGTGGGGGTATTACGGGACGTAGGACGCGAGCCGGTGTTGCGTGGGTGGTTATATGTTTGTATTGCTTGTTGCTTGTACGGTCTTGTGCGGATCGCGTGATGGTCGGTGGGGGGGGGGGGGTTCGTGTGGGGGGGCTCTACTGTGGCGGGGTAAGAGGGTTTATGTAGTCGGTGTAATTCTCGGTCGGCGTGTATGGTGGTGGTTTGTGGTTATGTTCTGCTCATCGCGTCGGTCCGGGACGTGGGTTGGGTGTCGTGTTTAGGGTGTGGTTTGTGTGTTGTTGTTTTTGGGTTCGTTGTGTCAAGTTCGCTTGTAGGGAAGAGTGTTAGCAGAGGCCTGGGTGTACGGGGGGCGGGGCGGGTGGGGGAGCGCGCATGGGGGAGACATTCCCGTGGGTGGGGGGGGGTTGGCGGGAGGTAGGTTGTGCGGCGGGGTGGACGGGGGGGGTATTGCCGTGTACGGAGATCGGGGGGGGGGTTTGGTGGATGGGTGCGTGGGGTAGGAATGGTTCGACTATGGCTCGAAAGGGTCCTAGGGGGGTTGTTGAGGGTTTTTGTACGAGGCTTAGGGGGCGTTGTTGTTGGGGGGTGAGTGGAGGTTGGTTGAGGGGCGCGTTTTGTTGTTGTGGTGGGGTCGGGGGCAGTGGGTCGGTTTGTGGGCGTGTCGAAGGTAGGCCGGGTTTGTGTTGGGGGCCTTTTTTTTGTCGAGGCGGGCGCGTATGCGGTGACGCGGGGTGGGGGGTGTTGTGGTCCGTTGGTAGGTTTGTTGTGGGGTTGTGGTACAGTTTTGGTGGTTTGTGTGTGGTTATGTGTGCGTAGTTCGTGGGCGGGGGTTTGAAGGTGGGTGGTGTTGTTGTGTGGTTTGTTTGTCTTCTCTGCTGGGGAGGGGTTGTTTTGGGTTACCGGTTGGTTTCTGTGTTGTGGTTTTTGTGTGGCGCGAGTGTGTGGCGCGCGGTGTGGTGGGGTGGGTCGTCGGGGCCATATGGTGTAAGTGTTTGGGGGTTGTTAGGCGTGAGAGTGCGGGTTTGCTGCTGGTTGGGTGTATAGTCCTATGGAGTCGGACGTGTTGTAGGTTGGTTTGGTTTGTTGGAAGCTGTGGGGGATTGGGTTGTGTTTGGTATATAATTTGTTGTTGTTGTGTTGGGTGTTGTGTTGGGTGGGCGGTTTTGGGTTAGGGTAGTGTGTGTTGTAGGCGCGCGAGGGGTGTTGTGGTGGGGGAGCGGTGTGTAGGTGGGTAGTGTGGGTTCGTCCGTGGCGGTTGCGGGGGTGTGGGTGGGTAGTTTGGTGGTAGTGGATAGTTCGGGTGGTGTGTCGTTTGTTTAGTGAAGGAGCGTGTTCGTTGGTTTTTTGTTTGGTCGGTAGCTGTGTGTCGGGCCGCGGGTCCGGGCCCGGTGCGGGGTTGGTTTAAGTTTAGTTGTGGTGTTCGTCCGGTGTCCCACCCCCCCCCCGTTTTTTCCGATTGCACAGGTGTTCTGTTTTAGAAATGTCATGGCAAACCTAAAACGCGGAACTTAAATAAAATGTGTAGTTAAATATTGTTTGTTTATAAATTTATTTAATGCCGTTTTTCATTGCGCTTCGCGGTGTTACGTTATTCAAAGTGCAGCCTATGCTCCATGATATATATCTCACTATCACTCACTTAAATGACAAAAAAAACAAAAAAGTTAGCGCTGATGAAAAACATGGCTAATTCTTCAAAATTTAAAAAATGTTGTGTTTTGTTTAGGGTGGAAAGGGCATTTTTGTGACGTATGTATTGGATCTTGGTGGGGGGTTCTAACTTTTAGGCAACCAACGCGGGACGTAGGTGGGGGAGGGGGAGGTGAAAAATCGGGCCTAGTTAATCTCCGAGAGGGACACCCCCCACACCACAAGTCTTCATTTACCTGATGCTGGCACTTGTCTCAGGCCCCTTCCCGTTGAGTGAGTCGATTCTGCCCAGCGTCTCAGCTCTACTGGGGGTGTCGGCACCAGGCCATGTGTGATGTCACACATTTATTATTTTTAGTATTTTTTTTCTAATTTATTTATATTTTTTAGTAGAATTTAAATAGCTTTAAAAATAATTTTCAAAAATTTTGTGAAACATTAGAATTAGTTTTATGTCAAAATAGCATTGAAATGCGTATCTCCTGAATGTGTTGTTCATAAATCTGAATTGGATACAGCAGGACTGATATCGAAGGATCAGGAATGGTTTGACAATCATGTTCGCACCAGCCAATATTTCACTCAAATTGTTATTAAATATCAGGACATGAAATGTTGCGACAAAGCACGAAGCTCATATTTTAACGTTTTACCTTAAAGATTCTTCCCTCCTCCAATCCCAATCAACCAAACAAATGATGGACTCAAAGCTTAAGAAAGAGCAGATGCAGATTCTCATAAATTTCCTTCCTTGTTTGTAGCACAAACTCTCAAATTTGATGAAATTATGCCAAGATCAACAGGAGCTTTCAAAGTACAACCATATGATTACCAGCTTATTTGATCGACTTTGCAAAGTATGTCACTCATATTTTGCCTCACAAACAATGTTGAAGAAACATACAGGACAACACAGAGCTCGGGCTCAGGAGAATGTGCCCACCCAAACTGTTCAAGAATCAACTCAGATAAAACGCATCCGTCCTTTGAGAATCACTTCTAGAAGTCAAAGAGAACCCATGGCAGTTATTGCCAGAGGAGAAAATGCACATACAGAGGCTGTTGAGTGGCTAGATGAGGACGAGTTGATCTGTCTGCAATTATCCTTCCAGGAAACGATGATTGTGAAAGATTGATGTCAGTCGTAACTATGGATGAACACAGATGATGTCCAGTGAATATTTTTGAATGAAATATAATTCATAGGACCATAATAAACAGATTAAATATAGCACAAGAGTTGGTCACATAATTTGTCAATCTAGTCTTTTTTTTAGTCAAATTGTTTTGTTTCCTTTTTATTATGTAATTTTAAAAATCCGGCTCCGGCTTCGGCTCCGGCAGGATTTCACTTCATAAATCCGGCTGGCCGGTAGATCCCTAATTTATATATATATTCATAATCATAATGGCCCCGGAAAATCCGGAATCCGGCCATTTTAACAAATCTGATTCCGGCTCCAGCCGGATTTCACTTCATAAATCCGGCCCACTTCAGCTCCAGCCGGATTTCAAAATTTTGAATCCGGTACATCCCTACTTTTAAGTGGAAATTTTATATTTTAATACAATTTAATAGTGAAGTGTATTTTAAGTATTAAATTAAATATTTTAATTAGGTGTTAATTAAAAAAATTTTTGGAAAGTGTGACGTACTTTAGGGGGGGGGGTCCCGAGATTTGTGACAGGGTGGAGGGGGGGCTCCCTCGCCGCATCTAGATTTAAATTCTGTCTTCTTTGAATCTCACACACATGAGCTTCTTTTTGTGCCCAGCTCACCTTGTCCAGCCGGCTCGCAGAAAATATGTAAAAAAAAGTGAAGAAAGATCGAGAAAAAAATAACATAATACATAGCTACTGGTTTTGATTTAGTTAGATTTTAAATTTCCCGCATGTTTTCAATACTTTTAGTGCGACATTTGACGTGACGTCACATTTCATAAAACCCCTCACTCGTAGTATATCACTACTTGCGCTAACCCCTCATGAACTCGATTTCAAAAAAATCGTTACGTACTTTAATTCCTTCCCCAACTCCTGTTT